>BTPG01000001.1:247990408-248047908 GCA_036245525.1 Semisulcospira habei
GTGATGTGGCCGTAGTCGCCTGCGCGGCGTTAAACCCAAATAACTATTTATTTAAATTATTTATTTTATGTTTGTTTATAATGTAGGTTTTGTACATACACATACACGGTAATAGGTGCCATACCGCCCCTCTTTCAACCCCATCCCACATACACACACAAAACCTCAGAACACCCACAAAAGACATGCACAATTGTATACTGATGGGCATTAGTGGACTGTAAAACCTATATATAGAGACTTGAGGTTAAGAAAGTGGCTTGTATTGACTGCCTGTATTTTAGCTTCCCACCTACAAATCTCATGTGTACAGTTAATCACACTGCACATGCAGCCATCAGTTCTGTGAAAAGTACTGTTGGCCTCATGCACAGGGGTACCAAAACTTAGAGATAAGGGCGCCAAGCTGTTCTGGCACCACCCTTGAACTATCATGGTCGAGCCATATCTTGCTGTGGCGTGTCGGGACTTAATGAGTTAACTCCATTCGCTGCCAGTGCTCACGAATTGCGCGTCTGAAACGACTGCACACTGACTTTCGCACGAGGAACACAGATGTAAATAGGGCAAAATTAGGCATAAATAACATAGGAGTAACAAGATAATACATCCACATGAGAACCCGCAACTCACCAGCACTCGCGCACATATATCTCATTTAGCCCGACGGCCGTATTTCCCAAATTTTGGAGGCGTCATCTGATGACTATGCACCAGTTGCAGGAGATGGATCGACCATGATAATTCAAGGGTAGTGCCAGATTAGTTGCGGGGGCAGAGCATCTCCCAATATTTTGGGTGATACAACAAAATCACAAAACAAATTTGTATGAAAAACAAAATCAGAACCCGTTGTTATTGTTTGGAGAACAGATTTTGAACGGGGAGTTTTGATTTGGACTGCGGCATGCCTCCGCCCCCCCTCCCCCCCCCCCCCCCACACACACTTTGTTGTTTGATTTTCGGGAGGACTGTGGATAGCTGTGTCTCCCCCCCCCCCCCCCCCGCAACACACACACACACACACACGCCTCCTCTCCCCGTTATTTGATTGTTTGGAGGCTAGAAATCTGGCACTACCCTTGAATTATCAAGGTCGACCCATCTCCTGCTGTAGTGCGTCAGGGCTGAATGGGAGATACAGGCGATACAGGCTGCTGGTCGAAGGCCTTGACTAAAGCAAAATCGATACCTCAAAACGGCACGACAAAGAGAATGCAGCCAGACCCCCACACAAGGACATAACAGCAGCTACAGTCCTCATGTAGGGAGGCAGTTCAGTGTTTAAGTTCATATACCGAGTCAACGTTAGGCCTACACGCCATCAGGTATGTTCATAAAACCTTAACTTATTCAAGGCGTCCCGCATCAACACCTGCGAAATTGTCGTGTCGTACTACCGGCTTTTAATGCAGGCCCCGTTGAATGAGTTAAACTATACTATTTGCCATAATTAATTATCTCCCGAGGTAATTAATCATCCCCAGAAATCTTCTCAACTCGGCGACGTCTGCTGGATCTGGTAATTCGATAATGGCATCAACCCTGGCTGGGTCGGGTCTGATACCCTTGGAGCTCACAATGTGGCCAAGAAAGCAATTTCACGCTTCCTGTACTCAAACTTGCTCTCGTTCAGAGTTAGTCCCACACTGTTCAGTCTCTGTAAGACAGTTTGTATCAGTTTCTCGTGCTCTTCGTCACTCTTACTATGGAGTAAGATGGCATCGAAGTAGCATATGACGCCTTCTATGTTGCTCAGGATCTCAGTCATCGTTTGTTGAAAGATCTCTTGTGCACTGGAAATTCCAAAAGGCAGCCGTTTCATGTAATAGCGTCCAGATGGGGTGATGAAACAAATAAGTTTGGCTGTCTCAGGATTCAGGGAAATCTGCCAAAATCCACTCTTTGCATCTAGTTTTGTGAAGATAGTGTAACCCTGAAACTTATGGAGAATGTCATCCACGGTCGGTATAACATACCTTTCTCTCTGCACTGCTTCGTTAAGTCTCTTCAGGTCAACAGAAATTCTGATCTCTCCGTTCGGTTTTATCACAGGAAACATAGGTGACACCCACTCTGTTGGTTTTGTGAGTTCCTCGATGATGTCCTCATCTTTTATGCGTTGAAGCTCTTTCTTCACTTTTTCCTGAAGGGGAATCGATCGGCACTCGTCTCGCGATAGTCACACTGTATGGTGTCGCTCCATCCTTCAAGTGAATCTTCACCGGCGGGCACTTCACTGTTCCCAGACCGACTGTTCCGATACGCTTCACAAGGCCAAGCTCTGTGGCTGTGCCTCTGCTCAGGAGGTTGTCTGCCTCCCCATCTATGACGTAGATGGTAGCTTGGGTAGTTTCAAGTGTAGCCTTGAACACTCATAGGCTCCTCAACTTCCCACCTGGGCTGACAAGTGTGACGTCTGGTTTCAGTAAAGGCTTTCCAAGCTTCGCCCAAGTTGCTCTGCTGATGACATTGACATCGGCGCCCGTGTCAATCTTGAAGCTTATCTGCTTGCCTCCCACCACCAAGTTAACTCGCCAAGGAGGATCTTCAGTCACCACTGATCCAACAAAGAGTTTTTTCACATCTATAGTCTCAACTTCTTGGACACTCTTTGTCTTTGATCTACACACTCTAGCAAAATGTGACAGTTTACCACACTTCATGCACTTCTTTCCCTTTGCTGCAATCCAGACCAAAAAGGTGACTGCCAAGCGTGTAATATGCAAAGAAGTACCCAACGGAGAAAGAAACACGCTTAGAAAAGACGGGTACAACACAATTTATTAATATTTCGGGTAAATACCCTTTGTCAAAATAGACAAACAAACAAACAGAGACTAACCTACGCGATCATCTTGTTCACAGTTCACTTCGCGCATCTAACACCTTACCACCTGGCACACACCCTTGTCAGCAACCACACTGCAAAGCATGTCCGTACATCAACACATCCCCCGTCATCACCGGACCCCTGTCATCTTTTCATGTCCACCGATCATTCACATGCCAGTCATCGGATATTGTCTATGTCATCTCATGTTCTCACTGCCCAAAGATGTTGTATGTGGGGGAGACATACCGTACACTCCCTGAACGCTGCGAGGAGCATGTTCGTTCGATCCGCCTCGGATACAACAACCAGGTTGGACGTCATTTCAACGAACCTCCTCATAGCCTCACACATTTCAGCATACGCATCCTTTGGCAAAATACATCCCACTTCATCCGCCGCAAAATGACAGAATCCTTTTTCGCGGACAGGCTTGGCACTTACCATCCGCGCGGCTTGAACATTCGCCCCTAGGGATGTATGCTCGGCCTGATGGGTAGTTGGTGCCAGACTTGACCTCACTGTTGATACTGGATGCTACCTTTGAGTGTGTGTGTATGTGTGTGTGTGTGTGTGTGTGTGTGTGTGTGTGTGTGTGTGTGTGTGTGTGTGTGTGTGTGTGTGTGTGCATGTGCGCGAGCTGCAGCAGGCACGAGTGAATGCGAATGTATGCAGTGACGTGTATGTATATAGACGTAAGTTTTGTGCTACGTGTTTTGTGCATGTGTATTTGCGTCATTATGTGTACGTGTGTGTGGGTTTTTTTTTTTTTTTTTTTTTTTTTTTTTTACGTCATTCTAAATTCTCTCTATACAGGATGACGTCTATTCTTTCTGTCGTGTTCTTTTCTGTTCTACGTTTGTTTCCATGTCACCTGAGGAAGGATCTTTGATCCGAAACGTCGTTATTTGTTTCTATTTTAAAGGGTTTTCTACCACTATCTTCTGTTTTTCTTAAACAAACAGAGAGATTAGCCGCTACTTATCTTCATTGGCAGAAGGAATGTGGCAACTCAATTCCTTCTGCCAATGAAGATAAGTAGCGGCTAATCTCTCTGTTTGTTTGTTTGTCTATTTTGACAAAGGGTATTTACCCCGCGAAATATTAATAAATTGTGTTGTACCCGTCTTTTCTAAGCGTGTTTCTTTCTCCGTTGGGTACTTCTTTCCCTTTGCTGGACAGCGTCCTTTCATGTGAGACAGTCCACACCTACTACAAGTTGGAGTTTGGTCCATCTTGCTACCACTCTGTTGATTCTGCCTGCCTCCCCTTTGAGGAAAGTTTCTCTTTCTGTGATATCTATCTCCATGGCTCACTCTGTCAACGTTGTGCCCTGCGGCTCCCTGTAGCTGTAACTTTCTTTGAACCTGCTCTTGTTGTCGAGCCATAGTAGTTGCTGACCAGCGTTAGGTCTGCTGCGAGTCTGCTGCTGCTGCGAGTCTGCTGCTGCTGTTGCCGCAGGGGCCGAAAAATGAAACAGTGTGGGGGGTGGGGGTGGGGGGTGGGCGGGCGCCGAAAAATCAAACAGTGGGGAGGGGCGGGAGGGGGGGGGGGGGGGTAGGCGGGCGCCAGAAAATCAAACAGGGGGGGGGGGGATTGACCCCACTGCCCCCTCTAGATCCGGGCCTGCTGGTAAAATCAAGGTGGCACAGTTGCAGTGCGCCTGAGTTGATGAGTGGTGCGTGTTGAAACAGACACATTCTTTGTACATTTCATAATCTATGATTTTACAACGTCTTGCAGAACACACTCACACACACACACACACACACACACACACACACACACACACACACACACGCACACACACACACACACACACACACAGACATACACACACACACACACACACAGACATACACACACACACACACACACAGACATACACACATTCACACACACACGCACACACACACAGACATACACACATTCACACACGCACGCACACACACACACACACACACGTACACACACACAAACACACACACACACACACTCACACACACACTCACGCACAAACTCACACACACACACACACACACACACACACACACAGAGAGACATACACGCATTCACACACGCACGCACACACGCACACACACAAACACACACACACACACGAGCGCGTGCGTGCTCAAGTTTTGAGAAAAACTGACTCTCACATTAACAATAGCCGTGTACATCTCGCAGTGTTTTACAAATGTAATGAAATGTAAACAAGCCTCATATTGTTATGAACATTGCTGTTGGACTATAGTCTGAGGCCTCCGTGATGTTCTTTAACCCATTAACCCTTTGACCGTCGGTCACCTTGTCGAGCTGATTCCTGTAGGTTACCGACAGTCAAAAGGTTAACACCTATACTTATGTCTCTGACACCACCACACTCTGAAAGCCCGATTTTGCATGCCGATGAGCGAGAAACAGATATGAATGGAGCAAGCAAGCGTCATAAATCTTCATGGGCCCCCGCATCAGCAGGAGCCCATGAAAATCTATGCCCTCTTGCAGATGTGTGTCGTGGCCGAGTGCAGGAGAAAATCCGTTGATCTTGTGTTGATGTGAAAGCCTGTCATTCATCATTAAATGCACTGCGTATAGTATGTAATGGCAGGTGGCAGAAAATAAGGGATAAACATAGATATCAAGATTAGTGCATGACGATTGATCAGAAATACCGAGACCGTAAGGCTGTTACTGGACTCTGATGCATTCCGTATATATGTCTTTTTAATCTGCTGTTAGACAAAACATTTCATGTTTACTTGTATTGCGTTTAATTGTATGTTTTTGTTATGTCATGCTTGCTTTAGTTTTATATGCGTATTTGTAAAGCGCTTTGGGCCTACTTTGTTGGGATCCTACGCTATATGCTTCTACTCTGTCTGCTTTCAAATCACTGCTCAAGACCTATCTTTATTCGTATGCGTATAGTTAGATGCATCTTCAGTGCGTTAGCAATCGTTTGCAGTAACTGTTCTTGTATCGGTGTGTGTGTGTGTGTGTGTGTATGTGTGAGTGCGAGCTTTTGATATGTGTCTCTTACGTTTTTGTAATATTTATTGTAGCTTTTACCTTCTTGTACTTTTTAGATATTTGTTAATATGGAGTGATAAGAAATCATGCGCATTTTGCTCTTCAAACTGCATTCGATTATCCTACTTACTAGAAGAAAGGTTGAGGACTTTATAATTTGATAAAAGTTAAGCAATGTTTTTGTTATTTTGTTTAACATTGTTTAATCCATTAAGTTTAAAGTTGCTGTCTTGAGTCCATACTCAAAAGACAACTACACTACACCTTTTTACAGCTCCAAGCTTCGTAAAAAAAAATAAAAAATTATACCATGTTAGTGTCGTATTTTATCAGACAGGTGATAAATACACATTTCCAGTTTCCGTTTAAATTTCTGTTTATCATTCCAGATTTTGTTGTTGAGTGCTGATAAAACGGTATGATTTGTTTTAAATGTATGATTTGTTTTATTTTGCAGATAGGTATTTATTTTCTTAATTTTACCCTCCATAAAGAAGAAATAACACCAGAAACAAGTGTGATGTTTTGTGAAACTTACAAAAACAAACATGCTGGTTTAAAGTGTCTTTTTTCAAATGTACCGTTATCACGTTAGTTTATTGATTCTGATCCCCCCTTCCCCTCCCCCCCAAAAAAAAAAAAAAAAAAAAGAAAAAAAAAAAAAAAAGAGAAAAAGAAAAAAAAAAAGTGTTGTTTCTCTCACACAATTTTTCTCGTAGTTATAAACAGCTTACACAATTAATGATAATGTGCGCAGTCTTACATGTCTTAGTGTGAAGATTGTCAAAGTTGTTTTTGCTTCTTGTTATAATACATTCCACTCACAATAAAGACTATTTTTTAGAAACTGGTCATTACTGGTATTTTTTTTTTTTTATTCGTTCAGTATGTATTCTGCTAAAAGGTTGTTGGCTGACATGACTGTGTTTCCGAATAAAGAGACATTTCACTCAATGAAACCTGACACATGATGACTTAGGAAGTTCTGGAGACAGATCGACCACGATCGTTCAAGGGTGATGTTGGAACAGTTTGGCGCCTAAAGGCGCCAAGCTCAGTATTCAACACCACCTTTGAACAATCAAAGTCGATCAACATCCTGTCAACGTAGCGTGCTCGTGCTTTCTGGGCTAAGCTGACATAAAGTTAGTTCATCGTGCCACTCCTTTGTATGGAGTGGACGGACCGGCTCTGCACTCTATACACATTGAGTGAACTAACCCGGCAATGACTCAGAAAATGAACCTGCCACGAAGTTCGTTGTCTGATTCAGCCATCGCTATAAATAGTGAAGACACCACGGTCTAGTTGCACGTAATTTTCTATACATAGTTCCAACGGCTTGGTTCTCAGCTATTTTTAAAACTGAGCAAAAATCTGGCTGCAGTCCAGTGGGACGGTTTTTGCTCGGTATTGAATAGGTCAGTCACAACTGCATGATTAGGTTGACGAGCCCACAGGGCCTTAAACCCGGACAAACATGCAATAAAAAGTCGCATGTGTTTGCGTCGCCGGGATCAATTTCTGATTTCCGGGGGGGGGGGGGGGGGGGGGTGGGCGGTGGGGGGGGGGGGATGGAGGGGGGGGGGGGGGGGGGACAAAAAAAAAGAAAGTCGATTTGTACACGATTGAGGTATTTGTTACAGGGGAGGTCAGTCAGGCTAGATCAGCACTCGCATGGCATAGGGGTTGTAGGCCTTGAAACGGAAAAAGCAATGTCTAAAAATAAACGCGCAGTACGCCACTACTGGGCCACACCGCCAATAATTATAACAGAAAGCAGCCCGCCAACACACGCAAGGACATACACGGTGACTATACAGTCCTGAAACAGGAAGATTGTGCACTGTGTGAGTTCCCTGTGACAGAATGACTCAACAATACACATTATCAGGTATGTCAACCCGCCCCGTTGTGGCCGAATGACTTATTCCGTACTGCATTCGGATAAGCTGCTAAACTTGCGCCGCGCATCCGAATGCAGCGCGTCTAGAAAGAGTTAAACTATTTAACTGAGCAGCTTATAATCACAGGTGCAGTCAAGTTGACTGGGACTGAACCCTCTACCATATCAGCATTGCCGCTGGCCTAGACTGAACATACAAAAGAAGGCTCGGTCACCGGCTGTATGGCTGTTGGTCACTAGCGCTTTTCATTGTCTCAGTTTTGCCTTTAGGAATCATCGCGACAAAAAGCGCTACCGACAGCCAAAGGGATAAGACTGAAGACTGATGAGTAGTGCCTGTTTACCGTTTTGATTCATGTAAGTTTACTATGGCTGTTTTCGGTACACCCATAGGCCCAAAGTCTTTCTCAGTGGCCCGGGGCATGGTTTGCGAAGTACAAGCGGCAAACTGCAATACCAGGCTGAGCGAGGTATAAGTCAGTTTGATAGTCAAGAGTTCGTCCACTGACACAGCTTGGCACCCGCGTTTAAGACTGAGACACTAATCTCTAGTGATCACAGGAGTCGCTGGTACCGTCTTTAGCTCAAACCTGAAGCAGATATTGAAGTAGGCTACTCTTTGCCGGCCTGTGCCACGACTGAAGAGACAAAAGTGTGTAGCAACTTACTTGAAATCTGATATACTACATGATGTGTGTTGGGGGTCTGTGATTTTGGACCATATGGCCTAGAGCCGTTAGGAAAAAAAAAGGAGACCAGCATATATACTTATTTGTTGATGCACAGTTCTATCTCCCGTCACTCATTCCCCCCCCCTCCCCTTTAACCCGTTTAGTGCCAATTACTGACGCTGACTGTGTTTCTGCAATCTTCGTTTATTCAACACCAAAAACCCTAGATGTCCCAGAAAGATGGATTCAAATAGTTTCAGCAAGAGGCATAGATCCTCATGGGCCCCCGCAACTGCGGAGGCTCATGAAGATCTATACCTCTTGCAGCTGGGTGACGCGCACATTGTCCTTTCCCTCACTGCTAAAATTCAGACGCTGTATGGTCCTGTTAAAATCAAAAACAAAACTACCCTTTAGAAAAACAAACAAAAACTCCCCGATATAACCCATATAAGTGGTAATTACTTCATACTGTTCACTGTTTTCAACGGGAAGCCCGCATTACATGTAGGGCGACATATTTTCACAAACAGCTGTCGACAGGAAGGTGCCACTGATTTCTGAGAAATTTCAATTGCCGGTTCATGGAGTTAATGTAAGGCCTACCCCGGGCTTAGTAGACTACTGATAGGTGATAGACAATAAACACGTCTACTGCATACAGTGATACGTCTCTATTGATGCATATATCTTTATACATACTGACATTAAAAAGAACACGCTTGTAATCAGTAGGGAAAAACATCACAGGGGCGGATCAGCTACCTCGCGGGTGGTGGTGGTGGGTGGTGGTGGTTCAAACTTCGAGGGGGACCGGGGGGCGGGGGGGGGGGGGGGCAGGGAATAATGTGTATATCGCCACTCGCCAAAATATTAAACACCCCTAAAAGGGACTTTGTTATTATTAGTTATATAACAAGTTAGGTTCTTGTCGCCTCGAGGGTCCAGTCGGGGGTGGGGTGGGGGGGGGGGGGGGGGGGTCAATGTCGGAGGTAAGAATCGGGGGCTTTAGCCCGAGACCCTTACCTCCGACATTGACCCCCCCTGACCGGACCCGAGAGGCGACAAGAATCACTGGCAAAGCCTAACTCGCAATACAACGATTGTGTCGTCAAATGTAAAACTAAAGTATCAGCGTGAAGTGTGCCCTGCGTGTAACGTAGAGATTCAGGAAACGTAATTTTCCATACTTCTGACCATCAGTCAACAACCTCGTCGCGCGAACTGGCATTCGCCTGTCACTTCTCTCTCAGGTATGTTTTAATGCAACACATTTTCAGTCACTATGTTGTATGAAATTGGTAATAAAGGCCGAACACAACGCGTGCAGATAGTTATTTTGTTATTTAACCCCCTCAATGTTTATTTATTCAACTTTTTGTTTCTTCGCCGTTTCGAATGCGATCAGTACGTGATAGGGCCTTTGCTTCAGTTGAATTTTCCTGTCGTTGATATTATCTAACTTATCCAATTATTCAGTTATGTTTTGTATAAAACTGTTATCAGCGGTATCACAGAACACCTACAAATAGTTCTTTTTGTTGTGTAGCCCCCTAAATTATTTCTTTATTGGCGTATTTTTGGTTAGAGGTTTGGCTGGATGAAGATTAGGGTGTGTCTGTACCCGGCCGAGAAATGTGATTGACCAAAGATTTATTCGGGGAAGAAGGCTTTGCTCAGCGAGTAACGTGGTTCACAACATTTAATAAGGGAGTCTACTTATCAAATGTTTCCTTAGTAATATGTGACAAGGGGACTCCCGTTGCCTTGAGAACGGACTACCCGAGAGGAAAAGTCAAACAGAGCCAGGCCAACTATGAGAAAAAGTGTAAAGAGACTGCCCCCCCCCCCCAGATCCGCCCCTGCATCACCAACAGAATGTGCTGTTTACTAGACACGATCTGATATGCCGTCACATGATGAGATGTATTCATACACTTGTCGTCAGTCTAACCCTACGGGAAAACCCGATTGTGTAAACCAGTGGTTTACGTTCTTGCGTCGATACAATTTCCCATAAGTAGGTAAAACAGCATTTAACTCAAAAACGTGTGGCTCTCACAGTCGATATTCGTGGTCTGGTAAGGTGTTTTCCTTTCAGCATTACTAAAGTCGCGCTCGGTCAAACTGCTCTCTTCCCTCTCGCTGCGCTTCCCGCTGCGAGATGGCCTAAGTTGCATGCTCGGCGTTAAAGCCTCTTAACCTTTTGCGTGTCGGCGTCGTAGGAATCATCGCGACTCAATAAAACCACTACCGACACGCGAAGGGTTAACTTAACCCGCTGGCTGTCGATAGCCGTTTTTGAAGCGGTGATTCCTACTACTGAAATCATCCCGACAAAAACCGCTACCGACAGCCAAAGGGTTAACTAACATATTCAGCCCCAGGACCGAAATCCGCAAATGTTAAAGTTGCCTTTTAAAAGACTGTATTACAATTCTACAGACAGATTGAGCCATGATAGTTCAAGGGTGGGTGCCAGAATAGCTTGGCGCCTATGGGGCGCCAAGCTATTCTGGCACCCACCCTTGAACTATCATGCTCGATCCATGTCTTGCTGTGGTGTGTCGGGTGTCGGGGCTGAATGGCGGGTTAACCCTGCAAACACTGTTAAACGACCTTTCCTTTCACTCGGGCAAATGCCACACACGAAATCTCTTCATCGATCTACACGCTACGTGCACGTCAGCCGTTTGTTCTTCGGTGTCAAATCGTGTTGATGTTCAGTGCCCAAGTTGGTTTACTTTTCTTTCTTCGTTGATCACGATTCACGAAAATGAAGCAGTCACGGTTTTCATGCACGTGACGAGGGTTTCACGAATCATGGATACGAGTCCGAAATAGCTCAGGCGGTTAAGCGTCGGAGCAGGAGAGCGAAGGGAATCGCCTGGTATTGGGTTCGAATCCCCATCCCGGCCCCGGTAGCTGGACGCGCAATCCAGGGGGGAAAAGATGGGCTTTATCAACAACATGTCCGTTGAAAGGTCCTGGTAAATCAAAGTGGCACATTTGGAGTGCGCCTGAGTTGATCAGTGTTCAGGTCGTACTCCATAGGCAATAGATTTCCCTGTCCCCCCATAAGCCACCCGTCAGGGCCGTCCATTATTTGACTTCGGTGCCGTGGACGTTAAACCCCGAACTAACCAACGAATCGTGGATTACGACAATGTTCTGTCCCCAGTTAAAAAAATAAGCAAAAGAAACATAATAATAATAATAATAATAATAATAATGACAATGATGATAATAATAATAACGATACCGATAATAACAACAACAACAATAACAACAATAATAATAATAAGGAAGCAATCACGGTTTTTTTATAGACATAAAATTTAATAGACATAGACATAGACATAAAGAGGGTTTAATGAATCATTGATTACTGACCATGATGTTCTGTCAGCAGGTAAAAATATAAGTAATGAAGAATAATAACGATAATGATAATAATTATAACAAGCGGTCACCCCTCGCGATTGTAACCCATGCTCCTGCTATGTTCATGTTACTAGCCCAGATGACGGCGTACATCGGCACGAGGGTACTGCGGGGACCGGACTGGGAGGGGGGCGACACGGACGGAGGGGAGGGCTATCTGGGCACTCTGACAGCGTTGCTAGGCAACCAGCAAGTGCGCGTGTGGTGGGACAACGGTACAGAGAGCACGTGCAGGGCGGGCACTGACGGCAAGTTCGACCTGAGGATCTTCGACACCGCGCAGGCAGGTCAGTCAGATCACGTGTCTTGACATTATAGTCGTCTTTGCTAGTGTGAAATAATGTATACTGAGGAGCAAATGAAATGCGATATTTTTGGAATGTCACATTTTATTTTGCTTCACAGTATATAATGGCCACGTTTTGACATCCGTCTCAAATCTGTCGCGCTAACACATTCTGCTCTAGGACCGAAATCCGCAAATTTTGAAATTCACCCCTTGAAGACTGTATTACACTTCTGGAAACAGATCGAGCGTGATAGTTCAAGGGTTGTGCCAGAATAGCTTGGCGCCTATGGGCGCCAAGCTATTCTGTCACAACCCTTGAACTACCACGCTCGATCCATGTCTTGCCGTGGCGTGTCGGAGTTGAATGAGTTAACTCATTCTACCCCAACACCGAAATCCCCAAATTTTGCCGTTATTCTCTGAAGACTTCATTGCAGTGCAGGACACAGATCGACCATGATAGTTCAAGGGTGATGCCAGAATAGCTTGGCGCCTATAGGCGCCTATGGTCGATCCTTACCTTGCTGTGGTGTGTCTGGGGTAGAATGAGTTAAACAACGCAATATAGTTAATCCTTTTGCTGTCGGTAGCAGTTTTTGCCGTGATGACTCCTGCGGGATGTCAGAGTATTGTTATTCCTGCCGGAGTCATCGCGACAAAAACCGCTTCCGGCATCCAAAGGGTTAAAAGTTACTTTGGTTGTACATTGCTTAACGTACTGCCAGCAAGAAGACTTTCTCAGGACGTGCCTGCGCTGCTTGTGAGAAAAACAAACAACCAACAAACAAACAAAACAACCCATAATTTGGAATGTATGTCCCCAGCCGGTCCAGTATACTTAATAAACGAAAAACATGCCAGGGACGTTGCACCTTTATGCTAATTTATCATACACTAGATTACAAAAAAAATTAAAATCATTACAATTACAAACTATGTAAAGGGAAATGATATACAAAAATACACAAACCGCAAACACATAACTTCAATTCAGTTCAATTCAATTTAATACACTTTATTTATTCCGCTAGAGGCATGTAAAGTGGTCCGACATGCTCAGTGACTCAAATATACACACAACTTACATTAAAATATACACACACTAATGATACAAACAGTTGCCTTAGAAGAATCTTGAAAATCCACTTGCCATAGAATTAGAAGATCAGCAACGTCAGACTCTGGGAGAGAACAGAGCAGATAGCAGCAGAGAATGAAATTGGACGAAGAAGATGGGGATGGATCGGTCACAGTCTGAGAAAGCCAGTTTCCAGTATCACTAGGCAGGCATTGTCATGGAACCCCCAGGGAGAGAGGAAAAGAGGCAGGCCGAGAAACACCTGGCGTCGAGACCTCCAAGCAGACATCAAGAGACTGGGAACCACCTGGAGTAAAATCGAAGGAGAAGCACAGGACAGCCCAGGAGTCGCTGGAGGTCTCTCGTCGACAGCCTATACCCTGGGAGGGGTGACAGGTATAAGTAAGTAAGTAATGATACAAACAATTCAATTTAAATCTAATGTATTTAAAACAATGCAACTTTAATAATAATAATAAAAATAGGTGCAGCAGACGATTATTTTAGCAACGCACAGCCAATATCAAGAGCTACAGGCAGCACAGACAGTAGGGAGAAGGAACAAGATGAGGATTTCATCCCAAAGTCTACCGCATTGTTTGGAGCTCAGTTGCGTTTTTCTATTTGGAACATTCAGAGTTGTTCATATTTTTAAGGCGTCTAACTTTTGACATTTTTTTCCCGCATTGATCTTTTACTTTCGAAAAAGTTGAAGAGGTAGAAAGCTGGCTAACGAACTCATCTAATGTCTTTTTACAAATCAGCAATATCCCAAATTTCAAGTGCATATAATCAAAATTGCGGACTCTAATCTGGGTCAACCGACTTTCTATAAACGGTCTTTTATGTCTTCAGTGAGACATCCAATTACGAAATGCTCGGATGCTGTCTTAGCCTTTATACTTAATAAAGTATTTTTCCAGGTTTCAAGTTTGTGCGTACAGTAATATCGGAGATTTTCGTGTTTACATACATACGCACACCCATACATATGTACATACGGCACTTTGTGCCAAATCGACGTTCAACAGCAAGGTTAGAGTGGCTAGACGTGACGTCATTTTTATCTTGTTACTTCTTTGCCAGAGCAGGAGCCCCGCCCGCCTGTTATATCCTTTGCATTCTACGAAACGCGCTCCGACCAGCCCCCTCCTAAAGTCTACCGTATTTTCAATACGGTAGACAACAACGGAAAAATGCAGGTGAATTGACCAAGGGTAGTCAGAAACGTGCCCAGGAAAAGGAGAAAACCCATCCCGTGGGATTGACAGGGTTACCCTGGGAATGTTCCTTTTGGATATATATCAAAAGGCCGAACCGCAGTTTACTGGTATTTGCGAGTAAAATGGCTAAGACTGTGGTTTGCGAAACTTAGAATATACATTTCATTCTGTTTTATACACACGGTGCAATTTAAATAATTGCATCTAATTTAAATACAAATACTGCAGGAATCCGCCATGCAGGCGCCAAGTGTTCCTCGTGTGGAGAAGGAAACATCCTCGGCATACTGTGGCGGTGTCAGGAGTGTCCCGGGTGTGACCTTTGCACTCCATGTTACAGTGACGACAAACACGATACACGTCATCAGTTTCTGCGTATTGACACACCCGATTTAGAAGGGTGAGGTTAATATTCTTATTATTTTTTTTGTATTCTAAGACATTTTTTTTTGTATAGATCTAAATGTTACTGTGAAAGCGATCTGCAGAATGACGGGCTTTGATAACAACTCCCCCCTCCCCCCCAACCCACAGTAGCAAGACGTCTTCGGCCCCACGAAGGCTGTAGTGGGACTGCACACAGCCATGCGCGAGCCCACTGCGGCCTTCGTTGGGCCCGAGGTCCTTTGCTTGCTTGTTTTCATTGTTCTTTAGTGTCAAGCAAGACTTTTTTGCTGACCCCTTTTTCACAATCTGTGTGAGTAGGCACACTTAACTCATTGTACCCCACGACCGAAATCCCCAAATTTTGCCGTTGTCCTCTGAAGACTGCATTGACCGACCTGACCATGATAGTTCAAGGGTGATGCCAGAATAGCTTGGCGCCCATAGGCGCCAAGCTATTCTCGCATCACCCTTGAACTATCATGGTCGATCCATATCTTGCCGTGGTGTGTCTGGTGTAGAATGAGTTAAATTAACCCCCTTAGCAACCGATGATCACGAATTTCCCGTCCGAGAACAGCCTGGACACTGAACTACATTCTCGCGAAGAACCTAGATGTAAATGAGACAAAATTAGGCATGAAGAGCACAGGACTAACAAGAGACATACATCCTCATGAGCCCCCGCGACATTGCCTCATTTATGTCTCTTGCTTGGTAGCAATCGCCTTGCCTCGGAGGTTCAGGGATTAAACAGAGCTTTTCTACTGTTCCCGATTGTGACGACGAAACTCTCTTACGTACAACGGAGAAGAAGAAGAGCAAACATGTTTAAGCTTTCGCCATTCAGGCTTCATTAGTTGAGCTAACCCTTTTGTCCCGCATTATTGTAACATTTAATTGAAACATTTATAAACAGCTTATTGCGAACTATTAAGCCCAAATCTTGTCGCTTTAACTCATTCGCGGCCAGCCGCATCCGGATGCGTGTGACCGCGAATGACTTAATCTATTGTACGATATCTCTTTCGCTTTTCAAGAATACATACACTGGAACTTCAGTATCTCTCTCACATGATTTACAAGTATTCTTTTACCAACACTTGTGAATTCCAGTTGCGTGGTGCCCAAGAGAAAGACGAGCGTGAAGGTGCGCGCTATCGGCCTGTTCCCGGGGGCTACAGTCACCCGCAGCAAGGACTGGAAGGGCGGGGACCAGGGGGGCGGCGAGGGCGAGGTCAAAGGTTACGCCAGGGTGGCACGTGACTCCGCACGTAATTTCTTGCGCGTTGATTGGGCAAACGGCGTGTCCAGCAACTGTAGCCTTGGTTACCAGGGTCACGTCGACCTGGTGTTTGTGGAGGAGGAGGTGGGGCCCTTCTATTACAGGGACCATCTCCCGCTTGTCGGTGAGTCAAAAACTCTCTCTCTCTCTCTCTCTCTCTCTCTCTCTCTCTCTCTCTCTCTCTCTCTCTCTCTCTCTCTCTCTCTCTCTCTCTCTCTCTCCCCCCCCCCCCCCGGCACCCACCCTTTTCATGCACAGAAAATACAACAAAGACGTGAGCTTCATTTATCATCAAGAGTCAGCAGCGTTACGTATCAATGCCCGAATTCTAATAATAATAATGTGATTTTTATATGATGCAGAGAAGAACCCAACAGGAAGAAACACGCTTAGAAAAGGCAGTTACACGCTTGGCAGTCACTTTTTTGGTCTGGATTTTGTGTGATGGAAATTAATTATATGACTGAGAGTTTAAAACAGCTATCACAATTTTATCCACGAAGAAGACCACAAAAAAAGGAACTGTGCTCTTTCAGTGCCTTTATTCTGAAGCCTTTTTTTCCCCCAAAGCATACGTTCTGAGCATGGTCCCATAAGTCAATATATAGCGCGATTCTTTTATGATTTATATTGTGTTGTCTTCCTGTCTCCTGCATAAACAGACCTCTCAAAGTGCGCTGGCGAAGTAATCGTGACCCGTCCCACACCTGCTGACAACCTGGCGGCCATCCTGCACAGTGTGAGTATCTCACACAGTCCGCAGCTGTCCTCAACCCCCACAGCTGACGGTGACAACACGTTCACATGTCGCTTAACCCCAGACTCACCAGTTCAAGCTGACAGTTCACCACAAGACCAGTCAGCCCCAGTTTCATTACCTGGCTCTGTGGACAGGGCTGATGAAGGTGGGGATGGAAGTCCACAACAACAAGAACCAAAGCTAACTCGACCCACGCTAAATCTGCGTCAGCCGCAACAAGCAAAAAAGCCGACAGCGGGCCAGCCGAGACAGGAAGGAGAATCGACGGCAGGTCAGCCGAGACAAGCAGAAGAGAAAACAGGGAGTGTAAGTAATGCGACAGTACCTTGCGTGAGTGAATGTACAGAAGAATGTGTATGTACGCGCGTATTTTACCTTTCTGCGTTTGTTATTACTGATAAATATTGCGGAAGCTATACTGACGAGCGAAAGAAATGCGACATTTTTTGAATCATCAGAAACACTTTAAGTGCTTCCGATGATTCCAGAAATGTCGCGTTTCTTTTGTTCGTCAGTATATTTATGTAATTTCTCTCTGTGACTGTGTAATTATAATTTGTTTCATCAATTGTCCAAGTAAGTTATATCTGATTTTTGTGTGGTCTCTCCTTGTCTTGTATGTCTCCCGCCGTGAGACGGCTTCGTGTGAGTTAGTTATTTCGATTTAACCCCGAGCAGTCAACTACATTGGAAGGCTCGGCTTTAAATCCAAAGAACTAACTAACTTATGAGTTGGTTAGTTATTTCCATTTAACCCCGAGCAGTCAACTACAGTGGAAGGCTCGGCTTTAAATCCAAAGAACTAACTAACTTATGAGTTGGTTAGTTATTTCGATTTAACTATAGTTCAATGCTCGGCGTTAAACCCAAACACCTAACTCATCTCATCTCATCAGCCTACTACAGCAGAACAAGCCGAGGTGGATGAACCAACAGAGGATGTTGTGAGCGCGTCAGGCGAAAACAGCGAAATATCGTGTTTGGAGGAGCTGGCAGCGGGGGACAAGGTGGCCATTACGGTGGAGGAGGAGCGGCTGAAGGAACTGCAGAAACCCTGTGGAGGCTGTACCGCCAGGATGATCAGGGTAAGTGCTGTATCACCAGGATGGTCAGGGCAAGTTCTGTACCCTTAGGATGGTAAGGTACGTGTGGCATCGGCAGTATTGTAAGGGTAAGTGTTGTACCGCCAGGATGTTTTAGGTACAAATTTTGTTAACCCTTTGGCCTTAGGTAGTGTTTTTTGGTTGCGATGATTCCTTAAAGAATCAACGCAAAAAAAGAGAAAAGAATCCGCTACCGACAGCCACAGCGTTAAATCTAAAATATACATAGAGTACACATGCAGTAGGTAGGTGGGCACAAGTGTGCTTTTTAAGCCCCTTCTATTTATTGAAGGGACTTTTTAGGACGGGTCTCGTTGGGTCGAATTTAATAGCATATCCATAATGTCAAAGGCGGGCAGGCGTATTGAACTAACAATTGAAGTAACAAGATAAAAATTACGTCATGTCTAGTTACGCTAACCTCGCTGCTGAACGTTCATTTGGCGCGAAGCGCCGTGTGTACGTATGTATTTATGTATGTATGTATATATGTATGTATGTATATATATATATATATATATATATATATATATATATATATATATATATATATATATATATATATATATATATATATATATATATATATATATATATATATATATATATGTGTGTGTGTGTGTGTGTGTGTGTGTGTGTGTGTGCGTGCGCGTATGTATGTAAACAAGAGAATCTCCGATATTTCTGTACACACAAGCTTGAAAGTTGGTGAAATACTTTCTTAACGAGGTGGCTAAGAGAGCTTTCGAGCATATTTTAATTGAATGTCTTATTTAAGACATAAACAACCGTTTATAGGAAGTCGGTTGACCCAGATTAGAGTCCGTAATGTTTGTAATATTTAAATGAAATTTATGATATAGCTAGTTTGGATAAAGACATTGGATGAGTTGGTTAGCCAGCTTTGTATCCATTTAACGTCTTCAGTAATATAATTAATTCTTTCAGCAAATAATTAAAACACTAAAAAATCTTGACACCTAGAAAAAGTCAGACAGTGGCGGTGACGTAAATAATAATAATAATAATAATAATAATAATAATAATAATAATAATAATAATAATAATAATAATGTACATTTATAGTAGCGCTTAACCTCCAAATGAATGGTGCTCTATGCGCTTTACAAGATCAAAAATCACAGAACAAAAAGCACAAGAAAGAAAACACTACAATAAATGTTACAAAAACTATAGTGACACAGATCAAAAGCTCACACATACACACACACCGTTACAAGAACAGTTACTGCCAAATATTGCTAACGCACTGAAATGCATCTAACTATACACATAAAAAACGGATAGGTCTGGAGCAGTGATTTGAAAGCAGACAGAGTTGGAGCATGTCTGACATGGGCTGGAAGGTCGTTCCCGGTGACTGGACCGAAATAAGAAAAGGCACGCTGGCCCTGGCTAGAAATCTTTCGCCTAGGAACCCTGAAAATACGCATGTCTGATGCTGAAAAGAGGGATCTTGAAGGCGCGTAAATATGAACCAGGTCGGACAAATATGGGGGATGTTAGTTGTACATTGCTTAACGTCCCGACAGCAACAAGACTTTCTCAAGACGTGCCTGCACTGCTTGTGATAAAACCCCCTAAGATTTCGCCAGCCAGTCTAATACGCTAAATAAACCTAAGACCATTTAGCAACACACATCCAATATCAAGAGCTACAGGCAGCGCAGACAGTAGGGAGAGTTTAAAAGAGAAGAATAGAGGTGAATGGACCAAGGGTAGACAGAAACACATGCCCCAGAATAGAGGGGAAAACCCACCCTGTGGGGCTGACCAGGGTGACCCTGGGAACTATAAAGTAGTTAACCCCACCCAAGTCGCCCAAGGCAGAAACGGGTGGGGGACAAATATGGGGGAGCAGAACCGGTAATTCGCATTGTAGCAAATAACAGAAACCTTGTACACAATTCTCTGAGATACAGGCGGCCAGTGCAGGTCAACAAGTAAGGGTGTTATGTGCTCACGTTTCGGTACTCTGTAAATTAGTCGGGCAGAACAGTTCATAACACTTTGAAGTTTATCAAGAAGATTCTGAGGACCACCAGCCAAAAGGGAATTACAAAAATCAATGCGGGAAAGAACAAGGGAGGTAACAAGCGTTTTGGTTACTTCGTTAGTGAGAAGGTGTCAAACTGAACTGATCTTCCTCAATTCAAAGAGGCAACTCCGTCACCACACAGACTCTAAATAATACTTTAAATAATAATCTAAATATGACGTGATTCTCTCTAACGCGCGCCGCGATCTCTCTCTCTCTCTCTCTCTCTCTCTCTCTCTCTCTCTCTCTCTCTCTCTCTCTCTCTCTCTCTCTCTCTTACAGACATGCGCGCATCTCCAATAGGCAAAGATCTTCGTGCGCCCGGAGAGCACTTGAGGATCTATGCCTCTTGGAGATGTTTGGAGCGCGCGCGCACGCACGCACTAACACGCACACACACACACACACACACACACACACACACACACACACACACACACACACACACACACACACACACACACACACACACACACACGCTTTCAGAAGAGCATTCAGGTGACCCTATATAGCTAGTTTGGAGAAAGAATTGGATGAGTTCGTTAGACAGCTTTGTACCCTTTCAACTTGACATCTGGAGAAAGTCAGACATTGGCTGTGACATAAAAGAAGCAACTCCGTCACCACGCAGACATACTCTAAATATGACGTAATTCTCTCTCTCTCTTGCTCGCTCGCTCGCTCTCTCTCTCTCTCTCTCTCACATATGCGTGCATCCCCGAGATGCATATTTTCTCATGTGCCCGGAGGGCGCATGGACATCTATGCCTCTTGAGGATGTTTGGAGCGCGCGCATGCACGCACGCACACGCACACGCACACGCATACACACACATCGACGTGATTTCAGAAGAGCATGCAGGTGTACTTAGTATAGTATGTAGCTAGGTAAAGTCAACCTGCTTTCACACAAATTATAGCAAGACTGAAATTGCACCGTGAAATTCTAGTTTTGTCATCATTTTCGCAAGCCTTGAAGCGAAAGCGAAACTCTATCACGTTTAATATAAAATTACGTACAAACAAACAAACAAAAAATACGTCATGACAAATGAAGTTTGACATCACTATGACGCATTGGCACATCTGCGAGGATTTTTCAAAATGAGATATTTCAACATCAGAATCAAGTCAAAGACAAAAGGTAGAGACCCTTGACAGCGGAGACAGCTCTCATATAGAAGGGACTTTGTGTGCTATGGTTCATCCCATCTTGTTTATTTGTGTTCCTGCTTGCATTTTTTTTGTATGAAAAAAAGACCGTGTCAACGCACATATTGTCAAGGCAGATTCATTGCTGATTTGGACTTTGTTGTGTTGGAGCCCAACTTTATTAATTGTGTCCTGGTGTGTGTCAGTGTATCGGCAGGACAGGGGAGGTCACCGCTGTGATTGATAAGGGCGTGGTGAGCGTCAAGTTTGGCGACACGACCAAAGTCAAGTACAGGTTTAACCCGGCCGCTCTCGTCAAGGTAACAGGCCAGAAAATATTTTCGGTCATTTGTGTCCTATTCCCAAGTACGCATAACATCCTCGGGCCCATGACAGCCGCAGCGCCCTCGCGCACGGCAGTGCGTGGGCCCACTGCGGACGTCGTGGGCCCGAAGATGTTTGTTAATGTCAAACGTTGTCTAGACCCAGTTGTCCATCTTCAGTGCCAATTCAGCTAATTCAGTTATATAAGCCATCATCGGGCGGCAACGAGACACAGAATATGGACTATTCAAATTTGATGTAATTTATGAATAATAAATAAGTCACCTTTGCTTTTTTAGTATTCAACTACGTGTATTACACAGCTGCAATGTGAAAGCCGTCTAAACGTTCTGGAAGTAAAGTTAAAATATGTTTGAGAATATTTCTGGATAGTCTCAATTCACGCCTATTTTTTTTTTTTTTTTTTTTTCAAACAGTAAATGATTGCCGCGGCACTGTATAACTTTCTAGTTGTTGTTTTTGTTGTTGTTAACATTTCGATCTTTTTCACCAGATCCCCGTGGTACAGGTGGGGGACACGGTGCGCATCAAGCCGTCACTGGAGCAAGTTAAGTTCCTCAACAACAGGGTGGGATGGAAAGACCAGATGGACGCGGTGAGGACCCAGTGCGCAAAGGCCATAGGCGGCCCACGGCAGCCCGATGGCCTTTGCGCATTTGGAAATGGACAAAGCAGCTTCCTTTTTCATTTAGTTTTAGTTAAAAGCATCCAGTTGAGCACATTTAAGCGTCCATTCACTTCTGATCATCCCATAGCATATTGACAACTACTTCGTTGTTACTGCCAGTGCACGCAGATTGTGTTGAGTAAACTTTGTCAGTTCGGTTCCAAAGAGCCACGGCCGTCCAAAGCACATTGATACAAAGTGGTCTCACATAACCCATATCATACTGAGGCCAAAAGCTTCAAATTTGTACACTGCCATATATGCAAGCTACATTATAGTGCTTACAGATAAGGATATAGACCAATGGCTTTAGTTCAAGGGTGGTGCCAGAATAGCTTGGCGCCTAGAGGCGCCAAGCTATTCTGGCACTACCCTTGAACTATTTTAGTCAAACTTATTTCACACACTGGTGTATTCCGAATGATAAGGGTTAAAGGCATAGATCTTCATGAGCCCCCGTCACAGACCGCTGTAGAGTCTCCGCGCTTTACTTTTAATATGAAATAAAATCACGTGATCGTTGTCTTGAATGCCATTGGCCAGCCTAGTATTTGTTTCAAGTAAAGGTAGTTCCTGCTGGTACGCCGTAGCATGACGTTATAGCGGTACTTCCAGCCTCCACAGGCATAACAGACTTTCGGAAATCAGAAGTATGGGTCAAAATTGCACGCGTGTCGACGAAAACACTGGATTAAAAGCCCGGACAAACACGCGATATCACATGTTTGTCCGGGCTTTTAATTCACTGTTTCCGTCGAAACACGTACAATTTTGATCTACTTCTGATTTCCGGAAATCGTCTGTTTAGAGGAAGGCAGTGCTTCTATGTCACGCATCGTGCAGTCGTTTGTTTACTCGACATTTCTGGAGTAGCGCGCTGCGCATGCACTCAATCCATCATGGCAGTGAACTCCACATCAGCCTATTGCGGGGCTCAAGAGGAGCTACACCTCTGTCAGTTGGATCGTGTGTGGGCCGTTGTATCGGCAGCGAAGGGGATAATGCATCACAGAAGATTCCATAGAATCGTATTAGTCAGTCTTGATGATTGTCCTATTGTGTTCTGCTGATGATGTTGGCGGTGATCTTGTTGTTGTGTCCAGACTGTGGGTAAAGTGGGCCGTGTGACCAGGATTGACGACGATGGCGACCTGCACGTGAGTTTCGACAACTGTAAATTTGTCTACGCTCCGGCCTGCTGCACGCCTGTAGCCCTATCCCCCGACACGGTACCGCTGGGCCATGGAGGAACAGACGACCTTGTGTCACTTCTGAGCAAGACTTCTAGTAAGATTTGATAATAATAAAACTACTACTACTACTACTACTACTACTACTACTACTACTACTACGACTACTACTACTACTACTACTGCTCTACTACTAACGATGATAGTGATAATAATATAACGATACTATTACCAATAACAATAGTATTAAAGAGGCAGTAAAGAACGGCCTAAAAGTCAGTGAGAAAAAGCTCCGGCAGAATGCGGCAGACAAACGTGCTAAGAGGAAGAACAGCCAGAGGGACCCCCAGGTATTTACCTTCAAATGCCACCGCTGTGACAGGGACTGTCATTCCTCAACAACAATACTAATACTAATGCTGTTATTATTATTATTATTATTATTATTATTATTATTATTATTATTATTATTATTATTATTATTATTATTATTATTATTATTATTAGTAGTAGTAGTAGTAGTAGTAGTAGTATTTAGATCTTTTAGTGCTGGAGCCACAGACTTAAAAAAACCACGAGTTGTTTTTTTGTTTGTTTGTTTGGTTGGTTTTATCTCAAAGAGACAGTCAGCACCATTCAGGAGATTCGACAGTAACAGTGCAAGTGTGGTAACTGGCGCTGCCCTTACATATCAAGGATCGTCTGTCCCCCGCCAAATACGTTAACCCTTTGGCTGTCGGTTGCGCTTGTGTGCAGGAATCATAGAGAAAATAAACACTTTGGCTAACGACAGCCAAAGGGTTAAGAGCCATGTGTATTATGTGTCTGCTAAGCACTTTGGACATGTGTCAAAAATAGGTCAAGCGTGATAGCCTTATTGTAATCCAGACCAAAAAGGTGACTGCCAAGCGTGTAAAATGCAAAGAAGTACCCAACGGAGAAAGAAACACGCTTAGAAAAGACGGGTACCCGTCTTTTCTAAGCGTGTTTCTTTCTCCGTTGGGTACTTCTTAGCTTTATTGTAGCGACCTTTTGTCTTGACGCATTTTTTTTGTTTGTTGGTACAATGTAAGCAATGTTCAGAGAAAGGCTTTGTTTCCATATAGCTAGGCGACACTAGAATAAAGTAGCTGAGCAGCAAGCAGAAAATCGTGTTTCCATACAGCGGCGCGACAGGCGACATCGCACCCCTATATAAGTAGTTTAGAATTGTTTCGATTTGTTGTCGCGTGCTGAAAACCACGCTACCTTCGCAGCGAAATCGCGGCTGAATCAGCTTTGAATCGCTCGATTGGGCGATAAAATGTTGTCAGGCCGCTGTCGCGTTACGGATATGGAAACACGCCTTTATTTCTATGTTCTCTTTTCGTGTCACCGTCGCCACCGCTTTCTCGTCGCTATAGAGAACACCCACTAACGCTGATTATTATTATCATTATTATGTTAGCCATGATGATCACGAAAGTGCACACTAAGTCAGTATTGTGAGTGATGTTTCATTCATAGGGGCATGACGATCGCGGTTTCACTAAATGCAGATACCGGTGTGCCACCGCGTGCGCAACCGGCTGCTTTGCGCACACGGTGGCGCTGAGGTATTTGTATTTTAGTAAAACCTAGATCGTCAAGCCCCTATCATTTTACTGTGCCTCCAGTGGCTCAGTCCAAGACCCTGGAGCTGTTCAAGGTGATGAGGGATCGAATCCGCAGCGAGTCCGGGGACCCCCAGGCCAGCAGCATGTGCGCCCTCTACGCCGCAATAGAGCGGGGCAATGCAGATGACGTCAGAGACATGTGCCAGAAGGACACCACTATGGTGAGAATTGATGTACTATTGTCAGTGTACTTTCTTCATTTTTGTCTCACGTACGATAGCAAACGTAATTCTGTGTGATGGGCCAATGGTCGTCTGTCCGGCGTCCAGCGTCCGTTCTGCGTCCGTGGTAAAAGTTAATACTGGCATTTTTTTGGGGGAGACTATTCAAGCCACAGACTTCAAACTTGACCCAAGGATACTTTGTGGCAAGACCTTTCTAAACATACCAATCTGAGTGACCTCTCTCAAAGGTCAAGGTCACAGGGGATCATGAAATAGGTCAAGAATAGCCATATTTTGAAAAAAAATTGTATTTGTTTCTTTTCCCTCAAATATCATTCACAACTGGAACCCCAAACTTGATACAAATAAACTTGACAGGTCAAGTCTTACCAAAGACCAGGAAATAGGTTAAAAAACAAAAACAGTTTGTTTGTTTTTTTAACAATTTTTTTCTCGAATACCATTCACAACTTCAAACCCAAACTTTGTATATGTAAACCTGATGGTAACACCTTCCTATCCGTACTAATTTGAATGACCCCTCGGAAAGGTCAAGGGTGACAAGAGATCAGGACACAGGTCACAAATAGCCAGTAAAAAAAAAATACTATTTACAACTTTAAACCAAATTTGGTCTAGAGATACCTGATGCTAAGACCTTCAGATGTATGCTAATTTGGATGACTCCTCGGAAAGGTCAAGGGTCACAAGGGATCGGCAGATGATATGAAAAATGTCAAATTGTTTGGTAGAATTTTAGCTTTTATCAGCATTTTTACAAAACTTTTCAAACCAATTTAGCAAAATAAAGGCAGCTGACGATCAGACCTTTCTATGCAGGCTAATTTGGTTCACTACTAAAAAATCTCAAGGGTCATGGGAGGCTGACAAAAAACAAAAGTGAAAAGTGCATACATTTTGGAGAAAAAAATAACAACAACAACAACAAAATGGAATAAGGGAGTAACATGCCAGAATGGCTGACATAAATTGCCTGGATCACCATGCCACATATCAAGTGAAGTATGCAAAATAAACCCGGGAGGGGGGGGGGGGAGGGGCGGGGGCGGTCGATCTGGCGTGCGAGTGCTTTCGGCATGTTACGCTGGGCAAGAAGATGACACGTTAGCATGACGATCGTTTCTGCTTGATTTCTCCTGCACCAGATCGAGCGTGAGTACCAGGGCATCACTCCACTTATCTACGCGTCACACAGAGGCAAGCGCGCATGCGTGACTACCTTGCTTGACCTTGGCGCTGACGTCAACAAGTGCGGCGACAACCCCAGGAAGACCCCTATTTCGGCTGTCCTGGAGGGGTAGGTAGTCCCCTGGTCGATCCATCTCCCTCTATTGTAGTGCAAAATATTGCACAGTGAGATGATAAGTCAGTAACGCTGAGCTGCGCTGTTTACGTGCGCTTGAGTCAGATTGCTATGTGATGTTATTCTCATTTGTTGGTGAATCATTTCACAGCCGGATGCTGTATGTCTTTATAGTACGAGGTGTGATAAAAAAAAAAATTAATGATAGTTGTTTTGAATAAGACGAAAACCGTTAGCCCAATTTACTTGATCTTTGCAAATTTTGTAATAGCACCATCCTCCTCCGTTTATGCAAAATGTCAGCTACTTCAGGGAAGATTCAAAGGCAATGTGGTATTCTGATGAAGGTCAGGGTCGGACTAATCAATACGTAAATAATGAGCAAAATTTGCTCGTTCCCAGCTGAAATTTGACAGGCAGACGGTACTTGTCTTCAAAGTCTTCTCTTAAACAGTTAAATTGCATAATCCACTTGCAGTCAGTGCCAGACAATACACAAGTTCCACACCAAACAGTCCTTTCAGCCTGGCCAGGCTGGACAGGATATGGCGAAGTAACTCCATCAGCTTCACCATCAAGTACAGGCTTTACAAGTCCCTCGTAGTGTCTATTCTACTCTACGGCTGTGAGACTTGGACACTGCTTGCAGACTCAGAAAAGAAAATCCAGGCCTTTGAGAACAAGTGCCTGAGGAAGTTGCTCCGCATCTCGTACCGCGAGCACAAGACCAACGAATATGTACGGAGCATCGTCACTTCCCTGGTGGGCCCACATGAACCCCTTCTGGCAACCGTGAAACGGCGCAAGCTTGCTTGGTTTGGCCACGTGACCCGACACAACACCTTGTCCAAGACTATCCTCCAAGGCACTCTCGAAGGAAGTCGTCGGCGAGGTCGTCAGAGAAAGAGTTGGGTCGCAAACATAAAAGAATGGACCGAACTCGAGATGCCAGACTTGCTTGCCACCGCCCAAAATAGAACTCAGTGGAGAGCACTGTCTGTTGCTGCTGCCTTTCAGTCCCCCCAACGCCCAGTTCGGGCAAGGGACTGATGATGATGATGATGACACCAAACAACTTTCGAATTTGTTTGGATTTTCACAGGACTGTCTCAAAGTAACACTCTTTTAAAAATGTAGAAATAAATTTATTATCTTGGAGAGTCCACTATTTTCAAGCACTGCTGTTTACATCACTTTTTCAATGACGTCACACAGCGGCATGGCTGAGGATACCAGCTCCATATTGTGCACGAATAAAGGACGACGGCTGAAATTTGTTTTGATCCTTATTTTATTTATGTGACTTAAGTAGTTTACAAATGGCAGCCCAACTATCATGCTGATCATACCTCGTAACTTCATAAGGGCTCATAAAACATAAAAGAAAAGAGCGCACACCTGTGATTAGATAGATGTTGAAAATACAAGGAGGCATATCTCACCTTGACGTTTGCATAACACGTGGAGAGCTGTTAACCTGCTGAGAAAAAGTGAACACGATCCAACTGCAAGAGACATAGATCCCCATGAGCCCCCGCGACTGCGGGGGTTCATGAGGACATATGCCTCTTGCTGAGACCAATTTGCATCCACGTTTCTTAATAATAATAATAATAATAATAATAATAATAATAATAATAATAATAATAATAATAATAATATAAAAAGCTCTTATAAAGCGCTGTTAAAAAAATACAAAAACAAAACACCACTGGATGCACGATGCACAAGAGCGGACTCTCAGACACACACACAATCATACATTACTTTAAACTACCCCATCCCTTCCCAACACATTGCATCTACCTCCCTGTGTAGAATCTGAAAGGAAAAAGCCAGTTAACAGTTTGCTAGGAAAACCAATGTGTTGCTGTAAAACTCGTAAAGTCTTCTTTGACGCTTGCGGCTTTTGGTTCGTTGAATGAACGAACATTTCAGAAACAAAAATGTACCTACATTGGCAGGGAAGGGGTTAACAACAGTTTTCTTTATTTGTGCAGGAAAAAAGAGGAGATAGCTGAGCTACTACTGGAGCGCGGGGCGGACGTGAATGTTCTCTATGGTGACGGTCACAACCTGGCTCACCTGGCGGCTTACAGGAACAAACCCGTCTGTGCCCTCGCACTGGCCAATTACGGCACGGACATGAATGCCAAGGTAATTAGTCGGTTGGCTCTCTTCTGTTAACTTATTGGAGACGTGCCGCCTCCGGATACGCGACTTAAGCCGCGTATCCGGAGGCGGCACGTCTCCAATGAGTTAACATATTATGGCTTTTTAGTGGACTGCTGTCATTTCAAGACGCACCGAGCGAATGACGTTCTCACACTGTCCGATTCATGCGCGCTCGCCGAGTAGGAATCGGGCAGTTTGGGAATGTCAGACGCTTGGTGACAACGTAACAACGTAACAGTGTACGGATAATCCAATCTCCCGTTTTAACCCATTGACTGCCGGGGCAAGGCGAACGTTACTCAGTTGCAAGAGACATATATCCTCATGATCCCCAGCATTCGCTGGGGCACATGAAGATTTCTGACTCTTGTTAGTCCTATATGTTTCTTTTGCCCCGTTTTTGTCTCATTTACATCCGTGTTCTTCACGCCAATTTCGGACAGTGTGTATTTGTTTTGGACGCGAAATTCGTAGTCACTGGGAGCAAAGGGGTAAAGGCGGCTACCCATAAACACGAATCCGATCCGAATCGGATCCGAAAACGAAAGGTCCGTGTGAGTCCTTTTTCATGTTTGTGTGTTTCCATAATATACCCGTTGCGGACACAAATTCGCATCCGGCTTCGACGGAAAATGACGTAATTTTCGAAGGAAAAGTGCAACACCGCAGTGAGTTCGGGATCGTATTCGCATCGGATTCGTGCTTATGGAACCGTAGCTTTAACGAACTTTTTACAAGTGAAACCCAATCATCAAATATCACACGGAGCAGACGAGAGTTTGCTAAGGGATATTTAGCCCGTTCTTTAGCAGCTGCTGTGGATATCTATCCGATGTTGTAGACTTTCCCTGCTTTGTGAGTCAGACATTGCGTAGAGTGAACTCGGCATGTTAAGGATGTCTTACAGCAATGTCGATCATCGCAAAGGTTTGTCTGTTAACGTTATATTCCCCAGGATCAAGCATCTCAACACAGTCAGAAACTGTCTGCAACAGATACTGCTGACAGTATATTGTGTACTTTCTTAAAGCTTTATGATGTAAGTACAATGCCAAATGTCGAAATTCATCGTTTGAACGTGTATTTTATTTTGTACCCGAGTCGTGGATTTATCGTCTGCATCGGCCTTGTTTTGAATTACTATGCATATTTATGAGCCTACGTCACAAGGCAGAACCCGGCCGACTATCAGTGTATCGCAATACTGCAGGTCACGAGGTCATCGGTGTGGTGTACACACGTGTCAGTGTACACGTGTACTGATGTTCTCCGGCATCCCTTTGACGTAATTTTTCACGAGAAAGTAGAATAAGCCTTCCATACTCGCTATGCTGTCAAATGCGGGTTCCGCTCGACCTGCTAGTATTTACTAGTAACGATCGTGCGTACAGTAGTGCACCGAGGGCGTGACCTTTGATCCTTCGTACCCCTCGCCGGGAAACACGCACCGTCTTTCCATCATTGAAACAGAACATTGGTATAAATACCAACTTTCTGCACTGCAGTCAATTTCACATCTCACACATCGAAGTCTACTTAACTGAAAGCATCATCGGAAACGACAAATGCACCATCGCAGCAGAAACACTACCTCTCTGAATCAAGTGAATGAGAGCCCGCACAGACAAAAAACATGTTACGACCAGCGATGTGCAACGTCTTTGACACACACTGTAGTTTTCAGATCTCTGCAGCATAAAATGTGACAAATAGCTCGTAACTCTATGATAAAAAAGTTTAAAATCTTGCGAAAGCAGTTAGAGATAAATTCTACTGAAGATCATGAATTCTGAAAATCACTAGCGCTCGCGGAACTATAGGAAGATCGACAAGGACCGTAGATTACTCACTGATTCAGCAGGAAAGCGTCAAATTCCACCAAGTTGGCGGTCAAGCCAATCTCTTGCTTTTACGCGTTGCCACATGTCCATACTTCCTTGTCCGATGTCCATTTTACTTAGGGGTATCTTGTATCTCTTTCTCTTTATTCTCTCCAATTCCGAGTCTGTTATTGTCGGTGCGAGTTGATGATAACGATTTCTTTTTTTTTCTTCGCTGGTTCATCCACCATCTTGTCTCTGATCGGTTATAGTTATGCAGATGACCTAAGGTCGTATAGAATAGTTATGACGTCAGCTACCATCGCCTATCAGAAGCAATTTTGTTACTTGTCTCGTCAGAAAATTCCGTTGGGCCTCTTTTCGCTTTGATGAACGGACGAAAGAAAGCATTTGGTATGACAATAGGGTGGTCACTGTCTAAGTGGGTATGTATTCTGAAGCCCAGTAAAAGCTTTTTGCAAACTGAAGCCTGTAAAAAGGTCGGCGGTGCCCCTTTAAGTTCTGTCGCGTTCATGAAGAAAGCTATGTTAAGCATGTTCTTAATTAAACGAACTTTAGTTCGCGAACTCTGACGAACTACAGTTCACGATCTCGGACGAACCAGGTTAGTTCTTAATTGGACGATCTAAAGATACGGCGAACCTAGTTCGAAGTAGTTCACGAACCTCGGCAAACTATAGTTCGCTGTCGGAAAAGGTTCGCTGAACGTGTTGAGCAAACCAAGGCGAACCTTTTCTCTGATTGGTCAAAACTTTTACCTTCTTCTGCGTTGGAGATAAGAAGACAGTCACCGATACAAACAAATATGGCGGACGGCGATATTTCACTCGTGCGAAGAACAAGACCTATTTTTATTGATTTGTGGGAGGCGCAACGCTGTTTGTGGGGTCGCTACTGCAAGGAGTACAAAAACAAACATCGTTCAAATCGCGAAGCGGCATAGCAGCAGCCATTTTGAACCAGTAAGTACGCCGAATCAAGCACTTCAGTTAAGAAAGAGAACCATGGCAAACCTGGTTTGCTGAAGTTCGCATAGGTTTGTGCAACCTCAATTAAGAAACAAACCAAAAGATCGCCTATCTTCTCCGATCTAGGTTTGCTGATCAGAAGTTCGTTCAATTAAGAACAGCTCTTACTAGTAGTGACCTATTGCTAGGAACATGCTTGCAAAACGTAGGCCTACACACTGCCGGCACGTCGTGTCAATTGCTTAACCACTTGACAGCCAGTGATCACGAACTTCGCGTCTGAAACCACTGCACTCTGGCCGACATTCGCGTGAAGAACACAAATGAGATGGAACCAAAAATGAGCACAAAGAACACAGGACTAGCAAGAGACATAAATCCTCATGAGCCCCCGCGACTGCGGGGGCTCATGAGGATTTATGCCTCTTGCAGACGAGCAGCGTTCGCTAGTTATAGGGTTAAACCATCGGTTCTCTTTATTAAACTCTTATTTATGAAGGATAAGACCGAACAAATGTGTTCACATTACTAGTAGGTCACAAGAGCCAGTGTGTGTTACAGCATGAACATACTTTGTGTATTTATTTCGTACGTGGGGGAATCCATCGGCACCTGCTTTGATAAAGTCACATTATATCTAGTAAAGTTCGTAGTTTCTGTCTATAAAATTAGTCGTTTTAAAGTCACATTATATCTAGTAAAGTTCGTAGCAATGGTTTCTATGTATAAAAGTAGTCGTTTTAAAGTCACATTATATCTAGTAATACTCGTAGTTTCAATGTATAAAAGTAGTCGTTTTAAAGTCACATTATATCTTATAAAATTCCTAGTTTCTATGTATAAAAGTAGTCGTTTTAAAGTCACATTATATCTAGTGAAGTTCGTAGTTTCTACGTATAAAAAAAGTCATTTTAAAGTCACATTATATCGAGTAAAGTTCGAAGTTTTTATGTATAAAAGTAGTCATTTTAAAGTCACATTATATCTAGTAAAGTTCGAAGTTTCTATGTATAAAAGTAGTCGTTTTAAAGTCACATTGACATCTGGTAAAGTTCGTATTTTCAATGTATAAAAATAGTCGTTTTTAAGTCACAGTATATCTAGTAAAGTTCGTAGTTTCTTTGTATAAAAGTAGTCGTGATAAGTTACGGGATCACATTATTTTGTTTTGACGCACTGACACTGTCTACTGTATACTGTGATGGTGGTTGTGCTGCTGTCACTGATGCTGATGATGCCACGCAGGACGCTCATCAAGACACGCCACTGCACCTGGCTATTGAGCGGAACAGCCATGAAGCCTTGGCGGCTCTGGTCTCCCTGCCCCAAGTGGACATCGACATCGTCAACAAGCGGCACTTTACCGCCATCCAACTGGCATGTCTGCGCGACAACACCAAGTAAGTGAAGTCAGCCTCTCTTCTCTGTGGTAAACCCGTTTGCTTGGACAATGACACTGTTGAGAGTTTAACCGTTTAGCCTGGTCCCAAGCGAGCTTTCACTCCGAAAATTTGCGGCTGCCACTTAACGACTATGTATTATGTGTAGGAGATGTATCGACCATGATAATTCATGGGTAGTGCCAGATAAGCTTGGCGCCTGATGGCGCCAAGCTTATCAGGCACTACCCTTGAATTATCATGGCCCATCCACCTCCTACCTGTAGTGCGTTAGGGCTAAATGGGTCAAACAAAGACAGGTAATAGGATGGATGTCAGAGTGGCTGGTTATTCCGCTAGCATGTCTCCACAACTTAATCGTCTCTAAACTCTTTCTCACACCTACACCTACACCTACTCAGATTTTCCGAGGGCGTGTGTGCCTTCTTCACAACACACAGAATAGTGGTAAAGTTGACACAGCCGGTCATATCCAATACAATAATACTATATTAATCCCTCATGGGGAAATTCACATTTTTTGCCACCAGAGGTGCTGCTTACATTCATTCATTCACTCGCTCATATGACGAATTATAATAACAGAGCTACAAAATGGACAATGACTCGGGACGGATGAAGCCCGTGGCCAAGACATCTAATGGCCAGCGCCAGTGGCCTCATCCCGACCCGAACCTCCCTGACAAAAACAGAAAAACTAAGACAGCCCTATGTCTCCTGAACACACTATTATAATGTTCTTTATTAAGTTCCTACTTAGCTAAAACGTGACTAGTACATAGAACAAGTTAACAACAGAAAACAAAATACCCGCGTCGATACGGAGATGATCTCCGATCTAGGCAACATAAAACTGAACAACGGTCAAACAGCACCTGGGGGCCCGTCGCCGCCATAGTACAGCGCCGGTGTTTAGACAGTCGCTCCGGCATAAACAGTCACCACCTTAATTATACTGAACTTAACTAGTATATAACTTCATAGTCATTTTAAAAGCAAAAGTAGTAGAACTACATCGTTAACGTGAAAGCAGTCCAAAATTAATGGTTTCTAAAGAGTACACACGCGGCTGTTCAGTAAGAAACACAGTCACTGCGTCTGGGAGGTGTCTGTCATTACATCATTCGGCTGGAATGTGGGCCCTGAAGCTTGCTGGTATAGCGCTTCGTTGAGTGCACTAGCGCAGGCAGTGATGTTGAGCGTGTCGTGCCGGAAGAGCCACTCCTGAGATGAGATGATGAAAGGGGAGGAAAGCACGTTGGTTGTATTGACGTGTAGCCCGCTCAGAGATAACTCCGCCCACTGACCCAGCGTTCGACTTTGACCCGCTGGTCCGACAAACAACGTGCCACAGCGGAAAGCGATTATGGCTGCATCCATGTGTGAGTGCGCGCTTGTCAGACATTCCCGACGATATTTCGGAGCAATACTTGCCATACCCTATCACCCTTAGGCAGAGACAACGTGCAGATTTGTTTAACTGTGAGCAGTACATTCAAAGCGTCCGAATTTTGTGTGCTTCATCTGGCTTTGAAGTGCACGGAACAATTTTCCGCAGTCAACTGAGCGGCCAAGTGACGGAAAGCCACACTCTGTGCACCTGTCCATTGACCCAACGAAGAAGATGATTACAGATGCTTTCTGCACATGCAACGCAGGGTATGTATCAATTCTACATTATGCATTAAAAGTATAGACTGTGCTTGTCATAGTTTTAGCCGTTGACAGTTTGTTATACTGTGAGATGCCGTGTGTTCCATTGACGAAGGAGAGTTTGTGTTATCGTTTGTGCAAGAATTTTGATAAAGCCTGCGAATGTACTAAAACTGAGCACAATGCTGCATATGGCATGGTTTGCTTACAAACTTCCTAAGCTTGTGTGTTGCCGTGCTTTAAGTTTTAGCTGTGTTTTTTTTTTTCAGACTCGCTCATGTGCTTGCCATCCGACAGCAATGGGACACACCCCATGAAAAAATTCCACTCCTGAGCCAGTTTCCATCATGATTCAGATTATTTCACGGAAACGTCAACAAGAAAAGGAAGCCCATCATTGCAATCTTTGATGACAACAGTTAAGTTTTACTTCAGTGTGCATATTCTGGTTGAAACTGTGTAATTTGAAGATACTGTTATTAGAATTGTATGTTCACACAATTGTGTATGTAAGCAATATACCTGTATGCATACTTGTGTACAGTTCGTGTGTGTGTGTGTTGTCCCTGTGCATTAGCACGGTGAACAGTGAGTGTGGAAAGTAAATCTGTATGCACATAATTAATTTACACACACACTTTCTCTCTGTCTGTCTGCATGTGCAAAAATGACTGCTGATGACATGTAGAAGGTTTATTTATAACAGCACATTTAAAAGTATGGAAAACATGTCATCCTAGAACTGTCCCAAAAGAGCACATTTTGTGAGTCCTTGCAGTTGTAGGAGCTCATGAGTCATTCTTCAGCATGGATGATAAGTTAACTAAGGAGGCAGTACTCTATTCTTAATATTTAAATGATTAAGAACTAATGGTTTCAAACACCCCACAGGTTAATTTTACCATCAAAACCGATTATGTCGTCATTGTACATGACTTCTATTTGTGGGTGCGGGTGTGGCTGGCCAAGCCAATCCTGGAGCCACACCTGCGAGGGCAATGGGGGCACTGGAATTAAACTATGACATAAATATAACTAAATGTGGATATGCAGTTGTCAGAGCAGTTATTTAGATAAATGCTCAGACAACTGCATATCCACATTTAGTTATATTTATGTCTCATAGTTTAATGCTATGTAAACATGGGCCAAAGGGGGCGTGAGAGGTCAGTGGGTTAAAATGATTATCTAAATTCTGCTCAAAATCCTGCAGGCATATATGGCTTGGCTGGCACACAGCTGTTCAAGTTTCTGCACATGAGCGCGAGTTGCCTCAAGCTGCACCCTGAGATGCTTCTTCTCCGGAAAGGATCAAATCTGAAACAAATGAAATCAGTACGGCAGTGTAATGACACAGAAAGCAGTCGTCAAATGTGATATAAATACAGAATGTTCGATTTTATTTATTCTATGTTACAGGTACCACTTATGGAACAGGAGCTGTTGCCTTTGACTACATCACTTGATTGTGGAGATGTCATATTAAATCAGATTGAGCAGACCAGATTATCTTGTGGTGCTGAGGAACTTTAAATGTCTTCACTGCTTTTCTGTGTGCTAGTTAGAGACTCTGCATCTGTAGCTGCACTTGTACTGTTGACAACAACAGCAAAACCTTTGTTACAAACAGTGCCTGAATTGAACAGCATTTAAAACGAGAAAGGCAAAGCTAAAAGGGGGAGGACAAACTTGTTGCACAGACATGAATGACACTGTATTCTTCCTGGTCACACTTGGCATCTGTAGCTGCACTTGTACAGTGATAATATTATTAAAAATGTATTAGTTAAATGGATAATTTTCATATTGTATGTACACCCTTTGTCAAAGTTTACATCAACAAACATGAAGTTAATGATATGTAGTAAATCACATTGTGTTTGTTGCTGTAAACTCAAAGGGTGTTGCCACCATAGGAGCTTGTTTCGTGGCATCTTACATACTTGTGTGCAGCCACGTCTTTTGCCTAAAATAAACAGATTGTTTGCATCCTAGAAACTGCTGTTTGTGTTCCTGTAGTGCGTGCATGTGTAAAATGTATATTTTTGTGTACGAGAGAGTGTGCTAGTGTGTATGAAAAGTGTGTGAAGGAACCGTGAGTATGCTTAGACATAAAGAGATTGTGAAATGCAAATCGGTGCATACCTTGGAGCAACCAGTGTTTTGCGTGAACGTTTTTGATGCAGCTCTGTCGACGGTCGCTTTTTGGGAGGTGGTCGCTGGTGTGTGTGACTTGTCCCACTCCTGGGCAAAGCAGGGCATGCTGGCAGCGGGTCTGGAAACGCTTCTGACGGTTCGCCATTGACAAAATGCTGTAAATAAAATTAATCCATATCATACCAAGGCTAAAAGCTTCAAATTTGTACACTGCCATATGCAAGCTACATTGACTGATTGAGTACTTACAGATAAACATGACTAGGGTGGTGCCAGAATAGCTTGGCGCCTAGAGGCGCCAAGGTATTCTGGCACTACCCTTGCACTATATTAGACTTATTTCACACACTGGTTGTATTCCAAATGATGAGGGTTAAGAAACATTCAACAGAGCTATCTCTCGCACTCGTACACTGTGCTTTCACCATCATGAGTAGCTACTGAGAAACGCCGGACTTGCTGTATGTAGTCTTACCACCTTCGGCCTTCAGTCAGATATTTACATGGGCAAACTGACATTACCCGTTCCATTTTTATAATGAACAAATTCAGGAGAAATGAATATGAACTGACCTTTGTGCAAACGAAGAGATGTCAGTTTCCATCCCGGTACTTGACGTTCACTGACTGTGCAGGCTGCTCGACTCGTCAGCGGCGGTCTACAGACTATACACAATTTGATACATCGCATGCAATTGCATGGCTACGACGGTTTTGGGAATGGTATGAACCTTACCCCACATTCTAGACGCTCAGGATATATGAAATCGCTGTTGCAAAGACCCCCACGCGCACGTTTTCGCCATTTCTTTTCTCTCTCCGTTAACTTCCTCACCAGCCTCAATGTCGGACCAACATAGCCGATTTCTCGCATCACGCGGGTGTGTCTCATTCGCGCATTTTGATTGGTTAGCGCTGACCCGTCCTGATATCCGTACAACAAGACTAGCGTGTATCAACTCCCAGCATAGCGGCACAGCGGACGGAGAAAAATATATAATCCAATTAACAGTCAAAGCACATCAAATTACCAAAAGTGATCAAAAAGAAATACCGGTCGGGATCAGCAGCATTGCAGGGCCTGACATCGTATATCAAACGAAGGTACAATGTCTGCTAGAATACTGCCGGTGGCGACCATTTCTGCCGGAGCGGTGGGCGGTCAGGAGGTGTTGCATGGCCGCTATCTTGTCATATGCACGCTGATGTCTGCATACATCATAAAAGTCAAAACTTGGCAGTATTCACAACAATATTGTACATATAATTATGTATTCATCCCCGTTCATGTCGAATCGCAAGTTAATGAATTAATACACTGACGAGCAAAAGAAATGCGGCATTTATAAACATTTAGTGTTTCCGATTATTAAAAAATGTCGCATTTCTATTGCTCGTCACTATACTTTTTGCTCATACTATCAAGTGATAATCATGATTCCAATGACAATGTCAGTCCAAATTTTATGTTTGCGTGTCTTTCTAAACTGTCAGGGCGCTGGAACTGCTGCTGGCCCGGGACACGAGCGGAGTAGAACACCTCAGGAAAGGCATCTCGTCCGCCCTCACCATCGCCGCTGCCAACGACCACGTGGAGTGCATTCGGCTGCTGGTTATTAACGTGCGCTCCTGCCTATCTCTCAAACTTACTTCACCCCTACACACCTTCCCGCTCCCTCCGCTCTGCCTCCGACCCTCTCCGCCTCCACAGTCTCTCGCACCAAACTCAACACTTTCGGCCCCCGCTCCTTCTCCGTCTACGGTCCATCCACCTGGAACACTCTCCCACTCTCTCTCCGTCAGAAACACTCTCTCTCCTCCTTCCAGTCCGCCCTCAAAACTCACCTCTTTCAACACTTTTAGCACTATATTACCACACTCCCCACCCCAAGCTGACCGTCGTAATATATTTCACTATTTGTGGTACGTGAGTCATTGTCTAAAGCGTGCGCATGCGTGCGCGAGTTGTGAGTGCGCGCTTAGAGTTATAATTATTATAAGATAAGCGTATTATAAATACCGTAATTATTATTTTTATTTTATGAGTGTGTAGGTTTGCTTGAAGCCGACTGACACCCTCAAACTGTGCATGCAAATATGGCCGACCAATGGCAGCAAGAGACATTGACGCTCATTATAGGCATCTTGCGGATGACAAACAGTTTTTCGTTCAATTACTAATCATGTCAACCGACTAGTCGCGAGGTTTTAGTTATGTTATTCCCCTCATGCAGTCTTTTAACTTGAATTCCAACAATTATTGAATCAACCTTTTGCAATATTTTTACTCATTTGTGTTTTGCTGTCTGGCTGTTGCGTACAAAATCTTTCAGACAGTCATGCAATTCATAACAGTAAAATGGTCGTTTTCTAATATTGCTTTAAGTTGGCCGTACATACTACATACTAGCCCAGTAAGTAAACAAAAGTAATGAGGCCCACCCCACGACGGCCGCAGTGGGCCCCAGTACCTTTGTTTACTCACTGGGATGTGTGTGCGGGCCCATTGCAACCGTGGTGGGCCCGAAAACTCCTTGCTGCTGGGGACGATCGGCACATGCGAAAGAATTTCTACTACAAATAAACGTAAGCCTCGACGTCACCCGTTCTATCATCATCCGTCATTGGATTGCCTGTTCAGGGAGGGGCTGACGTAGACAGACAGGGAGGGGATGGTCAAACTGCCCTGCACCAGGCCGCTCACGTCGCCAAGCTGCAGGCCGTGGAAGCCCTGCTGGAACTAGGTATCACGCCATTTTGATTACGTATTTGGCGCCACTAGTTTTAATTTCCGAAGCCTTTAGCTCCCGATACTAGTAACGATTACGTTTAACTCGTGCAGTGTCACTTGACGCAGCATGTGTTTCTGCAATCTTCGTAAACTCAACATACGAAAACCCTAGCTCTCCCATGAACATGGATTCAAAGTGGGGTCAGCAAGAGACATAGATCCTCATGAGCCCCCGCAACTGCGGGGGCGCATGAGGATCTGTGTCTCTTGCATTTGTGCGTTCTTCAATTTTTCTCGGCACTGAACGGGTTAGTATCTGTTGCACTCAAATATGCTGGTGTAGTCAACGATAAAAACATAAGTAAAAGGCAAGGAGAAGAGAGAAAAAACTATTTCTGTGTAACGACGGTGTTTTAGTGTACTACTGAACTAAATTAAATTGTTACATATATAAACGTTTATGGAATGAGTGTGTGCGTGGGCTTTCTGCCAATCTGTATAAAGGTGGGTGTTCTATCTCTGTTTACTAGACTCTTTCATCCACCACACACGCGCTTACAAACAAGGACAAAGGCCACACAGTTTTTTCTCTTTGCCCTCTTTAACTATTTCTCATACACTCATAACATACATTAAACCACACAATTCACATCATATAAACCAATCTACACCAATAACAATTCACATCATATAAACCAATCTGCACAAATAACTAACAAGTGGCATATAGGTTATTCACAACTTCAGCGCTCACACATTCACTCGCTGCCGTAGAGGTCGTTGTCTCTCTCGAGAGACGTCACTCGACTCCTCTTTATACTAGTGTCGACACAGTCAATATCACATTGACGACTTGACGGAGATTCCCGAACTGAATATTACTATTCAATGACTACTCACAGATTTAGAACATTCCTAGGCGTGAAATTAACGGCGCTAGGCGACAATAGCTACACTGACGGAACACTGCATGTGGTCCTGTAGCCCGAATCTGTGGCTTACTTCGCTACCGTTGCTGCTCGTAGCACCAGTGATGGTAGGACGAAGGAGAGATGAAGGCTTGATGTCCGCACCTGGTCACGTACGTGATGCCTTCAGGACAGCTTCATCGGCCCTACACTAGGGGTGTCCGCTCCGTACCGGCCCCGCTGTATTCAATATACAGCTATCGAATTCTCTAGCCAGAATTCTTCCTCGGAGCCCTAGCGAAAACGACCGCTCGGCTCGACTGGTATAGCATCTCTAACCGGCAATTATTCCCGATACCACGCTGTCACTCCCACACGTGAACATCGCTCACCTACATTACCGCACGTGAACATGGCTTATCTGTACATTACCGCTCGTGAACAATGCTTATCTCTACATTATTCGCATGTGTACATTCGGTCCAACTGCTAATGACGTCACACCATCGTCCGACCGAACCCTGCACTAAAGGCGTTCGTTACACTACCCCCCTCGCAACGAAAAAAAGAACCGACCGAGGGTCTTTTTTACAAGTTCGGAGGATATCAAAATACAGCAATGACTACGAAATCTTGATCTATGGAACCGACTGATCACGATCAGCGCGTGACAACAGATCCGCGAACACATTCTGCGTACCTGGAAGTGGTTCGAGATTGAATCTAAACTCTTGTAAGGACAAGGACCAACGCATGATGCGAGAATTCTTAAAGCGACTTGTATGCAAGTACGTCAGCGGTCTGTGGTCAGTCTGGAGAATGAAATCGACCTCCCAAAGAAATTTGGAAAATTTCGAAATGGCCCAAACAATAGCTAAACAACATGAGAGGAATAGTGGGAAGACCACCAACATCAACATCTTGGACAACACCAATAGCCACTGATGGGACAGTATGACAATCTGAACCGTCCACATTAGGAACATCACACTGAGGCTCCACACCCTCGACATCTGGAAGCAAAAAAGGAGAAAAGGCCCAACGATATCAAAAGCGACCCTCTCGAACGGAGTCGAGATAAGAGGCATAGTCGCCAAAGGAACAGGGGGAACTTTGCCTTTTGAAACTGACGTCTGGCAAATGTCACAAGTGTGAACATAAGTACGCACATCCACAGAAACACCAGGCCAAAAGAATTGGGATAGAATTCTAGTCAGAGTTCTACGAACTCCACAATGACCAGCCAAAAGTTGATCATGCGCAGCAATCATGACTGAAGTACGAAGTTTCTCTGGAACAACAACCTGATGCAAAATATCCTTGGATTTCTGATACCTCCTGTACAAAATATCATCTTGAAAATAGAACGAATAAGTAGCAGAACCAACAACCTTTTCTTCACCTGAGGCAGCTAAACTGAAACAACCTTGCAGAGTAGCATCACCCTTCTGCAACTGAATGAGTTCAGCACGAGTGACCTTCAAATCATCGCACACAGTGACAAGAGGTTTGTGCGGGAGACCTTGTTTTCTAGCCTGAGCACGAGTAGTGACAGCAGCAACAGGGATCACATCAGCAGCAGCAGCAACTTTGGTATCTTGGGCCTGCTGGACAATCAAACCTGGAATATTTCCTACAATCATGTCAGCAACTGGATCCTCAAGAACACAACAAACCAACTCTCCAGCAAAATATGGACAAGAAACAACTTTAGCCTGCTGGTAAATGTTGATCTCTCCACCAAAAGTTTTACAACGGACAGTACCTGGTACATACTGGTAATCAGAAACCAAACGTTTTCGAACACCACAAATGGTAGCACCTGTGTCTCGCAGAACTGAGCAAGCAGTAGAATTGACAGAACCAACTTCTAAATGCAAGTACCCAGCTGACTGATCAAAAATAGAGCAATTTCAGAGTCTACAGGGACAACTGCACACCCTGAGCTTGAGTGATTCTTATCATCTGAAGCTATGGTTTTTTTCACAACAAAGGGACAAGTTTTTCGAGTATGACCACCAATGTTGCAAACAGAGCAAGGGTTTGGACTGTTGCGAAGAGGACATTGCCTGGGACCATGACCTTTACCATCACAAAGAGGGCAATGATCAAAATTGGTGTAAAACGAACCACCTCCACGGCCACGTTTCAAATGTCTCTGAGTTTGATCAAAACGACCTTCGACCTGTTGGTTCGAAACTGAGGGTGTTTGGTCATTCGTTTGAAAACCACCACAATTCCTCCAATAGCCGCGACCTCGATAGTTTGAGTAACCACCGCGCGAATCTGCAGAGCCAGGAACAGCTTGTGACTCTTCAGCTACACCAACTGATCCTACCGAACCGAAAATTGTAGCAGCCGATCTGCGTGCCAAGTTCTTTCCGGGACGAGCAAGACGATAACTTTCAGCGGTTTTAACCATATCATCTAATTTGACAAGTCCACGTTCGCGAATGAAAGTAGCAAGACCCTGTGACACACATTCTAGAAACTGCTCACCTAACACAAGATTCATAATTCCCTGCATGTCTCTAGGAACACCGGACAAAGCTATCCATCGATCAAACAATCTGTTTAGCTCAATACCAAAAGTTTGGAAAGGTTCGTTCGAGTCTGGTCGGATTTCACGGAACTTCTTGCGAAAACCTTCTGCAGTACACTGGAACTTCTTAAGCAAATTGTCCTTCAATATCTGATAATCTACAGGACCATGAGCAGCAAGACTGTGGTACAAGTTCAATGCGTTACCTTCTAACAAAGCGGAAAGAAAGGTAACCCATTTGCTTTGATCCCAGCCAAGGGCTGTAGCATGAGTCTCAAAACGAAAAAGGTATGAATCAATATCATCTTGTCTTTCTTTGAAAAGAGGCAACTTGGGGTAAACAGGTCTAGCACCAAAAGAAGAACTATCCCGACCTCTGTTTCCATGACCAGCATCTTGTTCCTCAAGTCTACGTTCAGAACGTAACTCAAGTTCCATTTGTTTTGTTTTCTCTCTTTCCAGCTTTAACTGAACATTGGCTTGTTTATTCGCTAGCTCAACATCTGCCTGCTTATTTGCTAACGCTAACTGAACATCTGCTTGTTTAATTTCTGCCTGTTTATTTGCTAGCTCAACTTCTGCTTGTTTATTTGCTAGCTCAACTTCTGCTTGTTTTTCCAATTTTTTTTCATCCCTCAATTTTTGTCTCTCAAGACGATCAAAACAATCCTGTACATATTTTGCACGTTCAGTATCAGGGATACCCAAAGTTGTAGCTTGAGCAATAAAAGATTGGAACAACTTATCATAATCGTCAGACATGGCTAAGTGCAATGTAGATCAACAAATAAAAGAAAACTTACTATATCAAAATGTCTAAACAGGAAATCAGTAAAGTACTAAAGTGTCAACAATGAAATGGCAAAACACAATTAATCACAATAAATTGTTCTATAAACCCTATGAAACAATGAAGTTTCTCCAAAAGTAAATTTACATGACAATGCACAGTCAGAGTTACAATGAAAACAGTAAAGTCTTACAAGTATACAAAGCAAAGTATGTATTGTATTAACTCAATATCTCTATCAGTGACCAATTTTATACCAAATAGAACACACGAACTTAATATATGCTGAAGAACGTCAACTTTAGTTGATATAAGCACAAGAAATGTACAGCGAAAAAGGAAGTTACTAAGTTCAAAGTTTCAATCCAAATATATATTCAAGGAAAAATAAAATGAAATTTATATCAAACACCTCAAACACTATAATCGCTAATACTAAATACCAAATGTACGGCGAAAGGGAAATAAACCCAATCAAATTATCAAAGTCTCAAACAAAAAGGGAAACAATCTATTGACAACTAAACCAAATCAAAAGAAACAATTGAACAAAACTAACCAATTATAACCACATACATAAATACAAAAAACTAGATCAAAATCAATACAAATCAAACAATAAACAAAATAATTAAATCAAATGAGGCTGAAATCCCAACACGATAATCTACTTAAAATAAGGGCAAAGAGAACATACCCACAAACACACGCATAAAAGGACAGGACCCTATAACAGTGAAGAACTAGTAAAACAAATACAATTCCCTAACAGAAGAATAGAGCCGAAGAAGAGAATAGGAACCCCCAAGACAGAAAAAGAGCTAAATCCTTAGTGCCCAGAAACTGTACACAGACACAGCCGTTAAACTGGAGACGGCAAATATCACACAAAACACCACATCCCAGTCATACACTATAACAAAATTTCAAAAAAATAAGCCCACTAGTCTACCGATATAAATCTATAACAACTAGTGGTGCCCTCACTAAATATGAATATGTATGACCTAATGTTAACACAGAGAAAGTCTAGGGTCACCAAATGTAACGACGGTGTTTTAGTGTACTACTGAACTAAATTAAATTGTTACATATATAAACGTTTATGGAATGAGTGTGTGCGTGGGCTTTCTGCCAATCTGTATTAAGGTGGGTGTTCTATCTCTGTTTACTAGACTCTTTCATCCACCACACACGCGCTTACAAACAAGGACAAAGGCCACACAGTTTTTTCTCTTTGCCCTCTTTAACTATTTCTCATACACTCATAACATACATTAAACCACACAATTCACATCATATAAACCAATCTACACCAATAACAATTCACATCATATAAACCAATCTGCACAAATAACTAACAAGTGGCATATAGGTTATTCACAACTTCAGCGCTCACACATTCACTCGCTACCGTAGAGGTCGTTGTCTCTCTCGAGAGACGTCACTCGACTCCTCTTTATACTAGTGTCGACACAGTCAATATCACATTGACGACTTGACGGAGATTCCCGAACTGAATATTATTATTCAATGACTATTCACAGATTTAGAACATTCCTAGGCGTGAAATTAACGGCGCTAGGCGACAATAGCTACACTGACGGAACACTGCATGTGGTCCTGTAGCCCGAATCTGTGGCTTACTTCGCTACCGTTGCTGCTCGTAGCACCAGTGATGGTAGGACGAAGGAGAGATGAAGGCTTGATGTCCGCACCTGGTCACGTACGTGATGCCTTCAGGACAGCTTCATCGGCCCTACACCAGGGGTGTCCGCTCCGTACCGGCCCCGCTGTATTCAATATACAGCTATCGAATTCTCTAGCCAGAATTCTTCCTCGGAGCCCTAGCGAAAACGACCGCTCGGCTCGACTGGTATAGCATCTCTAACCGGCAATTATTCCCGATACCACGCTGTCACTCCCACACGTGACACGTGAACATCGCTCACCTACATTACCGCTCGTGAACAATGCTTATCTCTACATTATTCGCATGTGTACATTCGGTCCAACTGCTAATGACGTCACACCATCGTCCGACCGAACCCTGCACTAAAGGCGTTCGTTACATTCTGTTTGACGGTTTTATCGACTGAAAACAGTTATGGTTCCTGCGGGAAGACTGGATGCTTATAGCATGTCCATGCACCTAGTTTGTTTAAAGTTATTTCTCAAGTATGCAACGTACTTGCACGTCATCGGATCTGTGCCAAGTGTTGAACATGTGTGTGTGTGTGTGTGTGGGGGGGGGGGGGGATAGGGTTGAGGGGGGGAGTGTGTGTGTGTGTGTGGGGGGGGGGGGAAGTGTGTGTTTGAGGGGGGAGGGAGGAATCATATCATATACAGACACTTTTCAATCGTGAGGCTAGTAGCTAAAGACGGAACTGATCAAAGTCCAACTGCAACATTGCTGTTGTGAGAGGAAATAGAAAGAGAAAGGACTGAAAGAGTTAAGAGGGGAGAGGGGATCATGTGAAAGGTCAACCTGCTACAAGAAATATATTCCTGGCAATGTCTCATTTTTGCCTGGCTAGTTAGCTTGCTGTCAGAATATTGGGCGTCTAAGTGACGTGTGTAGAATGGGAGAACATCCCAACGAAGAAAGAAACACGCTTAAGCGTGTTTCTTTCTTCGTTGGGACGTTCTCTGCATTTTACACGCTTGGCAGTCACCTGTTTTGTGTTCTGGAGGGCCGGGAGTATAATGAAATACTGTATTGCCATCTGTGTGTATCGGCAAACCTCAACAATTAATCTAAACTCACCAGCTGTGTTTGACGCCAGGTGCCGGTGTGAACTTGCAAGACGAGGACGGTGACACGCCGCTACACCTGGCTATCGGGGGCAGCGTGGAGCGTTCCAGGAAGGTAGAGGGACAGCTCATTTCCCTGAACCCCCTTACCTGGCTGTGACCGGTTTAACACGCCTGAGTGACCCTTGCAGTGAAGCGTCACTGGTTTAGCAAACTGACAAGCGAGACCGACCCGGGGTCATTTTAGCGTGTCAAACTTATATGACAAGTTTGCAAGTATGTGATCCCGATCGGTCTCTGGCGCACTATACTTACGTGTTACGCCATCCGATGTGGACCTTGCTCCGTCGGTCTTAATCCCATTGGCTGTCTGTAGCACGTTTTGTCGAGATGATTCCTGCAGGAATCATCGCGACCGCAAGTGCTACCGACAGCCAAACGGTTAGATTTTGATCATTTGAAATGTCATTTCTTTTCCGATTGGCAAAAGCCTCAAATTCCCGATTCCTCCCTAACGAATTAAATTGAAGTGTGAATTCATTTTATCATTTTATTTTATCATTATTCTTTATTAATTTTACATCAAGATTGATTCACTTCTGTTGTCCGGAGTGAAGACCTAGACAGTGAATGGCATGCGTCCGATATCTAGAGGAGTTAGCACTCAGTACACTTGTTTATCAAGTGTAAATCACAGACCTACAAAACAGATTTTGTTTCACGGCTTTCCTCAGCAAACTTCTGCCTTGTGTGTTTCTGACGACAACCTCAGTAGCAAAAGGTCTTCAGGGCCAACGACGGCCGCAGTGGGCCCGCGCAGAGCCGTGCGCGGGCCCACTAAGGCCGCAGTGAGCCCGAGGGCCTTTGCTTACTGGGAAGGTAATGGAGTGGAAGTTGTAATCTGGCTATGCCTTATTGTCATCAGAAACACACTATTTAACTCATTGTCTGTCATCAGAAACACACCAGGTAGCAGTTCTGTATTGTCATGCCACCCTTAAATTGTCATACTCATGCAAGGTGACCTGCTAGCATGGCAAGAGCGGCAACTACTATGTTGCAAGAATTATCGTCCTGGCCGAACAGCCGAGGATAGAGTGATGGACTGTTTGTAGTCATTCTAATGCCGCCCAGTTACATGTCATACAAATATTGTGTTGTGCATGTTGTTGTTTTTTTACTTTGTTCTGGGGGAACTTATTCCAGTGTTCTGTTTAGCATCAGTTATTATTTGCAGAGTGAGAAAGCTGAGGTGGAGATGGCGTGCCGTGTGCAGATTAGCACTATGCTAATTAGTCGGGGTGCCTACATTGACGCGGAGAACAAGAAAGGTCGACACCCGTTTCTGTATGGCCACACCCGGCTACGGGAGGGTATTGTCACCTTCATAAAACACAAGTGAGCAGTACAACAGTGTTCCTTGTAGCAAAACGCCTTCGGACCCACGACGGCCGCAGTGGCTCGAGGACCGTTGTTTACTGGGCTGAGGAATGCTAATGATCCTTCCCCCCACCTCCCCCTAAAATAAGAAGGTAAAGGTAAAGCTAGTCTGACACTGACTTTGAGCTATCACAGTTTGTGTTCTGTACTGCAGCCATAGGACCGTATATAGCATCTGCGATGCCCGCTGCTAATGAAAAGCGCCAAACTGTTTCTTCTTCTTCTTTCTTAATGCGCCAAACGAAAATTCTGCACCTGATACTTCACTGAGAAAGACGCCATTTCTAATAAAATCTCTTAATTCTCTTTAAAGATCACGGTCGATTCACAAATCAAAACTATACATATACACGAGAAGACCGCAAGCTAATATTATATGGTACAACTATCCGTCTGCCATTACACCTGACATTGCGGTGTCCCATGGTTAATTCTTTCACTGTTAGTGGACGTAGACTGGGTTCCTGAAATCTTCGTTTTTCAACCCCAACTAGCCCTAGCCGTTTAACCAATTTAACTCAAGGCCGCATTTTCCAAATTTAGGAGGTGTCACTTAACGAGTATGTACAACTCGCAGGAGATAGATCGACCATGATAATTAAAGGGTATTGCCAGATTAGCTTGGCGCCTGAGGGCGCCAAGCTAATCTGGCAGTACCCTTTAATTATCATGACCAATCCATCTCCTGTTGCAGTGCGTCGGGGCTAAACGGTTAAGAAACATAGGTGCACAGTGGGGCTTATGAGGATCAATATGTCTTGCACTTGAGCGTTGTTACAACGCACCGGCAGTGAAGGGGTTAAACTGCGTTTTTGATTGCAGCCCGGAGATTGTGAAGACGAAGACAGGAAGACAGCTTGACTCCCAGATGCTCAAGTCCAAGGACCGTGGTAAGGACCTGAAGGAAGCCCTGAAGGGCAGGGACCTGCCCTGTGGTGTCTGTGGAGCCCCTAAATCCGACGTCACACTCAAACCGTGCCAGCACAAGTGTGTGTGTAACTCGTGCAAGGACAAGGTCGAGAAATGCCCGCTGTGTGACGAACCGGTGACTGAGTCTGTCGTTACTGGATAAGGTAGGTACATACAAAGGATGGTGTGTGTGTGTGTGTGTGTGTGTGTGTGTGTGTGTGTGTGTGTGTGTGTGTGTGTCCTCTTCAGAATTCCTGTCGCTTCTCCAGTCCACAGAACGTACTAATGGCGGGAAGCGCCGTGTGTCCGTCTTTATTTGTGTGCGCCGGTGTGTTTTGATCAGAGGATGGGTTATAGAGGAGGGAAGTGGATCAGAAGGATAAGCTTAAAAATATGAACATGAACTCTGAATGTTACTAAAGAAAAACGCATGTGAGCAACAAACAATACGGTAGACTTTGTGATGAAATCCTCATCTTGTTATTTTTTCCAGACGACGTTACCGTGGACCCTGAGAAGTGTCAACAGATGTAAATAGCGGACCACGTAGCTGAACACTGCAACAAATGTATGGGCCCGTTAGAAACACAGAACCTGATGGACGGACTTGCTTTCAAGTGATACACATGCACAGGTTGTGTTGACAGCTATAATCACTACAAGCACCACCCCACCTAACCCCCCCCCCTCTCAAAGCGCCACCAGCCTCCAGCTCCTCGGGAAAATCCATGATTTGCATGAGTCTTTGCCGGCATGATTTAATGACAAAGTCTGTGATACACTGGTTTAACCCCTTGTGCATGCATCCACCGGTATTCTGAACAGTACAACCACGCGCTGTAGACGACGCCGATGACTGCACGCACAAAGGAGTTAACTCTTTAACTCATTCAAGGTGCCCGAATCAATAGCAGCGGAAGTGTCGCATATACGAGACTTCCGCAGCTATTGATTCAGGATGCCTTGCATGAGTTAAAAGTGTAGTGAAAACTGTGGCCGTGGGTGACACTGTCAGGGGAAGTAATGTGTGTGCACATCAGACGCTACATATACGGTAAGAGTTTCAGCAAACAAATTATTTGATGCACGTTTTATGATCAATGACTTCACAACAAAAAGCCTATTATTGTTAGGCTTATTAACCTTCGTGTGATTGCGCCCTTGAAAATATCACAATATACGTCTGTTTCTAACGTCATTGATTTCTCACCAAAACTGAGACGACCGATTTCCCGTCAAACTTGCACATTATATATTATAAGTTATTGATAGCAGGGATTTGCTATACGGACCATTGTAGGCCTGTGGGAGGTCAAAGGAACCATTGTACCCCGAAGGCCGAAGGCCTGAGGGGTACAATGGTTCCTTTAACCTTCCGAAGGCCTACAAGGGTCCGTGCATCAAACCCCTGCTACTAATAACGTATCTGTTTTCATTCCTCCACAATTTTCGTAAAAGGATTTCAAGAAGAAATCTTCCGACCTCGATCACGCCAGACATGACTGATTTTAAAGGAATATACATTTATACATAATAGACTTTTGACATAATTTAAAATATTTCATGACGTTGCCATCTCCAGTAGTGTGCTTGTTGTTTCGAACAACACTAAGTAACTTTTTAATTTAGAATGTTTTGGTGATCTTTTATAGAACAAAACTCGCATCCAAGATGCGTCAGAAAGAGGGCTACAAGAAGACCGCCATTTGTCGCTACAAGGGTTTTTGTAGCTTGGTCACGTGGTACAGTTTGCGCTAAAGGGATTGGTCGTGTGACGTAGGGATGAAAACAAACTATTTTATTGTGCATGATTTGTTGATAAATTACTAACTATTTTTCCTTATTTTCTCTGTTATTTACTGCGACATACATACACAATTGAAGTTGTGTGTGTGTGTGAATGAAGCGTCAGATAGTTCGGGCTTTGCCTTGGGGACAGTGTCAGTTCTGCTGATTTGTGAAACTTTTGCCACGTCAGAATGATGTATTGGTCATATGCTGAATCAAACACCGTCCTTCATACTATATTCTTCTGCCGGTTCCAGCACGGCTGTAATAAGTCGAAAACAAGTTTTTCTTTCTTTCTTTTTGACACGGCATATTTCGTGACAAACCATCGTTGTTGTCGACTGTTATTCGAGGTGATAAACATTTTTGTTCTTTATTCAGATTTAATTTATTCAAATGTTACTGATTCCTCATTAGATGATGCCATGCCAACGATTTATGACATAAACATGTATTTGCTGGGCTAACGCGTGTCTGTTTTCGCATTCGCGTGCGCCTGGCGTGTGTGTGTGTGTGTGTGTGTGTGTGTGTGTGTGTGTGTGTGTGTGTGTGTAGGGGGGTGGGGGGAGGTGCACTTTGGGAGAGATACATCACTAAATATATGTGCTTGTCTGTGATTTAGAACCTTACGGCTCAAGACTATACGGACCATAATCACAAACCAGCACACTGTTGTAAGCGACTTTGACATGACGCATGGCAAATGGCACCTAAGAGCTAACTTCTCTCTTCATTCTTAGCATAGACATAGAGTAATTTCTGTCCCCCTACCACTCTCCCCCCCCCCCCCTCCCCCCCAAAAAAAAAAAATAAATAAATAAATTAAAGAAAATATCTTAAATTAATAATAATATAATAATAATAATAATAATAATAATAACCAGCCGTCATAAAATACCGACCTTTGAGTCAGGCTTTTTCATGGCGAGTGCTGTAATGTAACTCATTCAAAGCGCCCCGCATCAGTACCTGCGGAAGTCTAGTATAGCGTTTCCGCCGGCAGCGCTATACGACTCTTTTGAAGGGGGAGGACCTAAGTCCCACTCACCCCTCCCCCGTGAAAAAGTAGGGGGCGCTAGAATATCTCCCACACCGCCACCCCCACGCCACAAATATTTTTGGAGAAGTAAAAATATTGCGGGACAAAAATTATTTTTGGAGAAGAAACTATCATTGGGCTGTCACTTGGCAAGTAACCCCCCCCCCCTACCCCACTCCCACCCCCTTCAGTCGTTATTTTATTTTTTGGAGGCTGTCACATGTCCCACCCACCCTTTCCCTCCCCATGAAAATTATCTCCCTGCGCCACTGTTTCGGGATTATGAACCGACATTGACACGTCCTTGTGTGTAGGTCTGGCTGCGTTCTGTTTGAGGGGTGTGCCAGTCGTGTCCCCTCCCACCATACCTTATTTTGAGACATCGATTTCGCTAGGTAGATTTTGGTTTAACCCCTTCACTGCCGAGGAAAAGTGAACACAATCCAACCGTAAGAGACATAGATCCTCATGAGCCCCCGCAACTGCGGGGGCTGATGAGGATCTAGGTTTATTACTGAGACCAATTTGTGTCCATGTTCCCTGGACAGTTTTGGATTTTAGTCATTGAATGAACAAAGATTTTAGAAACGAGAATGCACAGTGGCATGGAAGGGGTCAATAGTCAAGGCCTGCAAACTGTCATATAACTGTTCTTGAGTGGTGATCAGTCTGGCCAGGCTTACCGCCCCTGTTTCAAATACCTCAACTGCGTACAAAATACATGACTTACAGCAAAATTCTATCTTGATTGTTTGGTGATCAAATTTATGTCTGGCGTGCAGACAGTTAGCGTACCAACGTCAATACATTACCATGCGGACAAAATATCAATGTCTGGTTATCATGTTTGGATCAGTGAGAGTTTGGTTGGTTACTTCAGTAAGGGTGGTTCAGTTGTTTTGCTAATGTGTTGGATAGTTGCCGTTCTTCTTTGTTGTTGTTGGTGTGTTGGCGGTAGCGGTGGCGGCTGGCAGGTTCGCTGTTCGCTATCTCTCCAACTTACTTCACCCCTACACACCTTCCCGCTCCCTCCGCTCTGCCTCCGACCCTCTCCGCCTCCACATCCCTCGCACCAAAGTCCGTACTTTCGGCCCCCGCTCCTTCTCCGTCTACGGTCCATCCACCTGGAACACTCTCCCACTCTCTCTTCGTCAGAAACGCTCTCTCTCCTCCTTCCAGTCCGCCCTCAAAACTCACCTCTTTCAACAGTTTTAGCACTATATCCCCACACTCCCCACCGCAAGCTGACCGTCGTAATGTATTTAACTATTTATGGTACGTGAGTCATTGTCTAAAGCGTGCGCATGCGTGCGCGAGTTGTGAGTGCGCGCTTAGAGTTATAATTATTATAAGATAGGCGCATTACAAATACCGTAATTATTATTATTATTATTATTTTGGTCCATCGTTATGGTGCTCGCAGACGGATCAACGTTTTGAGACTAAAACACTCGAAACAGCACTTGAACAGTGATTGAAACGAACACAGACAGTTGAATTCAACTCCGTATCCACTTTCAACCCAGATAGAACTGGTCATATTTTCTTTCAATATTCCTTCATATTGAAGCGTGGTAGCCAATCACCTGCAGCGATATGGGTCACGTGGTGTGGCTATACAAACGACGATACAGTATGTGCTCTGTACTGCAGCCACAGGACCGTATATAGCATCTGCGATGCCCGCTGCAAATGAAGATATTCCGAAAAGCGCCAAACTGCTTCTTCTTCTTTTTTTGTTAATGCGCCAAACGAAAATTCTGCACCTGAAACTCCAAGCTAATATATGGTACAAATATCCGTCTGCCATTACACCTGACATTTCTGTGTCCCAGGGTGAGATATGTAAAAAGGTAAGTCATTTATGTATAGTGTGAACAATGAAGACCAGAGAATAGATCCTTTGGGCACGCCATGCATAATCAGCCCCTTAGAGGACGTTTTGCCATTTACGCTGATATACTGTCGTCGGCTCTCAAGGTGGGATTAAAAAAAGGATACAGTTCTGTCACTTAAGCGGTAGACTGAGAGTTTTTTTGGGTAAGGAGGGTATGGTTAACTAAGTCGAAGGCTTTGGTAAAGTCTAAAAAAAATCACCCCAGTCAACAGTGCTTTGTTTATTGATGTGTGCCAACGATCCGTTAAATATGAGAGAGCTGTTTGACAAGAGTGCCGGGGTTAAAATCCTAACGGTAAGGGATGAATAAGGTCGTGTGTGTCAAGAAAGTGCTGTAAGTGTTTGTGGGTGTGCTTTTCTATGGGTTTTGAAAGTGAAGACAAGATAGATATTGGTCTGAATTTATTAGGATCTGTAAGATCTTTGCTCTTAGAAAGCGGAATAACTTTGGCCTTTTTCAGATCAGAGGGGAATTCACCACACTCGATACAACGGTTGTAGACACTCTGCCTTCTCCGCCTTGCCCTCCCCCCCCCCCCCCCCCCCCCCGCCCCCTTTACCGGCACTCCTCTCTCGTCCTTCCGCCCCGTCTCTCAGGATGAAGTCCTCAAGACCATAAAATCCATGCCTTTCAAAACCTGCGACCTAGACCCACTCCCAGCTTCTCTCTGCCGGGATGGCCTTCCAAAACTTCTGCCCGTTATTACCGACATCATCAACACATCTCTAGAGAACGGCTCCGTCCCCGATATCTTCAAGTCCGCCATCGTCCGTCCTCTCCTCAAAAAACACAACCTCGACCCAAACGAACTCAAGAACTATCGCCCAGTCTCCAATCTCTCTTTTCTGTCCAAGTTTCTTGAGAAGGTTGTTCTCAACCAGCTCACCTCCACCTCGCCGACAACAACCTCCTCAGTCCCTTCCAGTCTGCCTATCGCAAACATCACAGCACTGAAACAGCCCTTCTACATATCTTAAACGACATGCTTTTCTCCACCGACTCGGGCTACATCTCCCTTCTTACGCTACTCGACCTCTCTGCCGCCTTCGACACTATAGACCACTCTTTCCTCCTCCACCGCCTTCACCACACCTTTGGCATCACTGACACTGCTCACTCCTGGTTTCTCTCCTACCTCTCAGACAGACAGCAGTCCGTCACCATCGACGGCGTCTCCTCCAACCCAGTCACGCTCTCTTGCCGAGTTTCACAGGGGTCCGTCCTGGGCCCGGTCCTTTTCACACTCTACACCTCTCCCCTGTCCAACATCATCCAGTCTCACCACATACACCACCACCTCTACGCTGACGACTCACAACTACTAGACAAAGACAAACTCAACAACACTCAGTCACTACTGACTCGCACGGCTGACTGCTACGAAGACGTGAAAAACTGGATGACATCAAACAAGCTTAAACTGAACGACGACAAAATGGAAGACATGCTGGTAGGCACGCGCTAGAAACTTTCCCATCTCCCTCCCTCTCTCCACCTTCAACTCGACAGCACCCCCATCTCCCTCTCTGACTCGGCCAAAAACCTCGGCGTTATCCTCGATTCCTCTCTTTCCATGACCAGCTTCGTCTTCGCCACGGCCCAGGCATGCTATTTCCACCTCCGCCGCATCAGTCAGATAAGAAAATACCTCACTACCGAAGCTGCCACCAAACTTACTGTCTCTCTCATCCTATCTCGCATTGACTACTGCAACTCTCTCCTATCCGGCCTCCCTCACTCCACCACTTTCACTCTCCAGCGCGTCCAGAACAATGCTGCCCGAATCGTCCTCAGGAAAAAAAATCCGACCACATCACTCCACTCCTCAAACTCCTTCACTGGCTCCCCATCACCCAACGCATCCAATACAAGACTCTGTCTCTCTGCTACAAATCCCTGAACAACTACGCGCCTGCCTATCTCTCCAACTTACTTCACCCTTACACTCTTCCCCGCTCCCTCCGCTCCGCCTCCGACCCTCTCCGCCTCCACATACCCTGCACCAAACTCAGCACTTTCGGCCCCCGATCCTTCTCTGTATACGGTCCATCCATCTGGAACACTCTCCCACTCTCTCTCCGTCAGAAACACTCTCTCTCCTCCTTCCAGTCCGCCCTCAAAACTCACCTCTTTCAACAGTTCTAGCACTATATCACCACACTCCCTACCCCAAGCTGACTGTCGTAATGTATTTCACTATTTGTGGTACGTGAGTCGTCTAAAGCGTGCGCATGCGTACGCGAGTTGTGAGTGCGCGCTTAGAATTATAATTATTATAAGATAAGCGCATTATAAATACCGCAATTATTAATTATTATTTATTTATGTAAGTTAAAGACTCTAAAGGTAGTGATAGTTTTAAGACAACAGTACTAATGCCATCATGTCCTGAAGTGCGCTTACTTTTGAGACATTCAATCGCTTTACCGGACAGACAAACAGTTAGATACCTGCGTATTTCTCTGTGGGCTGGCGATTGGGTGCCTGATAGGCGGGGGCAGGGGATCTAACTGTTTGTCTGTCCGGCGCTGAGTGATTCCTCTTGGTTTGTGTACAATTCTGCCAGCGCTAGCTTCACCTATCTGGTTTGTGAGTATTTATAACTCGAGGCAAATTTGTATCGATATATCGTTACATTGTTGTGTAATGTTCTGTGCATATACTGTGGGAAATTAGGGTATTTACCTGACCACATATGGTAGTGCACCTTCGTGTTTGTGTATGTATGTTTCCCCTGCCTACTTCCTAAGTTCCGGAGAAAGTCATGGGTTATATAAGAGACCTGGTGCATCTTTATTTGAAGATGCAAATGATCGTCTTATTCTATACCTGCGTATCCTCTGTAGGCTGGCGATTGGGTGCCTGATAGGCGGGGGCAGGGGATCTTACTGTTTGTCTGTCCGGCGCTGAGTGATTCCTCTTGGTTTGTGTACAATTCTGCCAGCGCTAGCCTCACCTATCTGGTTTGTGAGAATCGCTTTACCGACATCGTGCATTGTCATGTAAGGAATGTGGAATGATGAACGAGAAGAAAGTTTGCCATCACAAAATTTGACAAGGCTTGTTGATACAAAGAGTGCCTTGGACGTAGTGCTTTGCATCAACGACTCGGCGGCAGAAAGAACATGATTATTAAAAGTTTCTGCAGAAATAGAGGTATGTGTTGGGCTATAGTTAGATTTTGTAAATCAAGCGCTCTCCAAACAGAGACTGTATCCTTTTTTGTCATTCATTATACGTTTAAAGAGCGACGTTTTGGCATCAAGAACTATATTTTTTTACGCGATTACGTTGCTTACGGTATGCAGGGAAATCTTTTTTTTCTGTTTTAATTCATCTATCAGTTGCATGGCATCGACCAAACCTTTGTTTAGCCAAGGCGGCAGTTGCGGGTTTTGTACTCGTTTTTCCCTAATCGGGGCGTGCCTATCAAGAACACTGAGGAACAATCTGTACCACTCAGACAACGCACCATCAGGCTCGCAATGATGATAAACAGTATCAAAAGAAACGGAACTCAGGTCAAACAAGAAAGCCTCTTTGTTAAAATGCTTAAGCGATCTATACTTGATGGTAGTGTGCTGGTGTTTACGGATAGGTTTATCTGCTTTCACGGTCCAGTTACAGTACACAGCATAATGGTCGCTGATTCCAACTTGTAGTACATCCATCCCCAACACTCGGTTCCTGTTCGTTGTATATATATATATATATATATATATATATATATATATATATATATATATATATTATATATATATATATATATATATATATATATATATATATATATATATATATATATATATATATATATATATATATATATATATATATATATATATATATGATCAATGAGTGTAGAGGACATAGACATAACACGAGTTGGGGATGTTATCAGCTGTTTGAGTCCAAAAAGAGTAATAGTGGACTCCCATG
>BTPG01000001.1:248052908-248177908 GCA_036245525.1 Semisulcospira habei
TATTATATATAGATAATGCCATCACGCCATGAGCTCTATCAACAACAAGTCTAACCCTTCGATTGTGTAAGCCAGTGGCATACGTTGTTATTTCGATACAATTTCTCATAAAATGTAAACTTCCTTGAACTCAAACCCATATGACACTCTCAGCCTGACGGCAAGAAGCTTATATTCTCATGGGCCCGTGTGGTTGAAAGGGATCGCGAGGATATATGCCGCTTGCGGCAATTGCAAGCGATGTGTCAACAGGAAAATAATACAACATTGTCTTTACAACTTACACTATACAAATGATTCATTTTCGTGCGCTTTCACTTTTCCCTCGTCACCGTCAACTGACTCTTTTTATTCCTTCTCACTTCAACACTTTACACACGCGAAATTTCTCCAGCGACCTACACGCCACCACTGTCAGCAGTCACTTTATAGTGTCACATCGTGTTGATGTTGCCCAAGTTGGTGTATTTTCCTTTCGACATTTGTCACCAATCACGGAAATGAAGCAGTCACGGTTTTTATATTTAAGTTGTTTTCATAAATCCCTTATTTAAGGAGAAAGACTAGTGTCACGTGTCGCGATTCGCAGTCAGCAAAGGTCCTCGGGCCCACTACAGCCGCAGTGGGCCCGCGCACGGCTGTGCGCGGGCCCACTGCGGCTGTCGTGGGCCTAAAAACGTTTTGCTACTGGTGTTGCTATTGCGGTTGCAACACGCGCTCTCAGCATTGTTGTTATTTTCAGGCGACTAGGCAAGATGACAACTTGTGTCGGCACGAGGGTACTGCGGGGCCCGGACTGGGAGGGGGGCGACACGGACGGAGGGGAAGGCTACCTGGGCACTCTGACGGCGTTGCTAGGCAACCAGCAAGTGTGCGTGCGGTGGGACAACGGTACAGAGAGCACGTGCAGGGCGGGCACTGAGGGCAAGTTCGACCTGAGGATCTTCGACACGGCGCCGGCAGGTCAGCTCACGTCTTTAGACGTTACAGTCGTCCTTACATTAACCCTCTTGTGCATGCAGACACCGGTACATTAACACCTTCGCTGACAATGATCGCGATTCTAAAATCACCGCAATCTGTGTGTCATGTCTGTCGAACGTACGGAAAATAATTTAGATTTCAGGACATTTTATAACAAACTACACAAGCTCAATACAAATACTACAGGAATCCGCCATGCAGGCGCCAAGTGTTCCTCGTGTGGAGAAGGAAACATCCTCGGCATACTGTGGCGTTGTCAGGAGTGTCCCAGATGTGACCTTTGCACTCCGTGTTACAGTGACGACAAACACGATACCCGTCATCAGTTTCTGCGTATTACCACGCCGGACATAGAAGGGTGAGGATACTATTATTGTTACATTTGAAGCATCCTAATGGTTCATATTGTGTTACTCTATCTGTAATTTTGTTCGGCTGCTCAAAAGCCCATGCGGTCGACTTGCAACCGCTGAGATTCCTTCTCAAACATCCGTTTTATTTACCAAAACATTATGTTGTGAATTCCAGTTGCGTGGTGTCCAAGAGGAAGACGAGCGTGAAGGTGCGCGCTATCGGCCTGTTCCCGGGGGCTACAGTCACCCGCAGCAAGGACTGGAAGGGCGGGGACCAGGGGGGCGGCGAGGGAGTGGTCAAAGGTTATGCCAGAGTAGCACGTGACTCCGCTCGCAATTTCCTGCGCGTTGATTGGCCGAACGGCGTGTCCAGCAACTGTAGCCTTGGTTACCAGGGTCACGTTGACCTGGTGTTTGTGGAGGAGGCGGTGGGGTCCTTCTACTACAGAGACCATCTCCCGCTTGTCGGTTAGTCAAACATCCCTCCCCTCCCCTACAATATAAAGCATCTCATCACGCTTGTCGGTGAGTCAACCCCGGCCCTCTCCTCCTCCCCCATCCCCCCCCACGCCCCTTCGGAAAATAGAGTAAAGAAGTAGGACTTATATATCAACAGTCAGTAGCATTACTTTTAACTGTCTGATTTTGAATGATATTTGTGGCTGAAAACGTGATTCTGAGCTGGATTTTATGATTTTGAAGTAGTTAGTTATTATTAGGTTTTATCGCGGAGCAGTCAACTAAGGCACACAGCCCGCAACTGTCCTCAACCCCCACAGCTCACGGTGACCAAATGACACAGATAGAAGAAGGAGAAGAAAACCTGTGCTCTTTTAGTACTTTTGAATCGCGACAGAAGCATTAATTATGATCCACATGTCTATGTTTATCTTTTTTTTTTTACGATTTGCATTTTGTTGTCTTCCTTTTATCTGCACAAACAGACGTCTCCAAGTGCGCTGACGAAGTAATCGTGACCCATCCCGGACCTGCTGACAACACGGCGGCCATCCTTCACGGTGCGAGTATCTCACACAGACCTCAACTGTCCTCAGCCCCCACAGCTCACGGTCACAGCACTTCGACAAGCCCTGTAGACACGGCTGATAAAGGTGGCAGCAGCAATACCCAACACGGAGAAGCAAAACTGACTCAGCCCAGGCTAAGGCTGCAATGTCCGCCGAAACAAGCAGCAGAACCCAGAGCCGGCCAGTCGAGACCGAAAACTAACAAAGTGAATGTGAGTAACGCGACAGGGCTGTGCGTGTGTCACTGTGTGTGTGTTTGTGTGTGTGTGTGTGTGTGTGTGTGTGTGTGTGTGTGTGTGTGTGTGTGTGTGATGGTGTGTGTGTGTGATGGTGTGTGTGTGTGCATAGCTGTTTGTTCGGATCGTTGTTAATGATACTCACTTGAAGTAATTTTTAATGCGCAAAAAGTCATCGGGCCGACGTTATGACCTTTGCGCATTGGGTTTCTGCCCTTTTCTGATTCAAGTCACTGTTCTTCTTCTTCTTCTTCAGCGTTCCCGAGTTTTTGCCTCAGATATCAAGATTGGTTGTTGAGATGAAGTTTGTGGTCTGCAGTATGTCTAGAATGGAGCCCCAGAGTTTCTCTGACAGCGTCGCTCCATGTGGCCAGTGCTGTATCCTGGCGTCTTGGTACAGAGGACAGGACTGCAGTACACGCTCTGGGGTCTGTAAACCAGTTTCACACAAGCAGTCTCCAGTGTGTAACAGTCCAAGGCGGTACAAGTGTGCACGCAGTCGGCAGTGACCAGTCCTTAGACGGAATATGGTGGTCTGTTGGTGGCGCTGGAGGCGTCATAACTGGTCATCAGATGATGGGTTGTGTTGGATCTGCCAGTCTGCATGATAGTGCCGCTTAATGAGGATTTTGACTTCCTGGAAGGATATCGGTTGGTTTGGCTGCTCAAGCTTGCTGCCGGACTTGGCGAGTCTGTCTGCCTCCTCGTTTCCTGATAGTCCACAGTGAGCAGGTACCCACTGAACAGCCACTTGTGTTAGGCGTGAGAGGGTGACCAGCAGGTGCAGTGTTTCTTTCTCCAGCTGCTCACTGGGGGACTGCAGGCTTTAGATGGTGGATCTGCAGTCGGTCAGGAAAACGACCTTTGAGGGCAGGAGATCGTCTGCACCAACAACGTTGGCAGCCTCTCGTAGAGCAGTGAGTTCAGCGGTAGTTGGTTGACAGTCTTCCCGCAGGCAGGGATTTGGATATAGTATGTGCATCTGGGTAGCGGATGAAAGTTCCACTGCCTCCATTCTTGACAGCTGCGTCTGAGGATCCATCTGTGAAAACGTGTGCCCAGACTGATGCATTGTAATCTCCGTTCAGCATTTCCAGTGTGAGAGACCTGAGGATTCTTTGCTGGCTGATCCTGGGACATCAGTAACAAACAGCACGTTTTCCAGGGAGGTGTTCCAGTCCTCAGTAATTTGAAGAGGTTCTCGACCATTTGAGGCATTGTATATGGGTGTCCTGGTGAGCTCTTGTGAGTTGTTTTGTGAGGTGGTTGAAGCTGCTCAACTTCAGCCTGTTGATTGTTTGTTCTTGGAGTTGCTGATGGACTGGGTGGGTGGGCAGTCTCTGCAACTTTTCACTGTGAGCAAGGACCTTCTCCTCCCGTCTTTTGTCTAAGCAGTGAAGACCAGTGGTGGTTTTTAAGGTGTGGATGGGTGTCGTTTTTAGCCCGCATGTGATGATGCGCATGCCTGCGTTCTGCACTCTGGCCAGCCTGCTCGTGTTGCTCTTGGCAGCAGTGACCTAGGCTGCTGAGCCATACTCCATCACAGGACGGATGTTTCCTGTGTACACCTGCTTGAGGATGCTGCTGTTTGCTCCCCATTTAGTGCCTGCCAGTTTTTTCACGAGAGACAGTCTTCTCGTGGCTTTCCTCTCCGCCTCTTTGATGTGTGGATTCCAGGTCAGTTTTTTGTCTAGTTTGACACCAAGATAGGCGGAAGTGTCATCCTGGGGGACATCTTGGTTGTTGACTGTTAGATTGAGGGATTCTTTGGAGTTGGAAAGGGAGAAGCAAGTGGAGACTGTCTTCTGACTGTTGATAGTGACACACCAGTCCCAAGTCCCACTGGAGGTGTTGTTGAGGGCCTCTTGCATTCTGATTGTAGCAGTTGGAGTGGACTCTGAGGCGTTCCACATGGCAAAGTCGTCAGCATGCAGGGCTCTCGTGATGTGTCTGGAGAGGCCATCAGTGATGTCATTAATGAAGACGAGGAAGAGGGGGGGGGGGGGGGGGGAATCACACCTCCTTGGGGAACACCTTCCCTGACCTTGACGGTGTATCTCAGGCTGTCACCCAGCTTGACCCTCGCTGTTCTGTGGCTGAGGAAACTCATGATCCAGATGTTCGCCCAGCAACTCCTGCCGTCAATAGTTTCAGAAGAAGACCTTCTTTCCACACCTTGTCAAACGCTTTGGAGAGGTCAACGAAGATGGGGACTACTTTCTTCTTTTCCTGGAAGGCATTTTCTATCGACTGTGCAAGGTAGATGAGCTGGTCTTCAGTATTTCTGTTCTTCCTTAAGCTGTCATGTCTTTGGTGATCAGGTTGTTGGTTTCTAGATGCCACAGAAGTCTCTTGTTGATCATGCGCTCGAGAGTCTTGCCGAGGCAGCTTAGCAGGCTGAAAGGTCGTAGCTGGACTTCTTGTTTGGGTCTTTTCCTTTTTTGGGTGTGCAATGGTGGCCTCCTTCCACGCTGATGGAAACACACCCTTCTCCATGAAAGGTTAAAGAGTTCAAGCAGTTTTTTTTTTCTGACAGCTGGTCCAAAATGCTTGATCATTTCGTTGCAGACTCCGTCTTTGCCTGGGGCTTTCCTGGTCTTGTCTCCTGATCGCATCATTGAGTTTTGACAAAGTGAGGTCGAAGTCATGGCTGCAGTGGGGTTTGTTTGGTGTTAAGCTTGGTCTGCAGCTGTGTTTCGACTTACCTTCTTCTTTTTGCTGGGAGTTTTAGAATACTGTCCATCTTAAAGGTATCAGCAAGGATGTTTGCAGCTCTCTTCCCTGTGTGGAGCATACCATCTTCCGCAAGTGTTGTGGATCTCGACGTGTTTGTGGCATCCTCGTTCAGAGTCTTGGTGAGACGCCATAGTTGTCCAGTGCTTTGTCCAGGCTGAGTGAGGATGTTTTTTTTTCGTGCCAGCTTTGACGGATTTCTTTTGTCTTTACCATGTTGAAGTCCTCCGTCAGTTGATTATGCCTGGCAGTTGTTTCTGGTGTTGGGTTCTTCGCCATGTCATTTCTGGCTTCTGAGAGTTGCTAGTGAATGGCGGCCAGAGTTTTGCTCCAGTAGGGTTTGTAGTCTCTTTTTTATGAAGCCACGGGGGATAGATTTCTTAGCTGCTGATATGATAGCTTCCGTCAGTTTTTTGACATTTTTGTTTATGTCCTCTGTTAGGCTGATGCAGCAGAGTGCCTCAGCATGGGCTTGATATGTTGTACAGTCAGTATTCTTAAAGTTCTAGCTGGCTCTTTTTCGGTGGTGTTCGCTGGCAGTCTTTTTATTTGCAATGTGCAGGATGATAGGGAGGTGGTTGCTTCCGCCCAGCTGATCATTTACGACTCTGGTGGTTTGTTTCTGAACATCTTCTGTGGCCATGGCGAGGACAGGAATTGATGTTTTCTTCCAGGCTCTGGAATAGTATGTTAGTCTGTTGTCAGGCTGGTTAATCAGGACTAGCTGGTTGTCGATGAGCCAATCCCCCATGTCCTCTCCTCTGCGGTCCAAGTCTTCATACCCCCATCTCGGTGAGTGACCGTTGAAATCTCCAACAATTATGTGGTTTTCTGGCAAGAGCTGAATGGTATGGAGGTCAAGCTTTGAGGTGGGAGTGCAGTAGCAGTTGGTAATGAGAAATTCTTCATCTTGCAGGAGGGTCATGATGGTGACAAACTCAAGTTCGCCTGCTGCTGTCTGTTCTATCAACAGCGCCGGGATTGCATGCCTGACAAGAGTTATTATTACGTCGGACTCCGTTCGCCCGCGGGCCAAGGGCGGCCGACATCGGCCCGATGGCCTTTGCGCATTGGGTTTCTGCCCTTTTCTGATTCAAGTCACTTTGGTTGTGAGCCAGGAAAATCGATTTTCCACTTTTTGTGTATAAATAAATAATCAGGTTCGGCCGGGGCCTACCCTGCTCTACCCTGCCCTGCCCTGCCCTGCCGTGCCTTTCAGTGCCCTGCCCTACCATGCCTTGCAATGCCCTGCCCTACTCTACCCTGCCCTGCCATGCCTACACAGCCCTATCATGCCATGCCCTGCCCTACCCTGCCTTGCCCTGCCCAGCCCTGCCCTACACTGCCCTGCCTTACCATTACCTTATCTTATCAGCCGTCGACAGAAGAAGAAGCCGTCACAGGCCAACCCAAAGAGGAGGAAATCAAGGCGTCAGGAGCGTGCAGCGAAATATCGTGTCTGGAGGTGCTGGCAGTGGGGGACAAGGTGGCCATTACGGTGGGGGAGGAGCGGCTGAAGGAATTGCAGAGAAACTGTGGAGGATGTACCGCCAAGATGGTGAATGTAAGTGTATGGTGGGCTTTGTACTGTCAAGATGGTCAAGCTAAGTGTTGTATCCCAAAGATGGTCAGGGTAAGTGTTGTACCGTCAGGATGGTCAGGGTAAGTGTTGTACCGCCAGGATGGTCAGGGTAAGTGTTGTACCGCCAGGATGGTCAGGGTAAGTGTTGTACCGCCAGGATGGTCAGGGTAAGTGTTGTACCGCCAGGATGGTCAGGGTAAGTGTTGTACCGCCAGGATGGTCAGGGTAAGTGTTGTACCGCTAGGATGGTCAGAGTAATTGGCGACGCGTTGACTTCCAAAGACAAATGGCCCACGAAATTCAGACAAAACAAGTATCTACTGGACTCAGAAAATGTAAACAAATAACCAACCGAGAAATAACCAAGCTTCGCAATAACAAAGATAAAACTAGATCTACAAATTATTTGTCTTGTCCTTGTTTTTCCGAAGAGTGTTTTTTTTCTTGTATTTATTGTTGGTAGATGTTGCTGGATATTTCCTTCGAAAAGACTTTCAGTTGCTAATAGTTACTAAATGTTTGCTTCTTCTATTGTGGTGCAGTGTATCGGCAGGACAGGGGAGGTCACATCTGTGTGTGACGAGGGCGTGGTGATCGTCAAGTTTGGCCACAAGACCAAAGTCAAGTACAGGTTCAATCCAGCCTCTCTCGTCAAGGTAACACTTACAGAAAAAATGTTTCTCTGTTTTGTTCCCCTTTATACCGCCTAACTTCAGCGTTCTGGAGATGATCATAGTCTAGTGGTCTACAGTGAGACGCTACGAGTAAAACAACTCTTCAATTATTTTGCTCATTTGCAGATCACGAGTGTGAAATGTAGTGTTTTCTTTTTTTGTTTGTTTGGTTTTTTTTTGTTAATAACAGAACCCTCCAAACACTTGGTTGTGCAATATACTTTTGGTTCTTACTTTCTGTGCAGTACTTTTGATTCTTACTTCCGCCTCTGTCCTTACGGCCACTTTCAGTCATCTCACTGACAAATAATTTAACGTGGAAAATAAACTTAATTATGCACTGAAAGCTGCAAAGTCTATACTTACATCCTAAAATGTTCCATTGTCAATTCGTTGCACACAGTAAAAGCACAACCGAACGTTTAGAAACGCTGCAGAATGTTCCTAGAAGTTGAGAAGGGAGACCACTATCTCCTTCCGGTGGGTTCGCTCCCTTCCTACTATCGTCTGCAGCGGAGGTCTACTGTTTGTAGCAGAAAAAACTCGCACTCTTGTTCAATCCAGTATTCACAACATAAATGATATTGTGAGTAAAAGGCTTCAATACTTAGAAGCAAGTAAAGGCTCAATCTAACCTCTGAAAAATTAGTTTGTTCTTGTTTTGTTCCAAAAGAACAACTCTTACAATAAAACACTCATGAATTTATTTTTCCAAAAATATTTCTCCAACATTTATTTTCTCCCAAAATATGACGGAAAGAAGAGGGGGTGAGAGGATACTCGCCCACCCCGCCCACCCCCCCACTACATTTTCACATTTTCTTTTGCGGGAGTAGGGGGGGGGGGGGCTGGGTTCCCCGGCTCCAACGTTAGGTGTAGAGTTTTGGTTACAGGATAGAACCGGAGTCAGTCTGCAGTTTGTGGAAGTTTTCTATTTCACGTTTAAAATAGTTTCACTGGTAGATTGGTATATATAATAATTATGTACACGTATATTTCATGCTTGGCGCTTGTGTTTCTGCATCCAGCAAAACGTCAATGAATGACTTTGTTCCCGTTGTATATTGCCCCAGATCCCCGTGGTACAGGTGGGGGACACGGTTCGCATCAAGCCGTCACTGGAGCAAGTCAAGTTCCTCAACAACAGGGTGGGATGGCGGAAACAGATGGACGCGGTGAGGGATGACTGATGCTCTGTAATCTCGATCACCAACCAGTACACACATAGTCACAGGAGCAAATATGATCGGGCCGACGTCGGCCGCAGTGGGCCCGCGCACAGCCGTGTGATGACCCACTGCGCCCGATGTCGGTCTTCGGGTCTTTTGCAGACTGAGTTCTTGTTTAGTAATTTACTGCTGCACACACCCCTGTACCCAGATTAAATTCTATCAAGTAAACTTTACATCTCTTTCACAATGTTGCTGTCAGTTGATGAAAAGACAAGGGGAGACTGCCAGTTCTAATATTTTAGGAAGATTACAAAGTAAAGTAGGAAAAAACACTGTCAGGGGAGAGAATTGTGCAGTATCGACCAATGATCATAGATCGAGTTTGGTCGAATCATGCGATGTATGCCCTTGCGGACGCCACAGTAAAATGTGGTTGTCTTTGCAGGTAGGCAAAAGTTCCCGCCTTCTACCAGTATGCCGAATGGTGTGCTGACGAGGTCGCCAAGACCGAAACAGCTGTCCACACCGGCTAAACAATCTGGGCCCCCCTTAACCTAGATATAAATTCCCATGCATCAAGGGGCTGGAAATCCAGTGAATATGCGATACGCCCCCCTTCGGGGGGTGGGGGGGGGGGAGGAGAGGGGCTTCCATATTTAATTGCTTCCAGTCACTTAGCGCACACTGTTTTCTTTTTTTTTTTTTGGGGGGGGGGGGGGGTGAGGGGTGAGGGGGTGGGGGCGGTGCTTTGACCAAACTCGATCTATGATCATTGGTCGTTATTTCACAATTCTCTCCCCTGACAGTGCTTTTACCTACTTTACTTTGTAATCCTCGTTGCTGTCAGTTGTTTGTATTCCTGTACAGTGGGCCAGAGATAACGCTTTCATTTTTGCAAAGTATCAAATATACGACGACTACGACAATGATCACGATGTTGATGACGATGACGATAGTATTGATGTCTCCAGACTGTGGGTAAAGTGGGCCGCGTAGCGAAGATTGATGACGAAGGTGACCTACACGTGCGTTTCCAAAACTGTCAGTGGATCTACGCTCCGGCCTGCTGTACACCTGTAGCCCAGCCCCCAGACAACGTGCCTATGGGGGAGGGGGCAACAGGGAACATTGTGTCACTTCTGGGCAATACTTCTGGTAGGATTTACTACTGTTATAATAATAATAATAATAATAATAATAATAATAATAATAATAATAATAATAATCTTAAGACTTGCATCATTAAATCTTGTCTACATTTCGTGTAAACGTAGTAGGATAGTCCTATTACAAAATGCTAAAATATTTCAAGTAAATTGAACGAATAAATTCGGTTTACTGCACAACTATCATTACTTTTTTTAAATCACACCTCGTAACAATTCATTATTAAGAGTCAATTTTTGTGTGTGTACACATACACATTTCTCTCTGCCGCCAGCTTGTCCGTCCAAGACACTGGATCTCTTCAAGATGCTGAAGGACAGAATCAGCAGCGAGTCCGATCCCCAAGCCAGCAGCATGCGCGCCCTCTGGGCCGCTATTGATAAGGACAAGGACGGTGACGTCAGAGACATGTGTCAGCGGGACACTACCTTGGTATGATTCTACTTTTGTTGGTGTTGCGATTTTAAATAAATAAATAAATAAATAAATCATTATTTTTATTTATTTATTTATTTTTGTTGGGGGGATAGGGATGGTTGGTCTGGTATTTGCCAGGCGTAGGATATATACAATTTTATGATGATGATGATGGTGGTGTAATGATGATGATAGTAGTAGCAGTAAAAGTAGCAGTAATGGTAACAGTTGTAGTGGTGGTAGTAGTAGTGGTGGTATTGGTAGTAGTAATGTAGTAGTAGTAGTAGAAGTGTTTTGGTTTTTTTTGACAGTGGCAACACAATTTTTTAATTTTATTTTGTATGTGTGTGTGTGTGTGTGTGTGTGTGTGTGTGTGTGTGTGTGTGTGTGTGTGTCTGGAACTTGTTTAATGCATTAGGCAGTATGCCCATGTGCATGTTGGAGGGGGGGGAGGTGGGAGGGGGAGGTGGGGGGGAGGGGGAGGTGGGGGGGGGAGGGGGAGGTGGGGGGGGGGGAGGGGGCGGCTACAAAGCAATTCGAACGAAACCTTGATGTAGGCCTACATTGCAACGCGTCATGGATACAACGCCGCTTGAAAAGTCTATTCCAGTGCTGATGTTTCCCGACACAATGTTCACAGTTCATTCAGCAAAGTTACCCAAGGAAGTTCCGGAAAAGGATGGAACACACGACCAAGTCTTTTTCTAGTTTATCGGAAAAGGATGGAACACACGACCAAGTCTTTTTCTAGTTTATCGCATAGCTCTCTGTAGTCTTGGATGTCAGCGGGGCCCCCCTGATTGATGCACGTCATTATATCACGTTCTAAATGTCACAGGGCATCTCTGTTTGAAAAAAAAAGTCTTTTCTTTGCATCTGACAGTCAAAGGTAAACAGCACGTAATCGCTGTCACAATACAGTTTTTCGTTGTAACGCCGAGTGTCGAGCACTATCTTGGAGAATTTCCTGTTTCTGTTTTTGTCCCGCATTCGTTCCTGTGTCGGTCGGTCCGTGATCTCGCCGACACGCTGTAGCACTACCAAAGGTTCAAGCCTCTCCTCTGCCAGTCTGTCCAGGTAATCCGCGCCACTGCAGCTATCAGGGTACTCATTGTCAGGGTACACACTACGTCATCATGTTGCGCCTTTTCTGGGTCAGTGTACATGCGCGTGTCCCTAACACAGTCAAGATTACAAGGGCTGTTCTGTGACAGGCATGTTTCACGTGCTACACTGGGAGACACAGCCTGGTTTGCACTAGTGACTTGTTTGTTTACATCGCCTGTGTGCTGCATGTATCGCATACGTTCTGTCTCTGGTGAAGCAAGAAACAAAGCACTAGGTGACGCATTACCATTAGCACTTGCCGCTGTATGTGTCGTAGTTTCCTCTCAAACCTCTATGTCCTGTCACACTGTTGGCGGGGCGCTGCCTTTGCTGTCAGCTTGTTTGATGTGGGCACTGTCACTTTCTTCACTGTCATTATCACAGTTGTTGATCGTGCTCTCCGTCGTGTTCTCCTTTTACTTGTTTGTTCCGTCCATTGTCTTGTCCTGTATTGTTCTGCGCTCCGCTGGTCCCGGCGAAGTTGGGCTGGCGCTTTCTTCCTCCAGTGCCCCGTGACGGGTTGACCGGCTTGTAATGGCGGTGTGATGTCGTTATGCTGCGAGCTCAGTATGAGGACCACCAGTGACTGCGCGCCTTCCCCGGTCACTTTCCATGAAGTAATGCGATGGTCGGTTAGGAGAGTGGTTAGGATGTTTTCCAAAGTTGCTGGTAAACCGGCAACTGACATTATGGCGCAGTAAAACAACAAAATTGCTGCAGCAAATTTGGGACCCAATTTTCTTTGGCGCCACACAGTAGTGGAAGTATTAGTAAGCGCTTACAGGGTGTTTTCAACAGGGATAGGCACAATATAAATACTATAATGATGATGATGATATTTTTTATATTATGTTTATGTTATTATTATTATTATTGTTATTATTATTATTATACGTGTTAGTAGTAGTGGTAATAGTAGTAGTATTAGTACACCATACACACTATGACTGCTGTAACGCGCCAGACTGACCACTACGACAGATCCGGTGTTTTGGCGTGGTAACTTGCGTGAGTGAAATAACGTGTCACACCATAATAGTCACGTCTCACGCCAGACGGGGTCAAATGATCCCCCTTCCTCCCCCCCCCCCCCCACCCGGTCGATGTCGCGCGATAGAGAGATTATGGCGTGTTGTAATACATCAAAATCAAAACCACTCCCGCACGACATCGACGGGGTAAAAGGTAAGGCGTGATCACATTAGAGTGACGATCGTTCTCCGCTTCGTTTCTCCTGAACCAGATCGACCGGGAGTTCCAGGGCATCACTCCACTTACCTACGCGTCCATCAGAGGCAAGCGCGCATGCGTGACTACATTGCTTGACCTTGGCGCTGACGTCAACAAGTGCGGGGACAACCCCAAGAAAACACCCATGTGCGGTGTCCTGGAGGGGTATGTAGTCGCCCAGTCGATGTATCTCCAAGCATTTGCGCGCAAAGTTGTTCACACTGAGATGGTATGAAACATGTGACGATAGGTAGAATTGCTCAACGTGAAATTGTTCCATGATGGTAGTTCACACTGAGATGGTATGAAACATGTGACGATAGGTAGAACTGCTCAACGTGAAATTGTTCCACGATGGTCATTCATAGTCGTATAGAAAAGGGTGGAACGTTCAGAGCACCTGTTCTCCAGCCAGAACCGAGTTAAACTAAGCATCATTATTGCGCGATATCCGCACGCTACAACAACGTTAATCCTTTCACTGACGACAAAAACTGAAACACTACCCAGTTGCAAGAGGCATAGATCATCATCACCCCCCGCAGTTGCGGGGGATCATTAGGATTTATGCCGCTTGCTGGCACCACTCGGTGTGAATACTATTGATGAAAAATGTATTGCCTTATTCTGCAGGAGAAATGAGGAGATTGCTGAGCTGTTACTGGAGCGCGGGGCGCACGCGAATTTTGAGTTTTTACACGGGCAGACCTCGGTTCACATGGCCGCCACAAGAAACAAAGGTGTCTGCATCCGGGCTTTAGCAAAGTATGGCGCGGACATGAATGTCAAGGTAAAAACCTGTACCGACAGATGTGATCACTCGACATGGAATCAAAATGTCCTCTGCCAATGCCTCGGACATCATGATTCGGGTCTTGCATTTAAATCACATCTGCCTGTTATCGACACTATTTCAAGCAAAGTCTGGCTCAGTACAATGTATGTCCAAAACAGAACTTTACTATTGCCTCGAGTCCTTCAGTTTGTGGCTGTTTCAGTTTTGAGCTTGGCTTACCGAGACTAAACACTGGCAGACGAATGTTTACTGCACTGTTTCATCAGTGCGGCGATTTTGCCTAATTATGGAGACATCAGTGCTTTCTATATGTGTACGTACGTAAATTCTGCAGGTAATTATTTCAAAGATACTGACGGTAAATGCCAGCAAGTTTGTCGGTTTAGTCCTTTTCGCAGGTTTTCGGTTTAAATGCTAGCGGACAGATCGACAGTCCCACTAGTGCGGCGACTCGCTTCACGTGTTTGTTGCTGTCTATTCTCCTTTTCATGTGTCGAAAGAATTTCGAGAGTACATACATGCGAAGAAGTATTTCCTTACTAGTGGGCATAAAGAGCTCGTTAATGTGGCAGTATGAGCATATACTGTGTTTTCGTTTAACAAATGCAAGTATCCGGATCGTGTCTTCTAGGCCTCCAACGGCTTTTGGGAAGGACATTATATCAAGCAAATTCATGAATATTAATTTGCTTTTTCCAGTGTTATGGAATACACTTCTTCTTGAGGTCAGAAACAGTGAGTCTGTCTCCGGCTTCAAGAGGTCGTTGAAAACTCACCTCTTCAAGCTTTACTTTGAATAACTGCCAGTTTTGATGCCTTAGTTGTAATTCTGTAATCCTCCTTGTTTTAGACTGAATGTGTTTTTTTTTTTTTTTAGAACATATTATGAATGCATTGTTGTTTAGTTCATTGTAAAAGTGGTGTGTTCGGGTATTGTGTTTTGTTTGTTATGTGGATATGTCATTGTATTTGTATTTTTGTGTACAGATTGTAGAGGGCTTAGAGCTTTTGATTCAGATTAAGCGCTATATACATACTCATTATTATTATTATTATTATTATTATTATTATTATTATTATTATTATTATTATTATTAGTATTATTATTATTATTATTAGTATTAGTATTGTTCTTTTATAATACATTAGTGCGTGTTTCAAAGAAGGGAAAACTTTACTCGGTCCTTGGGTACTTACTGTTACACTGTACACTTGAAGATGAAAGTTATTCAGTAACGCGACCTACGGCAAACAGTAAAGGGTTAATAGATCGCGGTATCATCGTTATAAATGTTCTTTGTATGTTTTACAATAATGCCGGAGAAAAGTTATGAAGTCTGAATATCTCAAAATGAAAGACTTTCCTGTTCTTCTTTTCCTTCGCACGCAGAAGTGTTCCTTCCGTTACGCTCAAAAGACAATAGAAAGCCACTGGTACGTGTGCAAACTCACATGGGTTATGAAAAGAGGTACAGAAACAGCAGTGACTTTGTTGAGGCAAGACAACATTGATAACCTCTTGTATCGGCGTATTCTAGTATTGAAAACCTGCCATTGAGCAGATCGCTATTAAGCGGCAATACGTCACACTCATTCAGTCATTTAGGAATAACAATGGTACAGAACCCGCTGGCAAATGATGCTACCTATTGTAGGGGGGGTGGAGGGAGAGAGAGAGAGAGAAAGAGAGAGAGAGAGAGAGAGAGAGAGAGAGAGAGAGAGAGAGAGAGAGAGAGAGAGAGAGAGAGAGAGAGAGAGAGAGAGAGAGAGAGAGAGAGAGAGAGAGAGAGAGAGAGAGAGAGAGAGCAAGAGAGAGAGAGAGAGAGAGAGCAAGAGAGAGAGAGAGAGAGAGAGCAAGAGAGAGAGAGAGAGCAGAGAGAGAGAGAGAGAGAGAGAGAGAGAGAGAGAGAGAGAGAGAGAGAGAGAGAGAGAGAGAGAGAGAGCAAGAGAGAGAGAGAGAGAGAGAGAGAGCAAGAGAGAGAGAGAGAGTCTGAACACTTCATTAACAATCCAGGAGAGTATGATTGTTCAAGGGTGGTGCCAGAATAGCTTGGCGCCCATAGGTGCCAAGCTGTTCTGGCATCACCCTTGAACTATCATGGTCGATCTATATCTAGCTGTGGTGTGTCCGGGTTTAATGAGTTAATATAACTACTGACAAGAGACACGCTTCACCCCTTCACTGCCGAGAAAGATGAACGCCGTCCAGCTGTGACAGACAAAGATCCTCGGGGGCCCCCGCAGTGACAGGGACTCATGACGATCCTTGCCTCTTGCTGACACAACTGTGAATACATTATTCCTCGGACGACTGGGGCTCTTAGGGGTTAATTAACGAAGACTGCACAAACACAGTCCTCGTCAACTGGCGGTGAAGGGCTGAAGAAGGTTTCATCGTGCTACCAGCTAAACGCCAGTGACGGTGACGACGAAAACGATGATGATGATGATGATGAAGATGATGATGATGATGATGATGATGCTGATGTTGATTGTTATACACACAGGATGAGCAGATGAACACGCCTCTTCACATCGCTGTGGCGCACTATAAGCAAGAAGCCATGGCGGCACTGGTCTCCCTGCCCCAAGTGGACATCGACATGCCCGACAGTAATGACCTTTCCCCCATCCAGCTGGCAAGTCTGCGTGGCAACACAAAGTAATGCGTTCTTTTCTTTCCTTTTTTTCCTTTCTTTCTCTTACCCCGCCCCCCCCCTCCCCTCCCCCCTCCCCTCCCCCGAACCCAATTCCCCTTTGCCCATGCAACCGTTGGTATTGTTTACAATAGTGTGTGATTGTATTGTTTGCAGAAGTGTGTAAACAGTGCAATCACACACTACTGGAAACAGACAATCACAAACACTACTGTAAATAGTACAGTCATACACTACTGGAAACAGAGAATCACAACTTCTGGAAACAGACAATCAACCAAGACACACTACGTTAGTGTGTGATATTGCTTTTTGCAGAAGTGTGTTATTGTATGGTTTACAGTAGTGTAATTTGTACTGTTTACAGTAGTGTGTGACTGTACGATTTACAGAAGTGTGAGATTATAATGTTAACATCAGTGTGTGATTGTACTGTTTACAGTAGTGTGTGATTGTACGATTTACAGAAGTGTGAGATTATAATGTTTACATCAGTGTCTGATTGTACTGTTTACAATGTGTGATTGTAATGTTTATAGACATGTGTAATTGTACTGATTACATTAGTGTTTGATATTGTACTATTCACAGCAGCGATTGATTGTACTGTTTACAGCAGTGTTTGATTGTACTGTTTACAGCGGTGTTTGATTGTACTGTTTACATTGGTGTCTGACTGCACTGTTTACAGCAGTGTGTGATTGTACTGTTTACAATAGCGTGTAATTGTACTGTTTACAGAAGTGTGTGATTGTAATAATCATAGTCTAGGTAGTACCGCCAACTATACTGCAAATTTGTCCCGGACTTATGAAATTTGGCAGACGTGTACGTTTGTTTTTTTAACGCAGTTTGGATTAGTAACATTCACTTTTGCGACCGTTAAAAGAAGGGGATATAACTCTTACAGACACTTTTCAGTTAGATCAGGATCGCAGCCAGCCTATTTTATAGAATGAAAAGCGTTTTGCTACAGTTGAATGCCAATGTGAGTGTATGTAAATGGTACACATGTTTTGTTTGTTTGTTTGTACGTCGGCCTGTCACTTACCGGCCGTTATTAAGGTCATACTATTATTTGACGGCGGTAAACGTTAAAGCAGGTGTTTTATTTGAGACTGGTTCAACCACATACTTTATATTTGGCATGGTGATAGTCGATGGTAAGACCTGTTTCAACGTCCCAAACGGAATGACTTCCATAAAAGGTGAAGGTCGCGAGAGGTCAATTGCTATTCGGCACATCGCCATATACTTTAGACAAACGTGTCTAAATCTTGATCATTATGGCAAATGGTTAGGTCTAACTAAGCATACAGTAAGTTTATTACATCACTTTCCTATATTTACATGCTTTAGTGACCTTTAAGGAGCGTACAGTGTCAGAAAATGCCGGTAAGTGTGATAAATAACATTTCGTAAAAACATAAGCTTTCTCAGCCAAGGCGGAGGTGGCGTATATATTCTTGTTGATACTACTGGTAGACGACTTAACTTATGGATGACCTTTGTTACCTTCTCTTGTTACATAGGGTGATCAGTGGTTATACTGGATTTAACGTGTCTAAATTTTTGTGATCTTGTATTCTTTCTTTTCTTTTTTTGTCCGTGCCTTTTTTCTTTTCTCAACCATTAAATCGATCTAGCTCAACGCTAAGCTGACGATAGTTCTTTGTTAAATAACATGTTAGTCAAAAAGATGAAGCCGCTATTGCTAAGGTAAAGGTCACATCGGCGCTATTTGTTTTTCTGTCTTTTATGTAAGATCTCAGAAAGTAATTGACTGATTTGCTTCAAATGGTGTTGATAGCCGATAATAAAATAAAATGTTATGTATATAATACAAACATTCTGACACTATCTTCCCGGTTAAAGGTCACGGCCGTGGCAGCCATGTTTTATTTCAAGGGGAGTAGATCTCCCCTCAAATATCTCTGAAACCAGTTGGCGGATTTGCCTCAAACTTTAGGTGATGAGAATCCCTACAGTAACGCCAATAAGCTTCTATCTGGGCTAAAAGAAATCGTTGAAAAAAGCGTTTGCTGAGTATGCATAATTTATTCACATAAAACACACTTAAAAGTCAAATAATAATGTTTCGCAACTGTGCAAATGTATGGTTTGTCAGAATACTCGCGAACTGGTTCGTTTTGCAAAGCAAGCAATGTGCCGCTCAAACTCTTATGCGGCCATTGCTGTCTCGGTTGTCGGTGCGTCTTCTTACCTAAATGAACCCTAACAAACCCAAATGATACTGTCTGCTTTGTAATATGCATGTCTGGTGTGTCAGTCTGCCGGCCAGTACGTCAGTGTGTGTGTGTGTGTGTGTGTGTGTGTGTGTGTGTGTGTGTGTGTGTGTGTGTGTGTGTGTGTGTGTGTGTGTGTGTGTTTTGGAGGGGGGTAGGTTATCGGGCATACCCTAAATGATGTCTGTGTTTGCACCAATGTAACCATGGCTCTGTGGTGCAAAAGCACAATGTGAATCGTGGGCAGCACTTCACAGATTTCACTTTGTAAATGACGATATGCAGGTTCCTTTATCTGTAGTGCTCAACACACACACGCACGCACGCGAACACGCGTAAGCACACGCAAATACACGAGCACACATACATACGCAAACAACCGTGCACACACACCGCATGCATGAGCACACAAACATGCATGAGAACACACACATCTGTATGAGTCCACACACACTCTGTATGAGTCCACACATACATACACATACACACACACACACACACACACACACACACACACACACACACACACACACACACACACACGCACGCACGCACGCACGCACGCACGCACACACACACACACACACACACACACACACACACACACACACACAACATACTCCAGTTTCTTGCAAGTTTAAAAAACAAACATTCAATGTTTTTCTGATTTATTGATTAAAAAATGAAAGCAAAACAGTTGTCTCAACACAGAGACACAGTAAATCACATCCCCACCTCTGCAACGGGTGAAAAAGTGATTTTCAAACTGTGCATGACTTTCACAGCATTGTAGTGATGACACACTGCCAGTCTGTGAACAAGTATAGTTCTGCTCTAACTTTAGTTTTGTGGGTCTTCCCCTCCCCTACAATACAGACTGGTACAAAGCAGTAGTATTTCAAAATGAAGCCATACACTCACAATCGGTCAAATCCTTATCAGTCCCAAACATGTCACTTTGTATGGTTGATCACTCTTTATGTGTTATAAGTGATACATGTAGTGTAATCTCTAAAGACACACTGTTTCATCATTCTGCAGCATGTAGCAATACTAAACAAGTAATTTTGAAGCAGAGAGACTACAACAGCCACTGGAGAGACACTGTCGCAGTTCTAAGTACTGTCTGTGGCGTCCTGTCCCAAACTTGTATCAAATTCTGCTCTATAAGTTCTTGTCAACCTCAGTGCTCTTTGGAGTCTGAGACAAGATGAGGATTTCATCTCAAAGTCTACCGTATTGTTTGGAGCTCAGATGTGTTTATCTTTTAAGAACATTCAGAGTTGTTCATATTTTTAGGCTTATTAAGCTGATCCATTTCCCTCCTCTCTAAGCCAACCCCTGATCAACACACACGTCGGCGCACACAAATAAAGACGGACACACGGCGCTTCCCGCCATTAGTACGCTCTGTGGGCTCGTGTAGCGTCAGGAATCCATCTCCTTCTACTCTAACCCACCCTCCGATCCACACACACTGGCACACATAAATAATAATAATAATAATAATAATAATAAATAATTACGGTATTTATAATGCGCTTATCTTATAATAATTATAACTCTAAGCGCGCACTCACAACTCACGCACGCATGTGCACGCTTTTGACAATGACTCACGTACCACAAATACAGTCAGCTTGGGATGGGGAGTGTGGTGGCGTTATAGTGCTTGAACTGTTGAAGAGGTGAGTTTTGAGGACGGACTAGAAGGAGGAGAGAGAGGATTTCTGACGGAGAGAGAGTGGGAGAGTGTTCCAGTTGAAGTTTAATCTCCTTAGTTCCAAGCGAGCTTTCAGAAATTTTGCGGGTGCCACTTAACGACCATGTATTATGTGCAGGAGATGTATCGACCATGATAATTCATAGGTAGTGCCAGATAAGCTTGGAGCCTGATGCGCCAAGCTAATCAAGCACTAATCTTAAATTATCATGGCCCATCCACCTCATACTGGTGCGTTAGGGCTAAATGGGTCAAACAAAGACAGGTAATAGGATGGATGTCAGAGTGGCTGGTTATTCCGCTAGCATGTCTCCACAACTTAATGGTCTCTAAACTCTTTCTCACACCTACACCTACTCAGGTTTTCGGAGGGCGTGTGTGCCTTCTTCACAACACACAGACTAGTGGTATAGCTACACCAAACCAAGGGGAATTACTCAGCGCTGGACAACAGTTAGATCCCCTGTTCTAGATCTAACTGTTGTCCAGCGCTGAGTAATTCCCCTTGGTTTGTTGTACAATTCTGCCAGCGCTAGCCTCACCTATCTGGTTTGTGAGTAGTGGTATAGCTGACACAGCCGGCCATATGCTACAACGCCGATATATGCACACATTATAAAAGTTCAAACTTGGCAGTATTCACAACGATATTGTACATACATGTATTCATCTCCGTTCATGTCGACTCACAAGTTAATGAATTAATATACTGACGAGCAAAAGAAATGCGACATTTTAAAAACATTTAGTGTTTCCGATGATTAAAACAATGTCGCATTTCTTTTGCTCGTCAGTATATTTTTTGCTTATACTCTCAATGATAATCCAGTGACAATGTCCGTCCAAATTTTATCTTTGCGTGTCTTTCTAAACTGTCAGGGCGCTGGAACTACTGCTGGCTCGGGACACGAGCGGAGTAGAACGCCTCAGGAAAGGCATCTCGTCCGCCCTCACCATCGCCGCTGCCAATGACCACGTGGAGTGCATTCGGCTGCTGGTTATTAACGTGAGTGTGTAGATTTGCTTGAAGTCGACTGACACCCGCAATCGGTGCATGCAAATATGGCTGACCAATGGCAGCAAGAGACATTGACGCTCATTATAGGCATCTTGCGGATGACAAACAGTTTTTCGTTCAATTACTGATCATGTCAACCGACTAGTCGCGAGATTTTAGTTATGTTATTTTTTTCATGCAGTCCTTTAGGTTGAATTCCAGCAATTATTGAATCAACCTGTTGCAATATTTTTACTCATTTGTGTTTTGCTGTCTGGTTGTTGCGTACAAAATCTTTCAGTCATGCAATTAATAACAGTAAAATGATCTTTTCTAATATTGCTTTAAGTTGGTAATGAGGCCCACGACGGCCGCAGTGGGCCCGCGCACGGCTGTGCGCGGGCCCACTGCGGCCGCCGTGGGCCTCGTTACTTTGCTTACTGACTGGGATAGTATGTAGCATGTTACGGCCAACTTAAAGCATAGGATGTGTGCGCGGGCCCATTGCAACCGTGGTGGGCCCGAAGACTCTTTGCTGCTGGGGACGATCGGCGCATGCGAAAGAATTTCGACTACAAATAAACGTAAACCTCGACATCACCCTTTCTATCGTCATCCGTCATTGGGTTGCCTTTTTAGGGAGGGGCTGACGTAGACAGACAGGGAGGGGATGGTCAGACTGCCCTCCACCAGGCCGCTCACGTCGCCAAGCTGCAGGCCGTGGAGGCCCTGCTGGAACTAGGTATCACGCCTTTTTGATTAAGTATTTGGCGCCACTAGTTTTAATTTCCGAAACCTTTAGCTCCCGATACTAGTAACGATTACGTGTAACTCGTGCAGTGTCACTTGACGCAGCATGTGTTTCTGCAATCTTTGTAAACTCAACATACGAAACGAAAATCCTAGCTCTCCCAGGAACATGGATTCAAAGTGGGGCCAGCAAGAGACATAGATCCTCATGAGCCCCCGCAACTGCGGAGGTGCATGTGGATCTGTGCCTCTTGCAGATGGGTGTTTTCTCGGCACTGAACGGGTTAGTATCTGTTGCGCTCAAATATGCTGGTGTAGTCAACGATAAAAACGTAAGTAAAAGGCAAGGAGAAGAGAGAAAAAAAAACCAACCAATTTCTGTTTGACGGTTTTATCGACTGAAAAAAGTTATGGTTCCTGCGGGAAGACTGGATGCTTATAGCATATCCATGCACCTAGTTTGTTTAAAGTTATTTCTCAAGTATGCAACGTACTTGCACGTCATTGGATCTGTGCCAAGTGTTGAACATGTGTGTGTGTGGGTTTGGGGGGGGGGGGGAGGGGAGGTAGGGTTGAGGGGGGGGGGGAAGTGTGTGTGTGTGTGTGTGTGTGTGTGTGTGGGGGGGGGGGGAATCATATCATATACAGACACCTTTGAATCGTGAGGGTAGTAGCTAAACACAGAACTGATCAAAGTCCGACTGCAACATTGCTGTTGTGAGAGGAAATAGAAAGAGAAAGGACTGAAAGAGTTAAGAGGGGAGAGGGGATCATGTGAAAGGTCAGCCTGCTACAAGAAATATTTTCCTGGCAACGTCTCAGTTTTGCCTGGCTAGTTAGCTTGTTGTCAGACTATCGGGCGTCCAAGTGACGTGTGTAGAATGGGAGAACATCCCAACGATGAAAGAAACACGCTTAAGTGTGTTTCTTTCTTCGTTGGGACGTTCTCTGCATTTTACACGCTTGGCAGTAACTTTTTTTTGTTCTGGGGTGCCGGGCGTATAATGAAATACTGTATTGCCATCTGTGTGTATATGCAAACATCACCAATTAATCTAAACTCACCAGCTGTGTTTGACACCAGGTGCCGGTGTGAACTTGCAAGACGAGGACGGTGACACGCCGCTACACCTGGCTATCGGGGGCAGAGTGGAGCGTTCCTGGAAGGTAGAGTGACAGCTCATTTCCCTGAACCCCCTTACCTAACTGTGACCGGTTTAACACGCCTAAGTGACATTTGCAGTGAGGCGTCACTGGTTTAGCAAACTGACTGTTCCGTGGTAGTCGTGATCGTAGTATGATGCAACCACACCAGACACACCAGACACATGCACGTAGGGTTCTTGTAGAAAAATCTCACTCAGTTGCAACGTCATACGTGGCACAAGTTTGTACACCACACTGGAGTAACGGTTTCAACAATACTTTATTCTCTCGATGCACTCTTAGCACAAATGCATCCACACGTTGATACACTGTCTCATACAATGCATCCGCAGTTTTGATACTCTGTGTCTCTCATACAATACACACACATATTTCCTCTTTTATACTGCTACAGACTTCCAGAACAATCCAGCAAATTACACAACTCAACCAATCAGAGAAGAAAACAAAACAAAAACTCATTATATTTATTAAAAAGAACACTCTAGACCTATCTACAATCTTCCACTAAAATCTTTGTGCATTCCGTAAATGTTGCGAAGTGTAGCCAACATGACTGTGTACTACACAACTTTGACGTCATATTTGAGGTCACTAGAACGATCGCGCCTTGTTGATCAGGTGGAAATCACAGACCTACTAAACAGATTTTGTTTCACGGCTTTCCTCACAAAACTTCTGCCTTGTGTGTTTCTGACGACAACCTCAGTAGCAAAAGGTCATCGGGCCCACGACGGCCGTAGTGGGCCCGATGACCTTTGCTTACTGGGAAGGTAATGGAGTGGAAGTTGTAATCTGGCTGTAATCTGGCTATGCCTTATTGTCATCAGAAACACACTATTCAACAATTTTGTATTGACTCATTTTCTGTCATCAGAAACACACAAGGCAGCAGTTCTGTATTGTCATGCCACCCTTGGCATACTCACACAAGGTGACCTGCTAGCATGGCAAGGGCGGCAACTACTATGTTGCAAGAATTTGTCGTCCTGGCCGAACAGCCGAGGACAGCTAGAGTGATGTAGTCATTCTAATTCCACCCAGTTACATGCCATACAAATATTTCGTTGTACGTGTTTTTCTGGGGGAACATATTCCAGTGTTCTGTTTAGCATCAGTTGTTATTTGCAGAGTGACAAAGCTGAGGTGGAGATGGCGTGCCGTGTGCAGATTAGCACTATGCTAATTAGTCGGGGTGCCTACATTGACTTGGAGAACAAGAAAGGTCGACACCCGTTTCTGTATGGCCACACCCGGCTACGGGAGGGTATTGTCACCTTCATGAAACACAAGTGAGCAGCACAACAGTTTTCCTTGTAGCAAAACGCCTTCGGACCCACGACGGCCGCAGTGGGCCCGTTGCTTACTGGGTTGAGGAATGCTAATGATCCGTCCCTCCCCCCCCCCCCCCTCTTAAAATAAGAAGGTAAAGGTAAAGCTAGTCTGACACTGACTTTGAGCTATCACAGTTTGTGTTCTGTACTGCAGCCACCGGACCGGGTATAGCATCAGCAAATGAAAAGCGCCAAACTGCTTCTTCTTCTTCTTTTCTTAATGCGCCAAACGAAAAAATTCTGCACCTGATAATTCAGAAAGCCGCCATTTCTAATAAAAGCACTTAATTCTCTTTAAAGATCACGGTCGATTCACACATCAAAACTGTAAATATACATGGTAAGACTGACTCCAAGCGAATATAATAATGGTACAAATGTCCGTCTGCCATTACACCTGACATTGCTGTGTCCCAGGCTTAAATCTTTCACTGTCAGGGGACGTAGACTGGGTTCCTGAAATCTTCGTTTTTCAACCCCAAATAGCCCTAACCGTTTTAACCAATTTAAACCCAAGGCCGCATTTTCCAAATTTAGGAGGTGTCACTTAACGAGTATGTACAACTTGCAGGAGATAGATCGGCCATGATAATTAAGGGGTATTGCCAGATTAGCCTGATGGCGCCAAGCTAATCTGGCACTACCCTTTAATTATCATGGCCAATCCATCTTCTGTTGCAGTGCGTCGGGGCTAAACGGTTAAGAGACATAGGTGCACAGTGGGGCTTATGAGGATCAATATGTCTTGCACTTGAGCGTTGTTACAATGCACCGGCAGTGAAGGGGTTAAACTGCGCTTTTGATTGCAGTCCGGAGATCGTGAAGACGAAGACAGGAAGACAGCTTGACTCCCTGATGCTCAAGTCCAATGACCGTGGTAAGGACCTGAAGGAAACCCTTAAGGGCATGGGCCTGCCCTGTGGTGTCTGTGGAGCCCCTAAATCCGACGTCACACTCAAACCGTGCCAGCACAAGTGTGTGTGTAACTCGTGCAAGGACAAGGTCGAGAAATGCCCGCTGTGTGACGAACCGGTGACTGAGTCTGTCGTTACTGGAGAAGGTAGGTACATAAAAAGGATTTTGTGTGTGTGTGTGTGTGTGTGTGCGTGCGTGCCCGTGCACGTGCGCGCGCGCGCGCGTGTGCGTGTGTGTGTGTGTGTGTGTGTGTGTGTGTGTGTGTGTGTGTGTGTGTGTGTGTATGTCCTCTTCAGAATTCATGTCGCTACTGCAGTCCACAGAGCGTTCTAATGGCGGGAAGCGCCGTGTGTCCGTGTTTATTTGTGTGCGCCGATGTGTTTTGATCAAAGGTTGGGTTAGAGAGGAGGGAATTAGATCAGGAGGATAAGCTGAAAAATGTGAACACGAACTTTGAAAATTCCATAAAGAAAAACGCACCAGAGCTCCAAACAATACTTTAGACTTTGGGATGAAATCCTCATCTTGTTTTTTTTTTTTCCCCTTTTTTTCAGACGACGTTATCGTGGACCTGAGAAGTCTCAACATATATAATAGCGGACCACGTAGCTGAACACTGCAGCGAATGTATGGGCCCTTTAGGAACACAGAAACTGTTTGACGGAGCTGCGATCGACTGATACACATGCCCAGGTTGTGATGACAGCTACAATTACTACAAGCACCACCCCCCACCCCCTCTCAAAGCGCTGCCACCCTCCAGCTCCTCGGGAAAATCCATGATTGCATGAGTCTTTGCCGGCATGATTTAATGACAAAGTCTGTGATACACTGGTTTAACCCCTTTGTGCATGCATCCACCGGTATTCTGAACAGTACAACCACGCGCTGTAGACGACGCCGATGACTGCACGCACAAAGGAGTTAACTCATTAACTACTGCAAGCTTCCCCGAATCAATAGCCGCGGAAGTGTGGCATAGCGTAGCCGAAGGCAACGCTATATGAGACTTCCGCAGCTATTGATTCGGGATGCCTTGCATGAGTTAAAAGTATGGTAAAATCTGTGGGCGTGGATGACACTGTCAGGGGAAGTAATGTGTGTGCACATCAAACGCTACACATATGGCATGAGTTTCAGCAAACATATTTGATGCCCATTTTATGATCTATGAATTCACAACAAACGCCTACTATTGTTTAGGCATATTAACCCTCGTGTGCTTGCGCCCTTGAACATGTCACTTTAGTCTTACGTCCAACAACATAAGAACAGAGTAACGTCTATCTATCTATCTATATCCCGTAGTCTTGCCGACCGTTGGAGTACCACTGATGACTTGGGAACCAGCTCCCTCCATTCCACTCTGTTCTCTGCTATTCTTAGCGTATCGCCCAGCTTCCGTCCTGTCCACTCTGAGATATTGTCCTCCCATCTTTTCCTCTGTCTTCCTCTCCTTCGTCCTCCATGCACAGTGCCTTGCAGGATTGTTTTGGCAAGCCCTGCTGAACGCGTGACATGCCTATACCACTTCAGTTTCACAATGGCTGATAGGTCTTCATAGGGTCCGATGGCTTGCCTGATTCCGCTTCCCACTTACTCGTTCGTGATGTGATCTCTGTATGAAATGCCAAGCAGCCTTCGAAAACATCTCATTTCAGTGGCTTGTATCCTCCTCTCAAGGTCTGCTGTGAGGGTCCATGACTCCCTACGGCTCAAGACTATAAGGACCATAATCACATACAAGAACACTGACATGACTGACTAAGGAGCGCATCAATCTGATCTTGGAGCAGAGTGTGATGTTTCTGTCCTTCCATATGGTCTTTAGCCTTGTCAGTGCTGCTGTTGTCTGCGCAATCCTGGACAGTATTTCTGGTTTTGATCCCTCATCCGTCACAATGGCTCCTAAGTATTTGAATTAATAGCGGTTTCCAGTTTTTGGTTTCCAATCATGACGTCAGTGCCAATGCCACTGGTGTTATTTGTCATCAGTTTGGTCTTCTCTGCACTGATTTCCATCCCAAACGCAATGGCTGTACTGTCCAGCTTTTCCACCAGCTGAGCTAGCTCGTTCTCTGTTCCTGCAAGGCCATCAATGTCGTCCGCAAAGCGCAAGTTCGTGATTGTTCTGCCTCCAATACTGACAATTCCTTCATGATCTTTGAGAGCGTCTGTCATGATTCTTTCCAGGAAGATGAGCAGCCTTGTCTGACTCCGACTGTAGTCCTAAACCAGTTTCCTATTTTGCCGTTGAAGCAGACTGCGCTAGTGGCCTTGTTGTAAAGGTTTGCTATGACTTTGATCAGGTTGGCATTGCAATTGTATAGATTCATGGTGGACCAAAGGGCTGCATGCCACACCCTGTCACACGCTTTCATAAAATCCACAAAGACATGGTAGAGGTCTTGCTGGTGCTGGAGGTACCTCTCACATAGAACTCTCAGGTTGAAGATCTGCTCAGTTGTGCTGCGCCCTGGTCTGAAGCCTATGATTTCCTCTGCCTGTGGCTTCAGCCTGTTCAGTAGGATATTTAACATGACTTTGCTTGTAAGTAACGTCTGCAAGGGCGCTAATCCGTGGTCTCTCGAGACTGACGGATGCCTACTACCATTACTGTTGCTCGCAGCTACCGGCAGTGTAAACAATACTGTATACAGTACCGACGGGTGTATGCTCAAGGACATTAACTCATTCAAGCCTTGAACGCGTTGAACTAACGTCTGTTTCTAACGTCGTGGACTTCTGACCAAAACTGAGACGACTAATTTCCCGACAAACTTGTATATTATAAGTTATTGGTAGCAGGGGTATGCTACACGGATCCTTGTAGGCCTGAGGGAGGTCAAAGGAACCATTGTACCCCAAAGGCCTGAGGGGTACACTGGTTCCTTTGACCTCCCGAAGGCCTACAAGGGTCCGTGAAGCAAGCCCTTGCTACCAATAACGTATTTGTTTTCATTCCTCCACAATTTTCGTAAAAGAAAACAAGAAGAAATCTTACGACCTCGATCACGCCAGACATGACTGACGTGAAAGGAATATACATTTATATATATACATAATAGACTTATGACATAATTTAAAATATGACGTTGCCATCTTCAGTAGTGTACTTGTTGTTTCGAACAACACTAATTAACTTTTTACTTAGAATGTTTTGGTGATCTTCTATAGAACAAAACTCGCATCCAAGATGCACCACAAAGAGTGCTACAAGAAGACCGCCATTTTTCGCTACAAGGGTTTTGTGTAGCTCGGTCATGTGGTACAGTTTGCGCTAAAGGGATTGGTCGTGTGACGTAGGGATGAAAACAAACTATTTTATTGTGCATGATTTGTTGATGAATTACTAACTATTTTCCTTATTTTCGCTGTCATTTACTGCGACATACGTACACAGTTAAAGTTGTGTGTGTGTGAATGAAGCGTCAGATAGTTCGGGCTTTGCCTTGGGGACAGTGTCAGTGTTAGTAAATTTCTGCTGATTTGTGAAACATTTGTCACTGTCAGAATGGTGTGTTGGTCATATGCTGAATCAAACACCGTCCTTCATACTATACTCATCTGCCGGTTCCAGCACGGATGTACTAAGTCAAAAACAAGTTTTTCTTTCTTTCTTTTTGACACGGCGTATTTCGTGACAAACTATCGTTGTTGTCGACTGTTATTCAAGGTCGCCAAGTCCGAAACAGATGTCCACACCGGCTAAATATCTTAACCCCCCTTGGGGGACCTAGATTTAAATTTCCATGCACTGAGTGGCTGGAACAGTGGGATATGTGATACGCCCCCCTTCGGGGGGGGTGGGGGGGAGGGGGGAGGGGGGCTTCCATATGCATTGCTTCCAGTCACTTTCTTAGCGCCCCCTCTCTTTCCTATCTTCTTTTTGTGTGTGTGTGTGCTTTGGCCACAGTAGATCAATGATCACTGGTCGATCATGCACACTTCTCTCCCCTGACAGTGCTACTACCTACTTTACTTTGTAACCTTCCTAAAATATTAGCACTGGCAGTCTCCCCTTTTCTTTTCTTTTATACTACAGCAAATAATATTTTAAAAAATGTAAAGAGCATAACGGATTTTGTACATGAAACCGCTATTGTTCTCAAGTTATGAAATCAACACGGCTCGCTCCAACACACACACATACAACACACACACACACACACACACACACACACACACACACACACACACACACACACACACACACACACACACACACGCGCGCGCGCGCGCGCACGCGCAAGCACGTACTGACGGATGCGCGCGTGCACACACACACACACACACACACACACACACACACACACTCGCACACACTAGCACACACACACACACACACATAGCATAACATCCTGTATAGATTTGAACTTCAAAGATTTCAGCGGAAAAGTGTTTATCTGGCCATATGAGGCATAATCAGCTGACAACACAACCCACAGGCGCTCGAGTCGCGCTGATACAATGCGATAGCCTCCTCGCGCTAAAACCGCACACAGCCAGCTGCTATGGTCTGCAGGAAGAGTAATCATACAGTGACCCCTCAACCGTCGCGCGCGCGGGCCGACGCGAAGAAACTGCAGCACTGCCAAGCGGCGCGAGTTTATGTCTCAACTGTGTCTATTGATGGGGTCATGGATATTATATGAATGCCAGCGGTATATTACACGCGTATATAATTGCTACAAGAGAATGCGGACTATCCGTGATATACCGCACGCCAAGGCATGGAATGCAACATGTAACAAAATATAAGAGAGAGAGAGAGAGAGAGAGAGAGAGAGAGAGAGAGAGAGAGAGAGAGAGAGAGAGAGAGAGAGAGAGAGAGAGAGAGAGAGAGAGAGAGAGAGAGAGAGAGAGAGAGAGAGAGAGCGTTTGTATTACGTTTCATGTTCACTGCTCAGCATCTTCATGTGTTGTTTTACCTATTGTACTTTTCAGCGAATTATATATCATAGGGAATTATAAACACCGGCGCTGTACTATTGCGGCGACGGGCACCCAGGTGCTGTTGACCGTTGTTCAGTTTTATGTTGCCTATATCGGAGATCATCTCCGTATCGACGCGGGTATTTTGTTTTCTGTTGTTAACTTGTTTTATGTACTAGTTTTAGCCAAGTAGGAACTTAATAAAGAACATTATAATAGTGTGTTCTGGGGACATAGGGCTGTCTTAGTATTCTGTTTTTGTCAGGGAGGTTCGGGTCGGGATGAGGCCACTGACGCTGGCCATTAGATGCCTTGGCGACGGGCTTCACCCGTCCCGAGTCATTGTCCATTTTGTAGCTCTGTGATTGTAATTTGTGGAATGAGCGACTGAGTGAATGTAAGCAGCATCTGTGGTGGCAAAAATGTGAATTTCCCCATGAGGGATTAATAAAGTATTATTGTATTGTATTGTATTATTGTATCATAGGACTGCCACAAAATGTTGCGCATACGATTATCTACGATCCCATCTTTGTTTGCCTTGGGTTTTTTTCAGACGACAATGTCGCTTGCATTACTGTTAACAGTGAGACGTATAAGCAGATGTAAACAGACCGCCTTTGAACACTGCAGCTAATGAACATTGATGGGTGGACCCTATCCGCACTTGAGCCTTAAATGTTCATGACGGGCCCATACATCTGCTGCAGCGAATGTATGGGCCCCTAATAAACATTTACAGGACACTGATGGGCGAACCGGCAAACCCGCAATGGAGTCTACGATAATTATTTGTTGAACCATGGGTGGTGAGGATTTACGAGCAGAAACTTGCTTTTGATACACAACTTCTGGCTCCGAGGCTCCTTCAGATCTGTGTGTCAATAGCACGTCGATGCTAGTAAAATCATCACCACCCGTAGTTTAACGTATTTGACGTACTTAACCCGTTCAGTGCCGAGAAAATCTGAACACCAACCAACTGCAAGAGGTATAGATCCTCATGAGCCCCCGCAATTGCGGTGGCTCATGAGGATCTATGCCTCTTGCTGACACCATTTTGAATCCACGTTTCTGGGACCCTATTTTTTTGGTTTTTATTGTTTCGTTTGGGTGTTGAACTATCGAAGATTGCATACAAAATTCTGCGTCAGCTGGCACTGAAGGGGTTAATGTGTTTACCTTATTTATCCCACTGCCGTGTGATCCCGGTTTTACGTCATGCCGGTTTGGCGCTTGGATTGACTTGTTAGAGCCTGCACTAGCGTTTTGCTTACTTTTCTAGAACTTTTTATTATAACCCTGTTAGGGCCTCACTAACATGAAGTTCTATAGCTGTGACGTCAACAATTTCTTAATTGAGTTATACGTACTGTGACGTCAATAATGTTTTTTTTTCACGTTCCAATATGAACCTGGTCTGAGTGTGGCGTTACATTGAGAATGTTGGGGAAACTCGGAAACCACTGAGCATTTTGATGATTATGGGTGATCCAAGAGATGTCAAGTTAACTCATTCGAGAGGTGCTGCCTCCGGATACGCGGCATACGCCGCGTGTTTGGCCCCGATCTGATACTGAGTAGATCCATAGATAATGTTGGTGAAAGTCGGACAATATGCATCACTGAGCATCTTGATCAATATGGTTAGCAAGACGACTGTTCCTTAACTGCCTTGTCCGCTGCATTGTAAAAACGTTTTCGTTAGCTTACACGATCTACAGTCTTTGATTTCTTCATGCACGGTGCAACGGGGCCACATGGTCCCAATATCCCGGAACGTAGGGCATGGTGGCGAAACACAGTGATGAACTTTTGACGTCGTCTGACACACAGGCGAAGCAAATTATGATTACCACGCAGAAAAGACATGTGTAAAGATCAATGGCGTTCCTGTCGACAGTGTGATATTTATAGTGCTGGTGATCGCATGCACAATGATGCGACTTAAGCCCCTTGTGCATGCTGTCAGCGGTACTATAAACAGTGGTCACACACTGCCGTAAACAGTGCAGTCACACACTGCAGTAAACAGTGCAGTCACACACTGCCGTAAACAGTGTAGTCACACACTGCCGTAAACAGTGCAGTCACACGCTGCAGTAAACGGTGCAGTCACACGGCGCGTGAACAGTGCAGTCACATGCTGCAATAAACAGTGCAGTCACACACTGCAGTAAACAGTGCTTTTGGCTGCATGCACAAGGGTTCCCCCTAATTTTAAGATGAAAACTGTATCCTGTAACTGTGTTGAAATGTGGTGCGTGTTGAAACAGACACATTGTTTGTACATTTTTATAATCTATGATTTTACAACGTCTTGTAGAACACGCGCGCGCACACGCACACACACACACACTGACACACACACACACACACGCATACTCAAGGTTTAAGAAAAGCCCTCACATTAACCTCTCGTAAGGCCGTGTACATATCGCTGTGTTTACAAATGTAATGAAATGTAAAAGAGGCTCATATTTTTAACTCATTCTACCCCAGACACACCACAGCAAGATATGGATCGACCATGATAGTTCAAGGGTGATGCCAGAATAGCTTGGCGCCTATGGGCGCCAAGCTATTCTGGCATCGCCCTTGAACTATCATGGTCGATCTGTGTCCTGCACTGCAATGCAGTCTTCAGACGACAACGGCAAATTTTGGGGATTTCGGTGTTGGGGTAGAAAGAGTTAAGGAACATTGCTGTTCGACTGTAGTTTGAGGCCTCCGTAATGTTCTTTCGCCGATTTGCCCTCGGTAATCATTTTTGTCGAGGTGATTCCTGTAGGAATCGCCTGGACAAAATGGTTACCCACAGCCAGAGGGTTAAAACCTTACTGCTAGAGGACAAGACATCTGTCTCTGACACCATCATTCCCTGAAAGCTCCATAGACGATTGCGGGAGGAACAGATATGAATAGAGCAAGCAAGCAGCATAGATCATCGTGGGCACCCGCATCAGCGGAGGCAAATGAAGATCTATGCCTCTTGCAGATGTGTGATGGTCTCTGTGTCGTGGCCGAGTGCAGGAAAAAAATGTCCGTTGATTTAGTGTTGATGTGACCATCGGTCATCCATCATGACATGCGCTGTGTGTAGTATACGTCATGACAGGTCGTGGAAAATGACTGATAAGCATACATTATACTGACGAGCAAAATAAATGCGACATTTTTGGAATCATCGGAAACACTTCAATGTCGCATTTATTTTGCTATTCAGTGTTAGTCCTTGATACAACTGATTTGGAATACTGAGACCTCAAGACACGTGTTATTAAGGAATGATACGTAATCATGCGCATGTTGCTAGTCAAATTGCTTTCGGTTGTCATACTAGAAAAAAGGTTGAGGACCTTATGAATTAATAACAGTGAAGAATTTTTATTTTTTTTTTGTTCAATTCCGCATTAAGTTTAAAGTTGCTATCTTGAGTCCATACTCAAAAGACAGTCTACACTACACCAAGCCTCGATTTTTAGAATTAATTATACCATGTTGGTGTCGTATTTTATCAGAGAGGAGAAAAATACACATTTTCATTTTTCATTTTAAATGTCTGTTTATCATTCCAGATTTTGATGTTGAGTACTGATAAAACGGTATGATTTGTATTAAATGTATATTATTTTTAATATAGATGTTGATTGTATTAACGTTCTCCTTTCATAAAAAAAAGACACGAGGTCAGAACCAGGTCTAACGTTTATGTTCAAGTTTAAAGTGTCGGTTTTTTTTTTAATGATTGTAGCTTTATCACGTCGGTTCATTTTCTTTTCTTTTTTTTTGGTACCCCTCAAACGTTTCACTCTCAGGAGGAATTTTCCCACAGATAAAAACAGCTTACAAAAATGATAATGTGTGCAGTCTTAGATGTTTCAATGTGAAGATTGTCACCGTTGTTTTTGTTTGTTTGTTGTAATACATTACACTCACAATAAAGTGTATTTTTCAGAAACTGGCCTTCACTGGTATGTCTTTTATTCGTTGAGACTGTACTCTGCTGGAAGGTTGTTGGCGGACATGACTGTGTGACCAAATAAAGAGGTATTTCACTGAAACCGGACACCTGATGACTGGAAGTTTTGGAGACAGATCAACCATGATAGTTCAAGGGTGGTGTCGGAATAGCTTGGCGTCTAAGGGCGCCACGCTATTCCGACACCATCCTTAAACTATCCGGCATGGTCGATCAAAATCCTATCGTAGAGTGCAAAGACTTTCTGGGTTAAGTTAATATCAAGTTCTGCCACTCCTTACAACGTTATACACATTTGAACTAACGTTGAATCAGATGACGAACCTGCCAAGTTTGTTGGCTGATTTATCGGTATAAATAGTAAAGACACCAGTAGGCCGGAGCCATTGAACCACCAAAGGCAACCCGCTAAGTCGCAACCTGATTTTCTTCCTCGTTGTAATTTCCCACAGTGAGCTTAGAACCGGTCTACACATCAGACGTAACACATTAGCTCACCGGCCAAAAGAATCCAGATAAAGTTTGCTGTGAACGTAATTTTACACAAGGGAGGCATGCCGGGCCAGATCAGCACTCAGGTACATATTGGTTGTAGGCCCAGTCACTAAAACGCAATCAATGTCTAAAAATAAACATGTGCCACCACTGGGCCACTGTGACACCGATAAACTGAAAGCAGCGAGGGCCCCACACACCAGGACATACACAGCAACTACAGTCCTCAAACAGGAAGATTGTGCACTGTACCAGTCCCGTGTAACAGAGCGAATCATTACTACACACTAACTGGTATGTCAACCGACCCTTGTGGAATGACTTATTCGAGCCGTACCATGCTGCATTCAGATACGCGGCTGAAACCGCGTATTCGGATGCAGCACGTCTCGAAAGTGTTAAACTATTTCACTGAGCAGCTTATAATCACAGGTGAAGTAATATTGATTGGGACCGAAACATTTACTAGATATTATACTGATCAAAAAAAGAAAGGCCAATTTTTCACCATAGCGCTTTTCTTCGTAAATATGCTTTAACTCATTCTACCCCAGACACACCCGCACAACAAGATAAGGATCGACCATGATAGTTCAAGGGTGATGCCAGAATAGCTTGGCGCCTATGGGCGCCAAGCTATTCTGGCATCACCCTTGAACTATCATGGTCGATCTGTGCCATGCACTGCAATGCAGTCTTCAGACGACAACGGCAACATTTAAGGATTTCGGTGTTGGGATAGAAAGAGTTAAACCGGGTTATTTTGACGTCATTATTAGAAAATGTTATAAAGAGTGTGTTGTGTCTTTGCCGGCCTGCGCCAGGTCTGAAGAGGCAAAGGTGTATACAAAGCAACTTATGTGAAATCTGACATACTGCTGATGTGTGTGCTTGGAGTCTGTGACAGCCTAGAGCCGTAAGGTCCAAAATCACAGATCAGCATACAGAATTATTTGTTAATATACAGTTCCCCAACTGACACTCACGTGCCTTATACCCCCCTCCCCCTCCTCCACCCTCCCCATCCCCCAAACCTACCCCCCACCCCCCACCCCATTTCGTGGCGCAGGGGGCGGTCCGTGGCGCAGTGGTTAAGGCGCCTGCCACCAATGCCAAAGGTGCGAGGTTCGATACCGGGTTCCGGCGTCGGACTTTTCTCCTCTGGTAAATGTCACCGTTAATTCGGGCGGACCGTCGGGGGTTCTTTCTCCGGGTACTCCGCTTCTTCCACCCCCCACCCACCCCCCCACACTTTGGTACCGGTTTCAGGCCACTTTACAAATTTCAAATACAAGCGATGAAAAATCTCTGTAACTTCAGTAGCTGAACTGGCCCTTCGTCTGTCTTGTACTGTGTTTGTCTTAAATGGCGTAAATCCGTGTCTGTTACGTGAGTGTGTGCGTGTTGGGTTTCAGTTCGCGGCGCTTTGAGTCGATTCGCCCAAAAATTGAGAAAAAGCGCCTATATAATAACGGTATTATTATCATTATTATTATTATTATTATTATTATTATTATTATTATTATTATTATTATTATTATTATTATTATTCCCCTTCCCCTTTTCCCTGCACAGTGCCAAAACTGACGCCGACTCTGTTTCTGCAGTCTTCGTTGATTCAACACCAAAAACCCTGGATGTCCAAGGAGGATGGATTCAAAGTGGTTTCAGCAAGAGGCATAGATTCTCACGAGCCCCCGCAATCGCGGGGGCTCGTGAGAATCTATACCTCTTGCATTTGGGTGTAGCTCACACTTTTGCCTTTCCCTCACCGCTAAAATTCAGATGCCGTCCTGTTAAGAACAAAAACAAAAACTCCCTTCAAAAAGCCAACACCCCCCCCCCCCCCCCCCCCCACCGAAACCCATATAAGTGGTAACCTCATACAGTTCAGTCGCTGTCTTCAACAATAAGCCCGTATTACAAGTAGGCCGACATGCTTTCACAAACAGCTGTCGCCAGGAAGGTTCCATCAGTTTTTGAGAAATTCAGGCCGCTTCATGGAGTTAGTGTAAAGGCCTACCCGAGCTTTTGCAGACTACTGATAGGTGACAGACAATAAACACATTTACGTGAATTTATGTGCCCCATATCTCTTATGAATACTGACATAAAAAGCACACGCTTGTAATCAGTAGGTGAAAACATCTACACGCCTACATAATGTGTTGTTTAGTAATAGACAGGATCTGATATGCCGTCACGTGATGAGTTCTAGTCATACACTAATCAGTCTAACCTACGGGAAAACCCGATTGTGTAGACCAGTGGGTTACTTTCTTGATTCGACTCAATTTTTCCATTAAAAAGTAAAAGAGCCTTGAATTTAACCCCGCGTGACAATCACAGTCGGTATTCGTGGTCTGGTAAGATGTTTCCCTTTCAGCTTTAATAAATTCGCGCTCGATACTCTTTTCTTTCTTCTCACGGCTGACTGTGCGGCTCTCCTGATGGCATTAGCTGCATGCTCGGCGTTTAAACCCTCTTAACCCTGTGCGTGTCGGTAGTGGCTTTAGTCGCGATGATTCCTACGGGAATCATCGCGACTAAAACCGATACCTACATGCAAAGGGTTAACGTAACCGCTACCGACAATCAAAATCCTGTTTAACAACCTTTCCCTAAAACACTCAGGCAAAAGTCACACACGAAATTTCTTCATCGATCTGCACGCTACGTGCACCAATGTATGTCAGCCGTTTTTCGTCGGTGTCAAATCGTGTTGATCTTCTCCACGTTGTTTTACTTTTTTTCTTCATTGATCACGAGTCACGGAAAATGAAGCAGTCACGATTTTCATATACATGACGAGGGTTTCAAATGATGATACTGCATAATGATAATGATAGGCCTACTACTGCTACTACTACTACTACTACTACTACTACTAATAATAATAATAATGGTACTACTAGTACTGCTTCTACTACTACTACTAAATAATATTACTATTGTTATATTATTATTATTATTATTATTATTATTATTATTATTATTATTATTATTATTATTATTATTATTATTATTATTATAATACAAATAATTATACTACTACTACTACTACTACTACTACTACTACTACTACTGAACTACTACTACTACTGGGGCGGTCGGTGGCGCAGCGGTAAAAGCGCCTGCCACCAATGCAAGAGGTGCGAGGTTCGATACCCGGTTCCGGCGTCGGACTTTTCTCCTCTAGTAAGTGTCATCATTTAAATCGGGCGGACCGTCGGGGGTTCTTTCTCCGGGTACTCCGGCTCTTTCCTCCCCCACGATTTCGGTATTAATTTCAGCCCACTTAATCAAATTTCAAAGATATTAAAAAAAACTATTTAAATTTCCAAAAAAATTCAGTAGCTCGCTCGAGCTTGCCCTTTGCACCACGTGAATGTTCTGTGTTTATGTACAGTGTGTGAGGGAATGCATGTGATTCACGTGAGCGTGCTTGTTGGGTTCAGTTCGCGGCTATGTCCTGCGCGGCAGTGAGTTATATTATAAATATGAGAAATGCGCCGTATAAATACTATGTATTATTATTATTTACTACTACTAATTATTATTATTATCATTATTATTATAACTATGATAATTATAATAACTAAACAACCAAGCTGTCACGCGTCGCGACTCTAACTCACGATCCTCCTGCTATGTTCATGTAACTAGCCCAGATGACGGCGTACATCGGCACCAGGGTACTGCGGGGCCCGGACTGGGAGGGGGGCGACACGGACGGAGGGGAAGGCTACCTGGGCACTCTGACGGCGTTGCTAAACAACCAGCAAGTGCGCGTGCGGTGGGACAACGGTACAGAGAGCACGTGCAGGGCGGGCACTGAGGGTAAATTCGACCTGAGGATCTTCGACACGGCGCAGGCAGGTCAGATCAATTTTTTTTAATCATTACAGTCGTCTTTGCTAGTCTGAATGAATGTATACTGAGAGCGAAAGAAATGCGACATCTTTTGGAATCACCGGAAACACTCAAGTGTTTTCGATGATTAAAAAAATGTCGCATTTCTTTTGCTCCTCAGTACATGATGGCCACGTTTAGACATCCTTCTCAAATCTGTCGCGTTAAACAATACATAATATTTTATCCTTTGCGTGTCGGTAGCGGTTTTCGTTGCGATGATTCCAGTAGGAATCATCGCTACAAAAATCGCTACCAACAACCAAAGGGTTAAGTGTTCGTTTGGCTTGGTTGGCTGTACATTGCTTAACGTCCTGACAGCAACAAGACTTTCTTAGGATGTGCCTGCAATGCTTGTGAAACAATATGCGGATTTCATCCCAAAGTCTACTGTACTGTTTGAAGCTCACATGCGTTTTTTTTTTTTTTTAAGGAACATTCAGAGTTGTTCATATTTTTAAGCTTATCTTTCTGATCCATTTCCCTCCTCTCTAAGCCAACCTCTGATCAACACACACGACGGCGCACACAAATAAAGACGGACTCACTGAGCTTCCCGCCATTTGTACGATCTGTGGGTTCGTGTAGCCACAGGAATTCTGAAGAACAATAGCCCTGTCAGTAGAATGACGTCACTATAAGCTTGACGTCATGGCATCGCTAGTCTCATAACGCTGTGTACACAGTGACGAATTGAGGTTTCACGTAACTTATCCGAAAGGCACGCAGCCTCTTCCAGGGCTGACTGTTTTGTTCCACACAGCCTCTTCCAGGGCTCACTGTTTGATGGAGTATATAATGCGTTGTTGTGAAGCGGTCATTTTCTTGTCAACGTGTAACGTAATTAAAAAATCAAAACAAGTGCGTCTGGAGAATTCACGTTTAGAAAATATCAATAAGTTTCAAGCTTGTCTGTCCATAAATGCGTGCTCTAGTCGCTGTCACACACACACACACACACACACACACACACACACACACACACACACACACACACACACACACACACACACACACACACACACACACACACACACACACACACACACACACGCGCGCGCGCGCGCGCGCGCGCACACACACAAACACACACACACATACACACGCACGCACGCACACACACACACACACACACACACACACACACACGCACACACACACGTACTGCGTTTGGCGCCAAATGTACGTTCTCTAGCAAGGTTTGCGTTGCTAGACGTGACGTCATTGTATCTTGTTACTTCTTTGCCAGAATGCGGTCCGTCCGACCAGCACATCGTGTGCATTCTCCGGAACGCGCTCCGACCAGCCCAATTTCAAAGTCTAACGTATTTTCAATACCTTAGACAAACAAGATGAGGATTTCATCCCAAAGTCTACTGTATATTTTGGAGCTCAGATGCGTTTATCTTTTATGAACATTCAGCGTTGTTCATATTTTTAGGCTTATTATGCTCATCCATTTCCCTCCTATTTAAGTCAACCTCTGATCAACACACACGTCGGCGCACACAAATAAAGACAGACACACTGCCCTTCCCTTAGAATATACATTTATTGTGCTTTATACACACAGTGCAATTTAATTAAATTGCATCTAATTTAAATACAAATACTGCAGGAATCCGCCATGCACGCACCAAGTGTTCCTCGTGTGGAGAAGAAAACATCCTCGGCATATTGTGGCGCTGTCAAGAGTGTCCCGGATGTGACCTTTGCACTCCGTGTTACAGTGACGACAAACACGATACACGTCATCAGTTTCTGCGTATTGACACACCAGATTTAAAAGGGTGAGAGTATTATTGTTATTATTATTATTTTATTTTTTTGTCTTCTAAGACATTTTTGTTTGTAAATGTTAACATGAAAGCGATCTGCAGAGTGGCGGGCTATGATGACAACTATTGGAGGATCCCCCTCCCCCCAGTAGCAAGAAGTCTTTGGTCCCACGACGGCCGCAGTGGGCCTGCGCACTAAAGTGCGCGGGCCCTCTGGGGCCGTCGTGGGCCCGTGGGCCTTTGCTTACTGGGATAACGGGCTTTCATTTTTGTTTTGCATCAAGTAAGACTTTCTGCCGACCCCTTTTCCACAATCCGTGTCCGGCAGTAGGTACGCTTAAATTAACTCTTTTGCCATCGGTGATCACGAATTTCGCGTCGGAATAGACTGCACACTGAGCGGCATTCTCGCGAAGAACACTGATGTAGATGAGACAAAATCAGGCATACTTACAGTGGACGTTCACTTCTCTCTCACATGATTTACAAGTATTCTTTTACCAAGAATTGTGAATTCCAGTTGCGTGGTGCCCAAGAGAAAGACGAGCGTGAAGGTGCGCGCTATCGGCCTGTTCCCGGGGGCTACAGTCATCCGCAGCAAGGACTGGAAAGGCGGGGACCAGGGGGGCGGGGAGGGCGAGGTCAAAGGTTACGCCAGGGTGGCACGTGACTCGGCGCGTAATTTTTTGCGCGTTGATTGGCCGAACGGCGTGTCCAGCAACTGCAGCCTTGGTTACCAGGGTCACGTTGACCTGGTGTTTGTGGAGGAGGAGGTGGGGCCCTACTACTACAGAGACCATCTCCCACTTTTCCGTGAGTCAAAATCTCCCCCTCCCCTCCCTCCCCTTCCTCCCCTTCCCCCCACAGAAAACAGAGTAAAGACGTGTGATTCACTTCACTGCCTGAATTCGGATAATGGTTATGTGATTTGTTCTGTGATAGGCATTAATTACGTGATTCAGAATTGAACCCCTTCCCTGCTATTACTCTACGCATACTCTACGTACATTTTTGTTTCTAAAATCTTGGTTCATTCAACGACCAAAAGCCAACAGTGTCTGAGAAATATGGCTACAAATTGGTCTCAGCAAGAGTAATATGTGCTCCCGCAATCGCGGGGGCTCGTGAGGATGTACGTCTCTTGCAGTTGGGTCATGATCACTTTTCTTCTCGTCAGTGAAGAGGGAAAGCGGCTATAGCCATTTTATCCGCCGTGAGATGGCCTTATTCGCCTGCTCGGCGTTAAACCCAAATAACTAACTAACTATAGCCATTTTATCCACGAAGAAGAAAAAGAAGAACTCTCCTTGTTCGTTACCTGTATTCTGCATCTTTTGTCTAAGCATACATTCTGAGCACGGTCCCATGTGTTAATATTCAGCAGAAATCTTTTATGATTTGCATTGTGTTGTCTTCCTGTTACCCGTATAAACAGACGCCTCCAAGCGCCCTGGCGAAGTAATCGTGACCCGCACCGGACCTGCTGACAACCTGGCGGCCATCCTGAACAGTGTGAGTATCTCACAAAGTCCGCAGCTGTCCTCAGCTTCCACAGATGACAGCGACAAAACATCGACAGATCGCCATATGTTAACCCCAGCCTCACCAGTTCAAGCTGACAGTACACCACAAAACCATTCAGCCCCAGTTCCATTTCCTGGCTCTGTGGACACGGCTGATAAAGGCGGGGATGGAACTACACAACAAGAAGAACGAAAGCTAACTCAACCTACGCTAAATCTGCGTCAGCCGCAACGAGCAGAAAAGCCAACAGCGGGCAAACCGAGACAGGAAATAGAAGCGACGACAGATCAACGGAAACAAGCAGAAGAGAAAACAGGGAGTGTAAGTAATGCGATAGGACCGTAAGTGAGTAAATGTACAGAGGAATGTGCATGTCCGCGTGTATTTTTGCCTCTTTGCGATTGTTATTACTGATAAGTCTAACTTCAGCTATACTGACGAGCAACAAAAAGCGACTTTTTCAATCCCAAAATATGTCATTTCTTTTGCTCGTGAGTATATTTGTGTAACTGCTGTCCGTGACTGTGTAATTCTGAATCTCTACATCAATGTTCCAAATAAGTTATATCTGATTTCGTGTCGTCTCTCCTTGTCTTGTCTTATATCTCTCCCACCATAAGTTGGTCTTATATGAGCGTATATGAACTATAGCTGAAGGCTCGGCATTAAATCCCAAGAATTAACTAACTTATTAGTTAGTTAGTTATTTGGATTTAGCGCCGAGCATTACAGTTGAATGCTCGACGTTAAATCCAAATAACTAACTAACTCATCTCATCTCATCAGCCGCCTACAGAAGAACAAGCCGAGGCGGATGAACCCAAGGAGGATGTAGTGAGCGCGTCAGGTGAAAACAGCGAAATATTGTGTCTGGAGGAGCTGGCAGCAGGGGACAAGGTGGCCATTGCGGTGGGGGAGGAGCGGCTGAAGGAACTGCAGAAAACCTGTGGAGGCGTTACCGCCAGGATCATCAGGGTAAGTGCAATACCCTTAGGATTGTAGGTACGTGTGGTACCGCCAGCATGGTCATGTTAAGTGTTGTACCGCCAGGATGTTCAGGGTAAGAGTTGTACCGCCAGGATGGTCATGGTAAGTGCTGTATCCTTATATTAGGATGGTAACTGTTGTACCACCAAGATGGTTAGGGAAAATGTTGTACCGCCAGGATGGTCATGGTAAGTGTTGTACCGCTAGGATGGTCAGGATAGGGGAGGAGACCCATGTATGAAACACTTAAGCAAAAACTTCTCGCGCGACCGTCCAAAGAAAGGTAGAATCAATCCAACACCAGGGTTTGATAGAGATTATATTGGTGCGTCTTAGGACAAAGCCAAATTTCAAAACTCGAATCGACGCAGAAGCAGTTCCAGTTTGAAAAAAAGTGACACATTGTTTCATATTAGGCACCATTTGCCTAATATGAAACACCAGGTCTCCTATTATTAACCTACAATTGTGACAGATTTTATCATTTTGAATTTTCGAGAGTCCATCAGAGCCACAGACTTCTAATTTGGCACAGTCATCCTATTTGACAATAGCTTTGTTTGTCATTTGTGCTGACCTCCATGAAAGGTCAAGGTTACAAAGGTCAATAAACGGGCGATTTAAGTTAACCTCTCGTTAAGGTCAAAGATCACGGGAAGTAAGAATTCTATTTATGTTAGGTTATTGCTATTACAGGTAGTTCGTATGTGAACTTTGTAGCACCTTTCAAAAATCAAAGGTCAGCCATGGTCAGCAAGTGTGTGGAAAATGTTCTATGTATGGGGGAATAAAAACTACTGTATTTAATTTTTCCACCTCAGAAGTAAAACTTGATAAAAGCTGGCATTATCGACACGGGATTATGTACATGTTCAGAGCAAATTCACGGGGAGAGGGGTGTTCCAGGGTCCACGGCTCTCAGGATATTTTTTATGTGTAATTTTCCATTTTGGGGAGTTTGGAACCCCCCACCCCTACACACACACACACACACACACACACACACACACACACACACACACACACACACACACACACACACACACACACACACACACACACACACACACACACACACACACACACACACAGACACACACACACACACACATACACGCGCGCGCGCGCGCACACACACCCTCTCGCGCCTCTTCTTGGAAATTCTAAACGGTCCTTGAGAATGTGGACCCCCTCCCGTCGTTTGATTGTTCGGCCAGTGGTGAAAAAGTCTCCAGGCCTCTCTCCCCCTTCCCGCGACCCCCCACCCGCAGTAACACCAGCAGCATCCACCCCTCGTTTGATAGTGAACAAGTGGTGCATTTATAGGTCGTCACCCTCTTCACATTCTCAGCAACTGTGATACCGCCGACAAGAAGAGTTCCCATGAAAAGGTCTACGGAATCTCCCGCACGGTTTCTTAAAAAAAAAAAAAAAAACTGCCCTCTACCTTAAATGAGGTCATTCCGGATATTGTTCGTCGTATAAAAATGCATACTTTGGTACTTTCAAACTTTTGCGCCCTAAGTTAACGTTACAAAAATATGTGTGCGAAAAATGACTAATCTTTACAAACACATCGACCTATGATTGACCTTTTCTACAGGTGAAATATGTAAGTAAAATTGTTCTTGTAAACGACAGTTGTGTCGAGTTTAACGTCTGTGGATGTTATAGTCCCTAAGAAATTGCTTTAGACAAACGCACACATACACACACGACGGCGGAAAAGCGGATGCATGGACGATTGGTGACTACATTTATATTGTTTCACATTTGCTGCCACACCTAAGCCAGCAAGGTTTGCTCTTGGAACAACGTTTTAGCCCCATCCCTCCCTGCAGACAGTAACGCGCCATTTTGTATGTCTGAAAGCATTGCCAACAACTGCGCGTCATCTTGAAGTGATGTAGCTATATACTTGGTTTTTGACACATCTGTCTTATTTTCTTCGCTACCACTGGACGCAAATATTGCTCTGAAATCTTTCTTAATTCAGTCCCAAAGAACCCCAACCGTCGTATAAATATATGTCAGTTGTGTCAACAAAAGCCAAAATCGCCATGAGCCGCGAGGCTCATGAGGATCTATGTGTCATGCAGATGGATCCTATTGAGAGTTTCTCGGCTGTAAAGGAGTTAAGTCAAAATATCATCAAGCAAAATTTGGAAAAAAATCGGGCCTGTGGTTTTAGAGATATTGCTTGCACAAAGGCTCACCCTGACGAATATGGCCTCTGCGACCTTCACCTTACAGGTCGTGAATTCATTCTGTTAAAGACATCACATATGAGGAAAAAGCATCATTCCTAAAAGAAATCAGAGCAAATCAGTACAGCGGTTTCAGAGATATTCACTACTCAATAATCTGCAAAACAAATATGATAACTATGACCATGACCTTGAGGTAAAGGCGCAGTTAAGATTGATGGCAATGTGTGATGTGGTAAAATACTATTATCTAAAATTTAGATTGAAAAGGCCCCTTGGTCTTTGAGATATTGCCTAGCACACAATTCTGCACAAAACAGATATGGCTGTTGTGACCTTGGCCTTTAAGGCAGTGAATAGATTCTGGTGTGCAACACTCTGTATTGTCACAAAATATGACAATTTGCCATTTGGATCAAATAGTTTCGGTGTTTACAGTAACATTGCCTGGACAATGGCATACATAGTAAATGTAGCCTTTGTGACCTTGACCTTGACGAAAGTGACATAATCCTGTTGTGGGATACTCTGTATTGAGAAAAAGTATCAACATCTGAAATTTGGAACAAAATGGCTGGATTTTTTTCTGATATATACGCTAGACAAACACTGCTCCTTAGATGAGCTGTTTCATGTTACGTACTCTTTGTGTTTCATAATAGAAACACGATATCTCTACAGGAAAATGCGTGCCTCCAAAACAACAAAAATAGAACCAAACGAATGCCGCTGGTTATCTGATCTCCGAATACCGCTCTTTGTGACAGGAGTGGTGTTTTTTTTTTTTAATCGCAAAACTGAATGCTGATGTAGCTGTTTCAAAATGGCGAAAAATAAGAAGCAGAAGGGTCAAAAATAACGTTTTCTCGGCGTGTTTTCGTTTTCATCACGCCTGACATTCTTGTACCGGAAATAAGGCTCAGTAAAGTAGCTCTATATTACTGCAAGGACAGAATTTGGAAAAGTTATTCCTTTTCATTATAGGCACTTTTTCATAATCGGGGTTCCTCTCCTAAGTGTTGTACCGTCAGGATGGTCAGGGTACACTTTATGTTAACCCACTGGCCATAGATAGCGTTTTTTTATTATTTTATTTTTTTTTAGTTTTGTTTTTTGTTGCAATGATTCCTATAGAAATCATTGCGACTAAAAAAAAAAAAAAAAAAAAAAAAAACCCGCTACCGACAGGGTTTAATCTAAAATATGCATAGAGTACACATGCAGTAGGTGTGCTTTTTATTTCTTTTCTTACTTACATTTCTGTATGCAGAAAAGACCGTGTCATCGCACAGATTTTCAAAGCAGATTCACTGCTGATTTGGACTTGGTTGTGTTGGAGCCCAAGTTTATTAATTGTGTCCTGGTGTGTGTCAGTGTATCGGCAGGACAGGGGAGGTCACCGCTGTGATTGACAAGGGTGTGGTGAGCGTCAAGTTTGGCGACACGACCAAAGTCAAATACAGGTTTAACCCGGCCGCTCTAATCAAGGTAACACATCAGAAAACAATTTCGGTTATTTGTGTTCGGCTGTGTTTGGGTCCACTGCGGCTGTGGTGGGCCCAAACATGTTTTGCTACTGGGGTCACTAACATCAAACGTTATCTAGTAGACCCAGCTGTCCATCCTCAGCGCCAATTCAGCTAATTCCGTTATGTGTGCCATCAGCGGGCGGCAACGAAACACAGAACATGAATTATTCAAATTTAGTATGATTAATGAATAGTAATTAAGTCACCGCTGTATGGTTACCTTTGCTTTCATAGATTTTAGCTACGTGTATTACACAGCTGCGATATAAGAGCCGTCTAAACTTTCTGGGAGTAAAGTTAAAATATGTTTAAGAATATTTATGGATAGTCTCATTTCAGGCCTGTTTTTTTTTTAATTTTCAGTAGTAAGTGATTGCCACGGCACTGTATAATTTTCTAGTTGTTGAGTTAAAATTTCGATCTTTTTCACCAGATCCCCGTGGTACAGGTGGGGGACACGGTGCGCATCAAGCCGTCCCTGGAGCAAGTCAAGTTCCTCAACGACAGGGTGGGATGGAACCATCAGATGGACGCGGTAAGAGATGGACAGAGCAGCTTCCTTTTTTTGTGTTGTTGTTTCATATTAGTTAAAGTACATTTAAGCGTAATTTGAAGATACATTTCAGCACTATTTGTATTTATTATACCTTGTCGACAAACCTAATGAACTTTAACAGCAGTTGGGACACGCAGCAAAAGCACACACGTAATCGCACTTATTTATTCTGCGCAGCCGTTAGCGTGTCAATCTATTTTCAGCTGTTTCTCGCACTGATAAATAGGAGTTTAGTCAATGTATGTTATTTGATATAAAGACGACGTGTGCTGAACTGGTTTTCCTGTGTCTAAATGAATCATAACTAGACTTGTGTTTAGCGTTTAGTAACTATCTCATACAGAAGTGTATCTTTGAACAGTTACGGCGGTAGAGGGCCTTTCACTCTTTCGAGACGTGCCGCATCCGGATTCGCGGCTTTACGCCGCGAATCCGGATGCGGCACGTCTCGAAAGAGTTAATGACATTCAGTTCAGCACATTCAAGTTTCCATTCACTTCTGATCATCCCTATTATGTTTATGTGATTTGTTGGTACATTAAGTAGTTGTAACTATTGTCAGTGCCAGTGGACGCAGATTGTGTTCTGTAAACTTTGTCAGTTCGGTGCCAATGAGCCACGGCCGTCCAAGGCACATGGATACAAAGTGGTTTCACCGAAATGCATAGATCTTCATAGACCGCTGTTGAGACTCCGCGTTTTACTAATAATATGAAATAAATCACGTGATCGCTGCCTTGAATGACATTGACCAGCCTTGTATTTTTTTTTTTCAAATAATGGTCTGGGTTGCTAGCACGGCGTAACATGGCGTTTGAGCGGTACTTATTAGACGTTCAGAAATCAGAACGATATCGCGTGTTTGTCCGGGCTTTTAATCCACTGTTTTCGTCGACACGCGTACAATTTTGATCTACTTCTGATTTCCGGAAATCGTCTGTTTAGAGGAAGGCAGTGCTTCTAGGTCACACATCGTGCAGTCGTTTGTTTACTTGAAACATTTGGAGTAGCGCGCTGCGCATGCACAAAATCCTTCATGGCAGTGAACTCTACAGCGGTCTATTGCGGGAATGAGGGAATACCTGTCAGCTGAGTCGTGTGTGGGAGGTTTATCGGCATCGAAGTGGATAATGCATCACAAAATAGTCCATAGGGGGATAACAAAAAAAATCGCATTAGTCTAAGTCTTGATGACTGTCCTATTGGGTTCTGCTGATCTTATGAACTGTTGATATTATCTCCAGACTGTGGGTAAGGTGGGCCGTGTGACCAAGATTGACGACGATGGTGACCTGCACGTGAGTTTCGACAACTGTAACTTTATCTACGCTCCGGCCTGCTGCACACCTGTAGCCCTATCCCCAGATACAGTACCTCTGGGCCATGGGGAAACAGACGACTTAATGTCACTTCTGGGCAAGTCCTCTGGTAAGATTTGATAATAATAATAAAAAATATAATAATAATAATAATAATAATAATAATAATAACAAATAGACAGTAACGAACAACCCAGTATGCAACGGTCCTCGGGCCCACAAAGGCCGCAGTTGGCACACGCTTTGCTACTGGGGTGCCTGAAAGTCAGTGAGGAAAGCTCCGACAGAATGCGGCAGACAAACGTGCCGAGAGGAAGAACAGCCAGAGGAAGCCCCAGGCGTTTACCTTCAAATGCCACCGCTGTGACAGGGACTGTCATTTCTCAACAAGAAAAACAACAATACTAATACTAATGCTGATATTACTGTTATTATTATTATTATTATTATTATTATTATTCACATCTTTAGATCGTTTAGTGTTGGAACCGCAGATTTCAAAGCACCAGTCCCAAGTGCAAAAGGCCCACTACGGCCGTCGTCGGCCCGAAAGCCTTTGCGCACAGGAATGAGTTGTTTTTTTTTTTTTTTTTTTTTTTTTAATAATCTCAAAGTGGTAATCAGCGCCATTCCGGAGATTCGACAGTAACAGCGCAAGTGTGGTAACTGGCGCTGCCCCTACATTTCAAGGATCGTCTGTCCCCCGCTAAATACCTTAACCCTTTGGCTGTCGGTTGCGCTTGTGTGCAGGAATCATAGAGACAAAAAACAACTTTGGCTACCCACAGCCAAAGGGTTAAGAACTATATGTATTACGTGTCTGCTAAGCACTTTGGATTATTGATTTCATTATCATATTAGCCATGATGATTACGAAGGACGCAATAAATTAGTATTGCGATTTTAGTTTTACTGTGCCTCCAGTGGGTCAGTCCAAGACCCTGGAGCTGTTCAAGATAATGAGGGATCGCATCCGCAGCGATTCCGGGGATCCCCAGGCCCGCAGCATGCGCGCCCTCTACACGGCCATAGAGAGGGGCGATGAAGATGACGTCAGAGACATGTGCCAGAAGGACACCACCATGGTGAGAATTAACCCATTGTATCCCAAGTACGAAATACCCAAAGTTTGGAGTTTTCGCCTGAGGACTGCATTTCAATTCAGGAGACAGATCGACCATGATGGTTCAAGCGTGGTGCCAGAATAGCTTGGCGCCTACAGGCCAATGGATACTTTGTGGCAAGACCTTTCTAAAGTCATGTAACAATCTGAGTGACCTCTGTCAAAGGTCAAGCTCACAGAGGATTATGAATAACCATATTTTGACAAAATGTGCTTTTTCTCAAATATTATGCACACCTGGATTCCAAATTTAATACATAGATACCTGATAGTAAGACCTTCCTATACATACTAATTTGGATAAATCCAGGGAAAGGTAAAGGCTCACTAAAGACCAGGAAATAATATGTAAAATATAGCTGTTTTTAAACAATTCCTTCTCACATACCATTCACAACTTCAAACTCAAACTTTGATATGTAAACATGATGGAAACACCTTCCTATTCATACTAATTTGAATGACCCTTAAGAAAGGCCAAAAGTCACACGCGATCAGAACATAGGTTGCAAGTAGCCATTTTTTGTTTTCTCTTAACTACTGTTTACAGCTTCAAACCAAACTTGGTACCGAGAAACCTGATGTTAAGACCTTCCTATATATGCTAATTTGGATGAGAGGTCAAGGGGCACAAGAGATCAGCAGATTATATGAAAAATATAAAATGTTGGGTAGAATTTTGATGTATCAGTATTTTTGCAAAACGTTTCAAGCAAATTTGGCAAAATGGTAGCTGATGATATTAAGACCTTTCTATGCAGACTAATTTGGTTCACTACTCGCAAATTTCAAGTGTAAAACTAAAAAGGAGGTTGACAAAAAAAGAAGAAGTGAAAAATGCATATTTAAAAAAAAAACAAAAAAACATGGATTTCGCTGGTACAAAGGCCACCCCTTTACGTATGTTAGAACACCTGAACACGTTCATTTCAATGACCTGTCGGAAAGGTCAACATCACAAAGGTCAGGTCAGTGAAGTGGATCGGTCATGCACGTGAGCCTTAAGGGCTTTGCCATTTTATTTCTTGGTGGGTCGTGTTCTTTGGTATTTGCGCAACACAACAATAAACTGCAACCCCAAAAACGCCAGACCTGAACCCACACCCCCCACACACGTCCCCTAAATCGCTCCCTTCTTCCCCGTCACGTGGCTTGAGTTCCCTGTATCTGTCGTTGCGTGCTTCCCGAAGTCTGTCCGGTACGTGTCGCCATCTAGTGTCATATATATGTACTGCCGTTGTTGTTCTAGCAAAAGCCAGCATGTCCATGTTTGAGAAAAACCATATGTTTTGTGTATACTATGAAAATCTCGCCTTTCTCAAATATGGACATACTGGCGTTTGCAAAGGTAGGAAAGAACCCAACAGAGAAAGAAACCCACTTAGGAAAGACAGTTACAATACAATTGTGTTGTAACTGTCTTTTCTAAGCGTGTTTCTTTCTCCGTTGGGTTCTTCTCTACATTTTACACACTTGGCAGTCAGCTTTTTTGTCTGGATTTCGCAAAAAAACAGCTTACCAAATGAGCTATCGCCAGTGCAGCACGCCACACTGACCACTATGACAGATCTGGTGAATTCAAGATTCAAGATTCAAGATGACTTTATTGTTGCTGTAATAGAAGATAATCATACACAGCAAAAATTGTCTTGCCACCACAGGTGCTGCTCACATTCACTCACTCGTTCATTCCAAAAATTACAATAACAGAGCTACAAAATGGACAATGACTCGGGACGGGTGAAGCCCGTCGCCAAGGCATCTAATGGCCGGCGCCAGTGGCCTCATCCCGACCCGAACCTCCCTGACAAAAACAGAATGCTAAGACATCCCTAAGTCTCCTGAGCACCCTAGTATATGCTATTTTGTTAAATTCCTACTTGATTAAAGCTAGTACATAAAAATACAAGTTAACAACAGAACTAGAAACAAATTACCGTCGAAAGGAAAATAATCTCCGATCTAGGCAACACAACGGTCAAAGCTGCACCTGGAGGCCCGTCGCTATAGTACAGCGCCAGTGTTCAGAGGGCACCGCTCCCACAAACTCGGTCCGTCAACATAATTTTTTTAGTACTCCTTGTTTATAACACATAATATCACGATGGTAACAGTCATGAGTCATTATAATGAAATAAAACCAGCCCCCCCCCCCCCCCCCACACACACACACACACACTCATTTTCACTGGCACACCGCTTGTTGGGAAATATCTGTCAACAGCGAAGGTCGGCGGGCCAGGCAGTACGTGATACATAAACACGGCCGCCGCTGTGGTACGAAAGCTCCGCGCTGGTAAATTCTTCTCTGTGTGCTTCCACGCTCTTGTTATGTGGGGTCAGTTAAAATGAAGAAAAATCTGGCAGTGGGTTAGTCTGTGAATAATGTGGGGATGGAGCCCGGAACAGCACATGTGTAGTAATTCCACAGTTCATCTGCACGCTCTTCTTTAGATACATAGACTGGCACGACTGGTGAAACAAGTCCAAATTCCGAATGTTGTATAAGATTAAGACTGACGATGTTATAGTCGGTACACCACAGCTATCACATAAAGTTGACAAAAAAAGTACATCATTGTTTCCTCAGAACTTGATGGCACAACACTGCCTGGAAAATAATAATAATAGGAGTCGCTTCAAAGCACAGTTGGCGGATTTTGCCGGAGCGGCCGGCCAGGTGAGATGGTGCCTGGCCGCCATCTTGCCCTCATTGGAGTGGCGACTTGTGTGAGTGGAGTAAGGGAGTAACAATCCAGAATAACTGTCCCGTCAAATTGACCCTGGATCAATATGCCAAATATTAAGTGATTTATGCCAAATGAACCCGGGGGTCGATCTGGCGTGAGAGTGATTTCGGCGTGTTACACCGGGTTAGAAGATAACACGTGAACACGGACTACAGTGCCGTTTCCGTACTGTCCAATCTTTTCAGTAGCCTTAGTCAGTACCAGTCAGACAGTACGGACTACAGTGCCGTTTCCGTACTGTCCCGTCTCTTAGCCTTAGTCAGTCCCAGTCATCCCCTAATTATTCAATTCCCTAAAAAACACTATCGCCCACCAGCTGCACAATTGCCAAGCACAAAATACAAAAAAAAAAACCCAGCACATCACCCGTCTCATTTCTTGGCTATGAGATTGGTTCCTTACCAACCCCACACCCAAGCACAGCTGAAATCAGCGTGCCCCTCAAATCACTACGTCAATGGCAACTCAACATAGGTCCAAAATTGTCCACTGGATAAGCTCAGGATGGTATGAATCAAAGCACCAAACATGTCTCCTCTCAGCTAACCAGAAATTTCCAGCAAATTCCAACATTCAGCCCTACTACAAATTTTCAAACAAGACAAAAAATATTTTAAAAAACACCGGTCCCAATTGCTCTTACTGCCTGAACTGGCTAAATTTGTCTATATAATGTGACCTGAACACGTTGGCATTACAATCGTTCTCCGCTTGATTTTTCCTGAACCAGATCGAGCGTGAGTACCAGGGCATCACTCCACTTATCTACGCGTCTCTCAGAGGCAAGCGTGCATGCGTGACGACATTGCTTGACCTTGGTGCTGACGTCAACAAGTGCGGGGACAACCCTAGGAAAACCCCCATTTCAGCTGTCCTGGAGGGGTATGTTGTCTCTGGTCGATGCATCTCACACCATTGTCATGCAAAGTGTTACACAGTGACAGTAAGTCAGTAACGCTGCACTGCTTACGTGGCCTTGGGTCAGATTGATATGTGAAATCAATGATCCTTTCTTGTTGATCAAGCATTTCATTGTCGGATGCTGTATGTCTTTCATAGTGCTGTGCTCAAGCAACTATAGAGTTGGTGTTGTCGTATTATTTATTGCAACAAACGCAGTTTTAATGGCAGAACCATTTAATTAACCTCCTAAGGGCTAGCAGAAGAAGAAAACGCACACCTGTGACTAGATGTTGAAAGTTCAACTTACCTTAAAGTTTGCATAATATGCAAACTTAGAGGCAAGATATGCTGGGTCGCACTTAAAGTGTGAAGAGTTTTTATTTTTATAAAGAGTTGTTGTATTGTATTTGTTTAACCGTTTTCTTTGTCTGTGCAGGAAAAGTGAGGAAATAGCTGAGCTGCTACTGGAGCGCGGGGTGGACTTGAATGTTCTCTATGGTAACGGTCACAACCTGGCTCACCTGGCGGCTCTTAGGAACAAACCTGTCTGTGTCCTCGCTCTGGCCAAGTATGGCACAGACATGAATGCCAAGGTACTTGGTTGACTGCATGACTCTCTGTTGGCTTATTGTAACATTGACACACCGAAAGACTGTCTTTCTCACACTGTCCGATTCACATGCGCTCGTTAACTAGGAATCGGACAGTTTGAGAATGTCAGAAGTTAGGTCTGTCTAGATGTGATAGTGTAAGAATAATCCAACCTCTTGTTTTAATGAACCTTTCACAACTGAAACCAAATTACCGAATATCAATCGGAGCAAACGACAATTTGTAAAGGGAGCTTTAGTCCGTTCGTCAGCATCAGTGGATCTCACACGATTTTATAGACTTGCGCTGCTTAACACATTCTATCTCAGGACAGAAAGGCCCCGATATTGAAATTGCCCTCTGAAGGACTGTATTACAATTCTAGACAGATCGAGAACAACAGTTCAATGGTGGTGCCAGAATAGCTTGGCGCCTATGGGCGCCAAGCTATTCTGGCACCACCCTTGAACTGTCATGCTCGGGCGCCAAGCTATTCTGGAACCACCCTTGAACTATCATGCTCGATCCATTTCTTGTTGTGGTGTGACCGGGGCTGAATGCACACTGCTAGCACGTCGTGTCAGCTGCGTTCTCTTATTCTCTCATTCTTTGAGGACGCTGCTGAAAAGTGTGTTTACAGTACTAGTAGTTCAAAATTGACAGTACGTTTTGCAGCATGAACATACTTTGTGCATTTATTTCATACGCGGGGTAATCCATTGGCGTCTGCTTTGTTTGCGCAACACCGCTAAGTTACTCAAAGTATTTCAGTAAGTTCGTAGTTTCTATTTAAAAATAGTTGTCTCGCATTCGTTTTGACACACTGATACTGTCTACTGTTACTGTGATGGTGGTGATGCTGCCCCCACTGATGTTGATGATGACGTATGCAGGACGTGCATCAAGACACTCCCCTTCACATCGCTATCGAGCAGAATAAGCATGAGGCCATGGCGGCGCTGGTCTCCCTGCCCCAAGTGGACATCGACATCGGCAACAAGCGGGACTTCTCCGCCATCCAGCTGGCGTGTCTGCACGACAACACCAAGTAAGTAAAGACAGCGACAGCCTTTCTTCTCCGTGGTAAACACGTTTGTTTGGACAGCACACTCTTGAGAGTTGAAACAAAAACAGGTAACAGGATGGATGTCAATGTTCGGTTATTCCGCTGGCACTTCTTCACAACAACTGGGTGAAGTAAATAAAGACATACTGTGTCCTCACATCTGTACTAGTTGCAGGAGGGCGTGTACACGCCCTCCTGCAACTAGTACAGATGTGAGGACATAGAATTGTTTTTCACAGTTCAGCGAGCATAGTGGTATATCGAGGAGTTCAGGAGGTCGATGGCCATTTGCCCGCTGAACAAATACCAAGCTGATATCTCCATGCATCTTACGACAGTAGGATTCACGATTACTTTGTACATAATTATGTCAGTATTCATGTCGGTTCATGTGGACTCGCAAGTTAATGAATTACATTTTCTGGTGATACTCCCAAATGACACTCATGATTCCAAAGGCAACGTCCATGCAAATTGTATGTGTGTGTGTCTCTTTCTATACTGTCAGGGCGCTGGAACTGCTGCTGATCCGGGACACGAGCGGAATTGAGCGACTGAGAAAAGGTCACTCGTCCGCCCTCACTATCGCCGCTGCCAATGACCACGTGGAGTGTATCCGGCTGTTGGTTATTAACGTGAGTGTGTAGGTTTGTCTGATCAGGTGACTGACACCCGCAATCTGTGGATGTAAATATGGCCGACCAGTGGCAACAAGAGGCATTGATGCATATCTGCCTTTGCTCACAAACCAGATAGGTGAGGCTAGCGCTGGCAGAATTGTACACAAACCAAGGGGAATCACTCAGCGCTGGACAGACAAACAGTTAGATTCCCTGCCCCGCCTATCAGGCACCTGCACGAGAACAAGACGATCATCTGCATCCAGATGCTCGTCTTGTTCTATATCTGCGTATTTTCTCTGTGGGCTGGCGATTGGGTGCCTGATAGGCGGGGGCAGGGGTTTAACTGTTTGTCTGTCCAGCGCTGAGTGATTCCCCTTGGTTTGTGTACATATCTGCCTTTGCGACTGAAAGAAAATGTATGCATCTTGTACATGACAAATAACTCACTTTTCTGTTATTAATTTATTCCGCCTCGCCGCACCACAGCAAGACATGGATCGAGCATGATAGTTCAAGGGTGGTGCCAGAATAGCTTGGCACCAAACTATTCTGGCACCACCCTTGAACTATCATGCTCGATCTGTTTCTAGGATTGAAATACAGTCCTTCAGAGGGCAACTTTAAAATCTAGGGATTCGGTCCTGAGGTAGAATGTGTTAGTCATCTCAAATGTCCAGTCGTGCTATTAGTCTTTTGACTTCCAAAAGTTAATGAATGAACATTTGGTAATATCTCGACTGATGCGTGCTGTGCTGTCTTTCGACGCGGTCATGCCCTTCGCAGTGGTAAAAAATAGTGCTTAGACAATACCGGACTACAGAAAATATTGTTCATCGAGTATGTTATCTGGTGGAGCCCGGGATGCGATGTTCACGGGGCATTCTGGCTCCACCAGTTAACATATGAGGTGAACATTTTTTCCGTAATCCACGAAAACTCTATTCACCGTCATTGTGTTGCCTGTTCAGGGAGGAGCTGATGTAAACAGACAGGGAGCGAAAGGTCTGACTGCCCTCCACACTGCTGCTCACTCCGCCAAACTGCAGGCCCTGGAAGCCTTGCTGGAACTAGGTATCACGCCATTTTCATCAAGTATTTGGCGCGAATGGTTATAAGATCTTTTGCTTCGATACTAGCAAATTTGACTTCTACTTGAAGCACACACAAATATGCTGGTGGCGTCAACAGAAAGGAGAAGAGAAAGAACATTATTTGACTGATTATTGATTGAAAATAATGAATGTTTTTTGCGGAAAGACTAAATGTTTATGGTACAATTGAGGCTGTGCAGGCTTCCAGCATAAATACATTTATAGATCATCACTTGACAACTGTTTTCAAGGTTTTTACTTTAAACATGTTGGGAAATATGGTTCCACTCACGCTTGCCAACTAACCTAACAGTTTGGGAGCCCTTAAAGCCTCGTGGCTTTGGGTCCACAACAGTGATGATAATGATGATGACGACGATGGTGGCGATGATGATGAAGATGTACATGCATATAGCATGTTCAAAGTTATCTGTCAAGGATACAACAGCTACACAACGCACCTACAGGTCTTTTACACTGAAGACAGATCGATGAGCAATGTCTGATAACAGTTATTGCTGTTGTTGGAGAAATTAGTAAGAGGTAAGGATAAAATTGTAACGAGTGAAAAGTGTGTGTGTGGGGTGGGGGGGGGGGGTAACTGTGGGTTAACCGTGCACATTTTCCTTCCACCCTCCCCCGCGCATCCCCTTAACCTGGTACATGAACTATCTGGTTGAAATTTTCTAAGCTTTATAGCCATGCCTTCTTTTTCCACCCATCGCTCGGCTAGTGAGTGTGTAGTCAGACTACCTGCTGGTCAAAGCAATGTACGGGCGTATAATAAGATATCGGCATCATCGACGTTGCGTGTGGCTGCGAACCTCACAATTAATCTAGACTTGCCGGCTGTGTTTGCCACCAGGTGCCGATGTGAACGTGCAGGACGAGGACGGTGACACGCCACTACACCTGGCTATTGGGGGCAGAGTGGAGGGTTACGGGAAGGTATCGTGACAGCTCATTTCTCGTAGCTTGAATGCCCCCTACTGCAGACCATCGAGAAGTCACTTTGGTTTGGCAAACTGCCGCGCTGGGGTCACAGATTTCAGCGCGACGAACTTAGATGGCAAGTTTTCAAGTTTGCCCCGCCAGAGTGACCCCGATCAGCCTGGCGTACGAGTCTTATATTTTAATACCAACCAACATGGACCCTGTCGTCAGTCTTTAACCCTTTGGCTGTCGGTAGCCCATTTTGTCGCGATGATTCCTGCAGGAATCATCGCGACAAAAAGCGCTACCGACAGTCAACGGGTTAGGGTTTGATCAATTAAAATGTCATTACAATCTGAAATGTAAGTGTGTACTCTGTTTAACTCCTGGAGTCCCAGGTACGAAGTCCCCACATTTTGGAGTTGTCCTCTGAGGACTGCACTACAACTCAGGAGACAGATCGACCGTGATAGTTCAAGGTGGTGACAGTATAGGCACCTATAGGCGCCAAGCTATTCTGGAACCACCCTTGATCTATCATGGTCGAGCCATATCTGGCTGCGGTGTGTCGGGACCGAATGAGTCAACATGTTTTATTTGTTTTACTTGGCCCAAACGGATTCACCTGCTTATGTGAATGGTATGTGTCTGATAGCAACAGGAGCTAAGAGGTGTTTGCGGGAATGTATTTGTTGGTCAGGTGGAAATCACAGAACAACAAAGCAGTTTTTGTTTCACGACTTTCCAGACCAATCTGCTGCTGGCGTGTCGCTATGGTGACACTCACATAGCCGGATTACAACTTCAACTCGATGGACACAGATGAATACGAATAGTCATGTAATAATAATAATAATAATACATAGTTCTTGTATAGCGCTGTGCTCCAGGAAACACTGGACTCACTGCGCATGCACAACATCACACCCTCTCTCTCAGACACACGCACGATTATACACTACTTTAAACCACCCCATCTCTTCCCAACACTTACATTCACTTCCTCTAGGATCAGAATAAAAGGCTGTCAACAGTAAGGTGTAAGGTGACCTGCTAGCATGGCAAGAACGGCAACTACAGTGTTGCATGAATTATCACCTTGGCCCTCCAAGGCAGCCAGACAACAAAGTGCTCGACTGTTTGTACAATCATATTGTTATTCTACCTAATTATATCAAACATGTATTCTTGTTAAGATATTGCACGGTTTTGTTCAGTATCAAATTAATTATTTCCAGAGCGACAAGGCGGAGGTGGAGGTAGCGTGCCGTGTGCAGATTGGCAACATGCTAATTAGCCGGGGTGCCTACGTGGACGCGGAGAACAAGAAGGGCAGACACCCGTTTCTGTATGGCGTCACGCGGGTACGGGAGGGCATCACCACCTTCATGAAAAACAAGTGAGCAGCACGGCAGTTCCAGGGATGCTAATGACCTTCCCCAAAAAAACAAAAACACACAAAAAGAGAGAGAAAAAAAAAACAGAAACAAACAAGCAAACATCAAACCACACACACACACACACACACACACACACACACACACACACACACACACACACACACACACACACACACACACACACACACACACACACAAAGAAAGAAAGAAAAAAAAGGTGAAGCTAGTCTCACACGTTGCTTTAGCTTTAGATTATCCTTTATATTGTGCACGCATCCAGGGGAGCGTGTGAGAGGTACAAGTTTTGCGACTGCCTTCATAGCGTATTATTTCTGTAAATTTATTTCTAAACTTAGAGACACTACAAATTTGAAAGTATATCGCCAGGTTGTTAGCTGTAACGTTTAGTGGCAAAACATGGCTTGTTCTGAAACTCGTGACTCGGCAGCTTTACAGTTCGTACTCAATAATACAATGCTGAATAACTTGGTAAAAATGGACAGCTTCAAGCACAAGGATTTTATGCATTTAACCGCATCAGGACGATGTGTGTCTCTTGCATTTGAGCGTTTTTTCTCTATACACCGGCAGTGAAGTGGTTCTATTATGCGCTTTGGGTTGCAGTCTGGAGATCGTGAAGACGAAGAAAGGAAGACAGCTTGACTCCCTGACGCTCAAGTCCAAGGACCATGGTAAGGACCTGAAGGAAGCCCTGAAGGGCATGGGCCTGCCCTGTGGTGTCTGTGGAGCCCCTAAATCCGACGTCACACTCAAACCGTGCGAGCACAAGTGTGTGTGTAACGCTTGCAAGGACAAGGTCGAGAAATGCCCGCTGTGTGACGAACCGGTGACTGAGTCTGTCGTTACTGGAGAAGGTAGGTACATACAAAGGATGTTGTGTGTGTGTGTGTGTGTGTGTGTGTGTGTGTGTGTGTGTGTGTGTGTGTGTGTGTGTGTGTGTGTGTGTTTTCAGTCTTTCAGTCTCATTTTCAATGCTCAACATTCTTTTGCTTTACCTGTTGTGCATTTTCAGTGAATATGTCAAAGCAATGCCACACGTGTACACCACAATCATTATGTCTTTTTAAGTCTCTTCTATTTTGGATGGGTCGCGGTAGGGAGAATTTAATAGCATGTCCATGATGTCAAAGGCGGGCAGGCCTAAACTTCTGACAACTGAAGTAACAAGATAAAAATTACGTCATGTCTATTTACGCTAACCTCGCTGCTGTACGTACATTTGGCGCGAAAGTCCGTATGTGCGTGCGCGCGCGCGCGGACGCGCGCGCCCGTGTGTGTGTGTGTGTGTGTGTGTGTGTGTGTGTGTGTGTGTGTGTGTGTGTGTGTGTGTGTAGACACGAGAATATCAGATATTGCTGTACGTACAAGCTTAAAACTTGGCGAAATACTTTATTTAAGGGGTGGCTAAGAGAGCCTCCGAGCATGTTGTATCTGGATGTCTCATTGAAGACACAAAAGACCGTTTATAGAAAGTCGGCTGACCCAGATTAGAGTCCGTAATTTTTGTAATAATTTAATTAAAATTTTCGATACAGCTAGTTTGGAGAAGGACATTAGATGAGTTTGTTATAGACAGCTTTGTACCTCTTCAACTTTTTGAATAATAATTAATTCATTTTTGCAAGTTTTGGATCCACTATATAGTCCCATCAAACAATCATCCCTGGAATGGAACAAAACAGTCAGCCCTGGAAGAGGCTGCGTGCCTTTCGGATGAGTGACCTGAAACATCAGTTTCGTTACTGTGTATACGGCGTCGTGAGACTAGCCATGCCATGACGTCAGAAGATTATAGTGACGTCATTTTGCTGCTCATACTATTCTTCCGTTCTTCTAGTACTTCTTCAGAATGCCTGTCGCTAATTCAGCCCACAGAGCGTCCGTCTTTAATTGTGTGTGCCGGCGTGTGTGTTTATTAGAGGTCGGCTTAGAGAGGAGGGAAATGGATCAGAAGGATAAGCTTAAAAATAGGAACAACTGTAAATGATCCTAAAAGAAAACCGCATGTAAGCTCCAAACAATACGGTAGACTTTTGGGAATCCGCAGCTTATTTAATAGGAGATATTTCAACATCAGAATCAGGTCAAAGACAACAGGTAGAGATCCTTGGCAGCGAGGACAGCTCTCATATAGAAGGGATTTTGTGGGTTAGGGTTCATCCCATCTTGTTTATTTGTATTTTTTTCAGACGACGTTACCGTGGACCCTGAGAAGTGTAAACAGATGTAAACAACAGACCATCTAGCGGAACACTGCAGCGAATGTATGGGCCCGTTAGGAACACAGAAACGGTTGGACGGACCTGCGATCGAGTGATCCACATGCAGGTTGTGATGACAGTTATAATCACAACAAGCACCACCCCACCTCCTCTCAAAGCGCCACCACCCTCAGTCCAGCACTTCGGGAAAATCCATGACTACATGAGTCTTTGCCGGCATGATTTAATGACAAAGTCTGTGATTCGTTGGTTTAACCCCCTTGTGCATGCATCCACCGGTATTATGAGGAGTACAGCCACATGATGCTGTAAACGACAAGGCAGTTAACTCATAAACTCATTCAAGGCGCTCCGAATCAATCGCCGTGGAAGTGTCGTATAGCGTTGCCTTAGGCAACGCTATACGAGACTTCCGCAGCTATTGATTCTGGGATCCCTTGCATGAGTTAAAAGTGTGGTGAAAACTGTGGCCGTGGGTGACACTGTCAGGGGAAGTAATGTGTGTGTGCACATCAGTCGCTACACATACATGGTGTGAGTTTCAACAAACATATTTCAGTGATGCACATTTTATGATCTATGACTTCACAACAAAAAGCCTGTTATTGTTTAGGCGTATTAATCCCCTTGTGCTTGCGCCCTTGAAAATGTCACTTTAGTTTTACGTTCAACAATATAAGAATAGAGTGACATCTGCAAGGGCGCTTATCCGTGGTCTCTCGAGACTCAGTGACGGATGCCTACCACTATTACTGCTGCTCGCAGCTATCGGTAGTGTAAATTTAAACAATACTGTAAACAGCACTGTAAATAGTACCGACGGGTGCATGCACAAGGGTATTAACTCATTCAAGCCTTCAAAGTGTTGACATAATATTTTACGTAAGTTTCTAATGTCAATGATTTCTGACCAAAACTGAGACAATTTTCCGTCAGGCTTGCACATTGTATATATTATCGTGCATGATTTGTTGATGAATTAGTAAATATTTTTCCTTATTTTCTCTATACTCTACTGCGGCATACGTACACGATTGAAGTTGTGTGTGTGTGTGTGTGTGTGTGTGTGTGTGTGTGTGTGTGTGTGTGTGTGTGTGTGTGTGTGTGTGTGTGTGTGTGTGTGTGTGTGTGTGAATGAAGCGTCAGATAGTTCGGGCTTTGCCTTGGGGACAGCGTCAGTAAATTTCTGCTGATTTGTGAAACGTTTGTCACAATCAGAATGGTGTATTGGTCATGTGCTGAATCAAACACTGTCGCTTCATACTAGATTCTTTTGCCGGTTTCAGCACGGTTGTACTCAGTCGAAAGCAAGTTTTTCTTTCTTTCTTTTTGACACGGCGTATTTCGTGATAAAGCTATCGCTATTGTCGACTGTTATTCAAGGTGGTGAACATTTCTGTTCTTTACTCGGTTTAATTTATTTAAATGTTACTGATTCCTCAGTAGATGATGCCATGCCAACGATTTACTACATAAACATGTATTTGCTTTGGCTAACGCCTGTCTGTTTTCGCATTCGCGTGCGCCCGGCGTGCGTGTGCGTGTGTGTGTGTGTGTGTGTGTGTGTGTGTGTGTGTGTGTGTGTGTGTGTGTGTGTGTGTGTGTGTGTGTGTGTGTGTGTGTGTGTGAGTGTGTGTCTGTAAACACGCTAATCTCCGATGTGTACGTACGAGCTTGAAACTTAGCGAAAAGCTGTGTGCAAAGGGTGCCTAGAAGTGCCTCCGAGCATATTAAGATTGGGTGTTTAGGCCCCGCCACACGTGCCTGTTGTGCCCCGATTTTGAAGCCGATTCCGATCCGATTGCGATCGGATGACGTCAATTATCCGATCCGGTCCCAATCGGCTGGGAATCGAGTGTCTAGAACCTGCCCTATTTTTCCGATCCGAATCGGCCCCGATCGTAAGCTTCAACCAATCAGAGCGCGTCTCGCAAAGCACGTCGTTTCAGTTTGAAAATGGCGGAAGATCAGTACCACCATCGTTGCCGCCCGATGTCTCGCCCGCCTCTTCCCGAATATGATGCAAAACTGCTGATAATGCAAGCACATCATCATCACTGTCAAAACTAGCAGCCATTTTGCAGAACAGGTACGACTTTGATCTTCGGTTCAAACCAGTCGGCTAAACAAGTCGGGAAATGTGTGGCAGTGCACACGTTTTTATAGTCCGGCCCGATCACCTACCGATTCGAAACTGATCGGGAATCGGCCTCAAAATCGGGCATGTGTGGCGGGGCCTTTTCATTGAAGGGTTAAAAGACCGTTTACAGAAAGTCGGTTGTTCCACATTAGAGTCCGTAATCTTTGTCATATTCATTTGAACTTATGGATATAGCTAAATTGGAGAAAGACATTGGATGAGTTTGTGAGCCAGCTTTGTATCTTTAGAACTTTTTCAGCAAAAATTAATTCTATGCAGAAATAAATTTAATAGATAACAAGATGAGGATTTCATCCCAAAGTTTACCGTATTGTTTGGAGCTCACATGCGTTTTATCTTTTAAGAACATTCAGAGTTGTTCATATTTTTAGGGATTATGCTGATCCTTTTCCCTCCTCTCTAAGCCAACCCCTGATCAACACACCCGTCGGCGCACACAAATAAAGACGGACACACGGCGCTTCCCGCCATTAATGCACTCTGTGGGCTCGTGTAGCGACAGGAATCCATTTCCTTCTACTCTACTCCACCCTCTGATCCATACACACTGGCACACAGAACTAATGACGGACACACGGTGATTCCCGCCATTCGTAAGCTCTGTGGTCTGGCGTAGTATAGCTATTCTAAAAAAGAATAATAGCACGAGCATCGAAATGATGTCACTTCAAGCTTCCCGTCATGGCATCATTAGTCCCACGACGCTATGTTCATAGTGACGACTCGATGTTATACGTCACTCATCGCAGTACTAATATTTGACGTATCGGAGAATCAGCTTTGCAATTTTCTTGCTGATTTTCGCGCCTTGGGCTTAGAGGTCACAATTTGATCTAATCCTACCCCACGGCCGAGACAAACAGCAGGCTTATGCAAACACTGTTTATGAAAAATCATGCGGCTATTAATGAGAAGATAGGTGTTTTTTTTTTCGTAAAAGAAAAATTAAAGTTATGTTAGCTGTTTTACAAATGACTCCTAAAAAGTGGCGCAGAACATTGATTTTCACACCTACGGCATACAGGTCACAATTGACCTAATCGTACCCGACAGCCGAAACAAACTGTAGACTTATGTAAATACGGTATGCGAAATATCATGCGATTATTTATGAGAAGATTTTTTTTTTTGCCCAAAAAAAGATGCAATTGTTTTAAGATTAACCCATATCATTTGTGAAATTATTCCCAAAAATGTGAAAAAGTATTATTTTAAAATTATCACTCTAAACGTTCTAGAGGTACAATGCTGGTTAACGAATTCATTCAATATCTCCCTTTTATCTAGCTATACGCAAAATATCTAGTAAAAAAAAAAGAAAAATTACGGACTCCAGTGTGGATCAACCGGGTTTTTTTTGTTTGTTTGTTGTGAAACGGACATTTTCTCGCCAATGAGCATCTTAATAAAAAATCGAAAAAAAAAGATCCCGAGATAATTCTTTTAGGGACAATATCCTAAAATGTCAAGCTTGTCCGTCTGCAAAAGCGGACTCTAGTCGCTGTCAGACACACACACACACACACACACACACACACACACACACACACACACACACACACACACACACACATACACACACACACACACACACACACACACACACACACACACACACACACACACACACACACACACACACACACACACACACACACATTGAGACAAAAGCCTCAGAGTGGGTTACCTACCATTTTATGTGAAAATGGGTTCCCATATTTCTGTATATTCTAGGGCTCTGCAATTGATGCGAATGTTTAGAACTCACCTTAAAACTAAGCTCTATAACTTAAAATAAAATAGACATTTTCTAGAAACAGAGCAACTGGATAGAGAAACAATGGGTTTCTACCAATAATGTTTCTCACACAAAAACTGGCATTACAGTGAAAATAGGTGTCATTTCAAATCATTCATTTAAGCATGTACTATCTTAAGAAAATTAGGCGTCTGTAATAAGGTGAATTTCATGGAATATTTGATGCTTCTTTTTCACATTCATTTGATTGTTGTCAAACTTTTCTTTCAACTTAATGTGTATTCCTTCTTCTTTTCCCTGCATTCCTAGAAATGTCAAGCATAGTGACACAACACACAATGAACACATATCTCACTAAACATACCTCTGGTTGAGTTTATTATGATTGTTTGGGTGGGTGGGGTTGGCGGGGAGGCAAGGGCTGCAATTCTCTCTTATTAATGAAAGATTTTCAGTGTCGCTTGAATCAGTAGGTCATTTCAGAGGCGCGCACCGAGTCTCACGTCGATCCACTCACAAATACACATTTGGAGTGCACCAGATGGGTCCAGGCCACGGACCACAGTGCCGTTTGCGTACTGTCCAGTCTCTTAGCCTTAGTCAGTCCCAGTCATCCCCTAATTTTTCAGTTCCCTAAAAAACACTGCCGCCCAACAGCTGAACATTTCCCATGCACAAAATAAAAAAAACAACAACAAAAGAAACAACAACAACAACAACAACAAAAACCAGCACATCAACCGTCTCATTTCTTGGCAATTAAACTGGTTCCTTACCAACCCCACACCCTAGCACAGCTGAAATCAGCGTGCCCCTCAAATCACTACGTCAACGGCAACTCAACATTGGCCCACAATTGTCCACTGGATAAGCTCAGGATGGTATGAATCAAAGCACCAAACATGTCTCCTCCCAGCTAACCAGAAATTTCCAGGAAATTCCAACATTCAGCCCAACTACAAATTTGCAAACAAGGCAAAAATAATTTTTAAAAACACCGGTCCTCTTACTGCCTCAACTGCCCAATATAAATATATATCATGACCTCCAGTTGGCCAAGTCTCCCATTCCACACTACAGGCCAGCTAAGAGAAGCAATCGCGTTTATGGCGTGCCCGGCGAAGCCCTTTGCGCGGTAGAAGGTTTAAAACTGAGAAACTGTTGTTTTTAGAAGGGTGTCGGGCAACAGGTTTTATTAAAACTGTTTTAAAACCTCTTTTGACTCAATATTTGTTAATGCTAAAAGTCTTTTAATTTACAAGCGGGGCTATTTCTCCAATTGCCGCCTTTTACTTCGCTTACCACTCGACTTTCTAGTCCTTCCCTCAAACGGGCAACAGGACCACAAACACTACTGCACTATTACACCTTTTGGCAACATTTGGTTTCTTTTTCTGACCTAGCATTACATCCGAAAATGGCGCATCCAAAACCTTCACTCTTTTTACTGCACTAAACGGCCGACTGCCGCAGACGACGCTCGTAACGACGCTGGCTGCGTGACGTCATTTGCATTCAATCAATTTGTGCATACAATCCAAGAGGAGATGCAGTCCAAACGAAAGCATAACACCAACAAACCCACAAACAAAGCAACAGGTTGAACCAAAAGGTCGGGCAGGACACAAGACAACGGCAGCTATTTCTCCCAAAGTATACGTCCTCTGCGCACTCATACAATCAGTTCACTTCATAGCAAGTTGCTCGCTTACAAATACATTGCCCAAGTCGCTGGCGCGAAGATACATTGCTCTCAAATCTGCTACTAGACATGACCTCCCACCACATTACCCCGGAACCACAACACAACTCAACACATTTTTAACAAAACAACCACACCCTCAACTAACAAACCTCATTTTGCAGCAACATAAACAATTTACTCCCTCACACAACTACAATACAACGCCCCCCCCCCCCCCCCTCCTACCTTTCGTATCTCTCCGTTTCACTTTGGCTCACCGATGCAGTCGACCAATCAGGTATTAAGTTATTTATAGCTGAGAAGGGTGATGTCGCACACACACACACCCATTTTAGGGGTTTTGTGCACACACACACACACACACACACACACACACACACACACACACACACACACACACACACACACACACACACACACACACACACACACACACTGCTGGGACAAGTTCAAACACACTAGCGGAGTCTCTTTTAAACACAAAAGTGCATGTAAAAAGCCCCAAACGGGAAAAACTTTATTTTTTATAACTTTTTACCGCAAGACAATGCAGAAACAACCCTCAGAAAAAAAATGGGTGTCTGACTTGGGCACACAGAATTTTACACACACACATTTTCCATAAGGATGGTAAAGAAAGTCACCCATTATAGGGCTTTTGTGCAAACACACACACACACACACGCGCGCGCGCGCGCTCCTGCGCGCGCACGCACGGCGTTTGGCGCCAAATCGACGTTCTCTAGCAAGGTTTGCGTAGCTAGACGTGACGTCATTGTTTTCGTGTTACTTGTTTGCCAGAATGTCTGCGCCGCACGCCAAAAACGCCATGTGCATGCTCCGGAATGTGCTCCGACCCAGCCCCATTTCAAAGTCTACCGTATTTTTTTCCGCTTCCTCTCTAGCCCGTTTGAAAATCAGTCTCTTCAAGTACTTCTCGAAGCAGTCGTAATCATATTTTGTGAAATATATACTGCCCGGTAAATCTGATTACGTTTGCTCCTAGTTATAAACTCTGTGTGTGCGTGTGTGATGGTGTGTGTGATGGTGTGTGTGTGTGTGTGTGTGTGTGTGTGTGTGTGTGTGTGTGTGTGTGTGTGTTTAGGAGTGTGAGATCATCATGGGACTTTCTATCCCTAAGCTGGCAATGTTTTTTTATTTCATGTACATGTAACTATATTGTGTATATTGTCTCGTAGTTTTGTAGCAACGGCAGGTTTGAAAAATGGCTATGTCTATGACGATGTCAGTGCCTCAACCGTTGATAATTAAAGCGTCATTGAATCATTGAATCATTGAATCTCTCTCTCTCTCTCTCTCTCTCTCTCTCTCTCTCTCTCTCTCTCTCTCTCTCTCTCTCTCTCTCTCGCTCTCTCTCTCTCTCACGCGCGCGCGCGCGCACACACACACACACACACACGCACGCACGCACGCACACACACACATACACAGATACACATCGACGTGCTGTCAAACGAGCATGCGGGTGTAATTAGAATATCATGTATCAGGTAAAGTTAACCTCACAAATTATAGCAAGACTGAAATTATACCGTGAAATTCTAGTTTTGTCGCCATTTTTCTCAAATCTAGAAAGCAAAGTTGAACTCCTAGGACGAAAACTATAAAATTACGTTTAAAAAAATATAAAATTAGGTCATGACAAATGACGTTTTTTAAACCAATGGTGCGTATGCACTGTGCCCACTGTGGGGCGGTCCGTGGCGCAGTGGTTAAGGCGCCTGCCACCAATGCTAAAGGTGCGAGGTTCGATACCGGGTTTCGGCGTCGGATTTTTCTCTTCTAGTAAGTGTCACCGTTAATTCGGGCGGACCGTCGGGGGTTCTTTCTCCGGGTACTCCGGTTCTTCCACCCCCTCCACTTTGGTACCGGTTTCAGGCCACTTTATAAAAAAATTCAAATACAAGCGATCAAAATTTCCGAAAAACTCAGTAGCTGAGCTGACCCTTCGCACCACGTGAATGTCCTGTGTCTGTCTTGTACTATGTTTGTCTTCAGAGTGAATGCGTGTGTGTCACGTGAGCGTGCGTGTTGGGTGCAGTTCGCGGCGCTTTGAGCCGATTCGCCGAATTGGGAAAACGCGCCTATATAATAACCATTATTATTATTATTATAGAGCTCGCTGAAGCATTGGCAAATCTGCTAGGCGTTTTGAATAGGAGATATTTCAAACATCAGAATCAGGCCAGAGACAACAGATAGAGACCCTTGACAGCTAGGACAGCTCGCATGTAAAAGGGACTTTGTGGGTTATGGTTCTCATGTAGAAGAGACGTTGTGGGTTATGGTTCATTCCATCTTGTTAAACTTCATCCTGATTCATCTCTCTCCATGTGAACTCACCCTATCCCGAGCCCCCCTCCCCACCCCCTCCCCTCCTCCTTCCCCTTGATCCGTACAATGGCACACACAAACACTGACAGACACACGGTCCGTCGTACCAGTTATAGGTTCTGCCGGTTGGCGTAGTCAAAGCCATTCTGAGGAAGAATAAGATGGGATGACCCATGCCCACAAAGACTCTTCTATATGAGCTTGCATGCATTTTCCACCTTTTCCACCATACGTTCTCAGGCATCACAACAACAGAGAGACTATCTTCCTAAATCAAATCAGGAATATAATTGCGTCATAACCGTTTCACCCCTGGGAAAGCACTATCCTTGAATTATCATGGTCAATCCACTTTCTGCAACTGAATGTGGGGATGAAAATAAAGGAAATATTTTGAACAGAAATTTCATTTGGACTGCTGCTTGCTTGAACTCAAACCCGTAGGACACTCTCAGTCTGACGGCAAGAGGTTTAGATTCTCATAAACCCATGCGGTTTCGGGGATTATCAAGATTATAGGTCTCTCGCAGATGGGTAGGACTGTTCATTTCAGCGGCAATTGTAAGCGATGTGTTAACTCAGCAGAACAATAACACATTGCCTTCCAACTTTCACTACACAAATGATTAATTTCCGTGCGCTGGTTGTGTATTTCCTTTCAGTTTTTGTTCGTCACTGTCAACTGCCTCTTTGTCTTCCTTCTCACTTGGGTATTTTACGCACCAGAAAGTCTCAGTCTCAAGTGACTGCACGCTACCAGTCAGCAGCCACTCTACTGTGTCACATCGTGTTGATGTTGCCCAGGTTGGTGTGTTTTCCTTTTATCACGAATCACGAACATGAAACAGCCCAGGCTTTTATATTTAGAAGTTTTCATGAATCATTGATTTCAGGAGAAAGACTAGTGTCACGTGTCGCGATTCGCAGTAAGCAAAGGTCCTCGGGCCCACGACGGCCGCAGTGGGCCCGCGCACAGCTGTGGACTACACTAACACGGCTGTGGACTACACTGACACGGCTGTGGACTACACTAACACGGCTGTGCGCGGGCCCACTGCGGCCGTCGGGGGCCCGAAAACGTTTTGCTACTGGTGTTGCAACGGGGGTTGTAACACACGCTGTCATCATTATTGTTATTTTCAGGCGACTAGGCAGGATGACAACTTGTGTCGGCACCAGGGTACTGCGGGGCCCGGACTGGGAGGGGGGCGACACGGACGGTGGCGAGGGCTACCTGGGCACTCTGACGGCGTTGCTAGGCAACCAGCAAGTGCGCGTGCGGTGGGACAACGGTACAGAGAGCACGTGCAGGGCGGGCACTGAGGGGAAATTCGACCTGAGGATCTTCGACACGGCGCCGGCAGGTCAGCTCACGTGTTTAGACGTTACAGTCGTCCTTACATTAACCCTCTTGTGCATGCAGACACCGGTACATTAACACCTTTGCTAACAGTGATCACGAATTCCAAAACCACCGCAATCTGCGTGTCATGTTTGTCGAACGTACTTGTACGGAAAATAATTTAGATTTCATGACATTTTCCAAACAAACTATACAAGCTCAATACATATATTGCAGGAATCCGCCATGCAGGCGCCAAGTGTTCCTCGTGTGGAGAAGGAAACATCATCGGTATACTGTGGCGCTGTCAGGAGTGTCCCGGATGTGACCTTTGCACTTTGTGTTACAGTGACGACAAACACGATACACGTCATCAGTTTCTGCGTATTGACGCGCCAGACATAGACGGGTGAGGATACTATTATTGTTACACTGATTTGAGGCATCCTTATGGTTCATTTGGTGTTACTCTATCTGTAATTTCTATCGGCTGCTCAAAAGCCCACGCGGACGACTTGCAACTGCTGAGTTTCCTTCTCATACATCCGTTTTATTTTACCAAAACATTTTGTGGTGAATTCCAGTTGCGTGGTGCCCAAGAGAAAGACGAGCGTGAAGGTGAGCGCTATCGGCCTGTTCCCGGGGGCTACAGTCACCCGCAGCAAGGACTGGATGGGCGGGGACCAGGGGGGCTGCGAGGGAGTGGTCAAAGGTTATGCCAGAGTGGCACGTGACTCCGCACGCAATTTCCTGCGCGTTGATTGGCCGAACGGCGTGTCCAGCAACTGCAGCCTTGGTTACCAGGGTCAAGTTGACCTGGTGTTTGTGGAAGAGGCGGTGGGGCCCTTCTACTACAGAGACCATCTCCCGCTTGTCGGTGAGTTAAACATCCCTCCCCTCTTCTACTCCAAAAACCATCTTCCGCTTGTCGGTGTGTCAAAATTCCTCCTCCCATCCCCTACAATATAAACTATCTCACGCTTGTCGGTAAGTCAAACCCGGCCCCTTCTCCCCTCACCCCCCGCCCCTCCTCCCTTGGAAAATAGAGTAAAGAAGAATGACTTATTTATCAACAGTCAGTAGTATTACTTTTAACTGTTTGAATTTGAATGAGATTTGTTCGAGTGAGATTTGTTTGAATGAGATTTGTTTCAGTGAGATTTATTTGAATGAGATTTGTTTGCGACTGAAAACATGTGTTTCTGAGCTGGATGTTATGATTTTGAAGTAGTTAGTTATTATTAGGTTTTATCGCGGAGCAGTCCACTAAGGCACACAGCCCGCAACTGTCTTTAGCCCCCACAGCTCACGGTGACCATATTACATAGAGAGAAGAAGGCGAAGAAAACCTGTGCTCTTTTAGTACTTTTGAATCTAGACAGAAGCACACATTATTATCCACATGTTTATGTTTAGCTGATTTTTAAAAAAAAACTATTTGTATTGTGTTGTCTTCTGTTACCTGTACAAACAGACGTCTCCAAGTGCGATGACGAAGTAATCGCGACCCGTTCCACACCTGCCGACAACCTAGCGGCCATCCTGCACGGTGCGAGTATCTCACACAGCCCGCAATTGTCCTCAGCCCCCACAGCTCACGGTGACAGCACATCGACAGGCGCTGTGGACACGGATGATAAAGGCGGCAACAGCAATACCCAACACGGTGAAGGGAAGCTAACTCAGCCCAGGCTAATGCTTCAATGTCCGCCGAAACAAGCAGCAAAACCGAGCGCCAGCGAATCGAGACCGAGAGCGAACAAAGTTAATGTAAGTAATGCGACAGGGCTGTGCGTGTGTCATTCTGTGTGTGTGTGTGTTTGTGTGCGTCTGTGTGTGTGTGTGTGTGTGTGTGTGTGTGTGTGTGTGTGTGTGTGTGTGTGTGTGCATAGCTGTTTGTTCAAATCGTTGTTAATGATACTCACCTGAAGTACTTTTTAATGCGCAAAAAGTCATCGGGCCGGCGTCGGACTCTGTTCGCCAGCCCCCCACCGTGCATGGGCCAACAGCGGCCGACATCGGCCCGATGGTCTTTGCGCATTGGGTTTCTGTCCTTTTCTGATTCAAGTGAGTGTCATTGCGAGCCGGCAAATCGATTTTCCACGATTATTTTGTGTATAAATAAATAATACCCTGCCCTGCCCTACCCTGCCCTGCTCTGCCCTGCCCTGCCTTGGCTTACCATTACCTTATCTTATCAGCCGTCTTTAGACGAAGAAGCCGTCACAGGCCAACCCAAAGAGGAGGAAATCAAGGTGTCAGGAGAGTGCAGCGAAATATCCTGTCTAGAGGTGCTGGCAGCGGGGGACAAGGTGGCCATTACGGTGGGGGAGGAGCGGCTGAAGGAACTGCAGAAAAACTGTGGAGGCTGTACCGCCAAGATGGTGAACGTAAGTGTATGGTAGGCGATGTACTGTCAAAATGGTAAAGGTAAGTGTTGTATACCCAAAATGCTCAGGGTTAGTGTTGTACCGTCAGGATGGTCAGGGTAAGTGTTGTACCGCCTGGATGGTCAGGGTAAGTGTTGTACCGCCAGGATGGTCAGGGTAAGTGTTGTACCTTCAGGAAGATCAGGGTAATTTGCGACCCTTTGACTTGCAAAGACAAATAGCCCACAAATTTCAGACAAAAAGTATCTGCTGGACGCGGAAAATGTAAACAAATAACCAACCGAGAAAAACACCAAGCTTCGCAATAAAACAAAGATAAAACTAGATCTACAAACTAATTGTCTTGTCCTTGTTTTTCAGAAGAGCTGTTTTTTGTGTATATTTATTGTTGGTTGTTGCTGGATATTTCCTTCGAAAAGACTTTCAGTTGCTAATAGTTACTAAATGTTTGCTTCTTCTGATGTGGTGCAGTGTATCGGCAGGACAGGAGAGGTCATCTCTGTGTGTGACGAGGGCATGGTGAGCGTCAAGTTTGGCCACAAGACCAAAGTCAAGTACAGGTTAAATCCAGCCTGTCTCGTCAAGGTAACACTAACAGAAGAAATGTTTAACTGTTTTGTTCCCCTTTATACCGTCTAACTTCAGCGTTCTGGAGATGAACATAGTCTAGTGGTATACAGTGAAACGCTACGAGTAAAACAACTATTCAATTATTTTACTCATTTGCAGATCACGAGTGTGACATGTAGTTTTATTTGGTTAATAACAGAACCCCCCAAAAACATGGTTGTGCAATATATTTTTGGTTCTTACTTTTTGTGCAGTACTTTTGCTTCTTACTTCCGATTCCGTCCTAACGGCCACTTTCAGTCATCTCACTGACAAATACTTCAACGTGTAAAATAAACTTAACTATGCACTGAAAGTTTCAAAATCTATATTTGCATCGTAAAATGTTCCATTATCAATTCGTTGCACACAGTAAAAGCCACAAGCGAACGTTTAGAAACGCTGCAGAATGTTCCTAGAAGCTGAGAAGGGAGACCACTGTCTCTTTCGGGCGGGTTCGCTCCCTTCCTTCTGCTGTCTGCAGCGGATGTCTACTGTTTGTAGCAGAAAAGACTCGCACTCTTGTCAACTGCGCGTTCAATGCAGTATTCACAACATAACTGATAGTGTGAGTAAAAGGGAAATACTGGGAAGCAAGTAAAGGCTCAATCTAACCTCTGAAAAAAATAGTTTGTCTTTGTTTTGTTCGAAAAGAACAAATCTTACAATAAAACACTCATGAATTATTGTTCCAAAAATTATTTCTCCAACATTTATTTTCTCAAAAAATATGAGGGGAAGAAGAGGGGATGAGGGGATACTCCCCCCCCCCCCCGCCCTCTACATTTTCTTTTGGGGGAATAGGGGTGGGTGGGGGTGGGAGTGGGGGGTCCCTGGCTCCATGGCTCCAACGTCAGGTTAAAGTTTTGTTTACAGAATAGAACCGGAGTCACTCTGCAGTTTCTGGAAGTTTCTATTTAACGTTTAAAATAGTTTGACTGGTAGATTGGTATATATACTATGTACACCTATATTTCATGCTTGGCGCTTGTGTTTCTGCGTCCAGCAATACGCCAATGAATGACTTTGTTCCCGCTGTATACTGCCCCAGATCCCCGTGGTACAGGTGGGAGACACGGTGCGCATCAAGCCGTCACTGGAGCAAGTCAAGTTCCTCAACAACAGGGTGGGATGGAAGGACCAGATGGACGCGGTGAGGGATGAGTGATGCTCTGTGAATCTATCACAAACCAGTACACACACACTCACAGGAGCAAATGTGCTCTGAAGTCGACATCGGCCGCAGTGGGCCCGCGCACAGCCGTGTGATGACTCACTGCGCCCGATGTCGGTCTTCGGGTCGTTTGCTTACTGAGTTCTTGTTTAGTAATTTACTGCTGCACACATTTCTCTACCGAGGTGAATTCTATTATGGAAACTTTCCATCTCTTTCTCAATGTTGCTGTCAGTTGATGAAAAGACAAGGGGAGACTGCCAGCTCTAATATTTTTGGAAGATTACAAAGTAAAGTAGGTAAAAGCACTGTCAGGGGAGAGAATTGTGCAGTAACGACCAATGACCATAGATCGAGTTTGGTCGAAGCATTGGTTGTTTGCCCCTGCGGACACCACAGTAAAATGTGGCAGTTTTTGCAGGTAGGCAGAAGTTTCTGCCTTCCACCAGTATGCCGAATGGTGTGCCGACGAGGTCGCCAAGACCGATACAGTTGTCCACACCGGCTGAACAATCTGGACCCCCTTGGGGGACCTAGATCTAAATTCCATATGCATCAAGGGGCTGGAAATCCAGTGAATATACGATACGCCCCCCTTGATGGGGGGAGGGGGGGGGGGTCAATATTCATTGCTTCCAGTCACTTACTTAGTGCACTCTTCTTTCCTTTTTTTTTTTTTTTTTTTATTTATTTTTTTTTTTTTTTGGTGCTTCGACCAAACTAGATCTATAATCATTGGTCGTTACTGCACAAATCTCTCCCTTGACAGTGCTTTTACCTACTTTACTTTGTAATCCTCGTTGCTGTCAGTTGTTTGTATTCCTGTACAGTGGGCCAGAGATAACGCTTTCGTTTATGCAAAGTATCAAATGTACGACGACTACGACAATAATGATGATGTTGATGACGATGACGATAGTATTGCTGTCTCCAGACTGTGGGTAGAGTGGGCCGCGTGTCGAAGATTGATGACGAAGGTGACCTGCACGTGCGTTTCCAGAACTGTCAGGGGATCTACGCTCCGGCCTGCTGTACACCTGTAGCCCAGCCCCCAGACAACGTGCCTATGGGGGAGGAAGCAACAGGGAACACTGTGTCACTTCTGGGCAATGCTTCTGGTAGGATTTACTACTGTTATAATAATAATAATGATGATAATAATAATAAGAATAATAATAATACTCTTTTTAATACTTGCATCCTTGAAACTTGTCTACATTTCGTGTTAACGGTGGAGGATAGTCCTATTACAAAATGCAAAAAAATATCAAGTAAATTGGACAAATGATTTCGGTTTACGACACAACTATCATTACGTTTTGATCACACCTCGTAATAATTCATCATTGAGTCAATTTGTGTGAGTGTGCACATACCAATTTCACGCTGCCGCCAGCTTGTCCGTCCAAGACACTGGATCTTTTCAAGATGCTGAAGGACAGAATCAGCAGCGAGTCCGATCCCCAAGCCAGCAGCATGCGCGCCCTCTGGGCCGCTATTGATAAGGACAAGGACGGTGACGTCAGAGACATGTGTCAGCGGGACACTACCTTGGTATTATTCTACTTTTGTTGGTGTTGCGTATATATATATATATATAATTTTATTTCATAAATTTTATTTCAATTCTGAGAATGCTCCGCTGTGCTAATACCATCAAATTCCAGGCTGGTAAGCTTGCATTGTGTCATCAGGACATCAGCTGCCCTTTTTAAGTCCCATCTATTCATAGAAAGGGCTTTTTATGACATGTCGCGATGAGGCGAATTAATAGCATGTCCATGTTGTCAAAGGCGGGCAGGCTAAATCTCTAACAATTGAAGTCACATGTTAAAATTACGTCATGTCTGGTTACGCTAACCTCGTTGCTGAACGTGCATTTGGCACGAAGCGCCGTATGTGCGTATGTATGTATGTATGTGCGTATGTATGTGTGCACGTATGTATGTAAACGGGGGTTCTTTCCCCGGGTACTCCGGTTCTTCCACCCCCTCCCCCCCCTCCCCCCCCCCACACACACTTTGGTACCAGTTTCAGGCCACTTTACAAATTTCAAATACAATAGCTGAACTGGCCCTTCGTCTGTCTTGTACTGTGTTTGTCTTCGGCGTAAATCCGTGTCTGTTATATATATATATATATATATATATATATATATATATATATATATATATATATATATATATATATATATATATATATATATATATATATATATATATATATATATATATATATATATATATATATATATATATACATACATACATACATATTGTTTTGTTTGGTTTGTTTGTTTGTTTGTTGTTTTTTTTTAGGGGGGGGGGGGGGGGTGACAGGGTTATTTGGTCTGGTATTTACCAGGCGCAGGATATAAACAATTTATGATGATGATGGTGGTGTAATGATGATAATGTTGATAGAAGTAGCAGCAGAAGTAGTAGTAGTAATGGTAGTAGTTGTAGTAGTGGTGGTGGTTGTAGTGGTATTGGTAGTAGTAATGTAGTAGAGCTTGTTTTCGACAGAGATAGTCGCAATATAAATACTATATTGATGATGATGATGATGCTATTTTATTATATTATGTTTTATTTTATTATTATTATTATTATTATTATTATTATTATTATTATTATTATTAGTAGTAGTAGTAGTAGTAGTAGTAGTAGTAGTAGTTTTAGTAGTAGTAGTGGGAGCAGTAGCTGTAGTATACCATACACACTATAACTGCTGTAACTCGCCAGACTGACCACTATAACAGATCCGGTGTTTTGGCGTGCAACTTGCGTGAATGGAGTCACACGCCACAACATGACAGTCTCACGCCAGACGAGGTCAAAGGATACCTCCCACCACCCCACCAGCGCACCCCCACTCTTTCTCTCTCTCTCTCTCTCTCTCTCTCTCTCTCTCTCTCTCTCTCTCTCTCTCTCTCTCTCTCTCTCTCTCTCTCTCTCTCTCTCTCTCTCTCTCTCTCTCTCTCTCTCTCGGGTCGATGTCACGCGATAGAGAGATCATGGCCTGTTATAATACGTCAAAAATCAAAACCACTCCCGCGCGATATCGACGGGCCAAAAGGTAAGACTGCCGTGCGCCACGTGAACACGTTAGAGTGACGATCGTTCTCTGCTTGGTTTCTCCTGCACCAGATTGACCGGGAGTTCCAAGGCATCACTCCACTTATATACGCATCTTACACAGGCAAGCGCGCATGCGTGACTACCTTGCTGGACCTTGGCGCTGATGTCAACAAATGCGGAGACAACCCTAGAAAAACCCCAATGTCCGCTGTCCTGCAGGGGTATGTATTCGCCCGGTTCGATGTATCTCCAAGCATTTGCGCGCGAGGTTGTCCATACTGTTCAGATGGTAAACAAGATGAGGATTTCATTTCAAACTCTACCGTATTGTTTTGAGCTCAGGCATGCGTTTTTCTTTTAGGAAAATTCAGAGTTGCACCTATTGTCAAGGTTATCCTTCTGATCTATCTCGCTCCACCCGAACCCGCCCTACACTCTGATCCACACTCTGGCACACACAAACACAGACACACGGCCGTTCGCGCCAGTTGTACGTTCTGCGGGCTGGTGTAGCCACAGCTATTCTGATGAAAATGAATAGTACGAGCAGCTGTATTCCAATTTCAATTCTCTTGGAGAAGTGCTTGATTACATCTCGCAGGGGTCAAATAAAATCATATTTGATTTATTCACCTTACTGTTTGTGCAGTTGTTTAAATTTTTCTTAATAGTATTTTTTCCTAAAAAGTATTAATTATCACTGAAATAGTCGAAGAGGCACAATGCTGGCTATCGAGTCCATTTAATGTCTCCCTTTAGGAAGACATTAAATGGGCTCGACATGAGCTCGATAGCCAGCATTGTACCTCTTCGACTTTTTATGCAAAATATCTCGTAAGAATAAGAAAATCGCTTTCACTTAACTGTGGGTCAACTGATTTTGTCACACACACACACACACACACACACACACACACACACACACACACACACACACACACACACACACACACACACACACACACACACACTTTACACGCGCGCGCGCGCGCGCGCACACACATACACACACACACACACACACGGCGCGTTTTTGCGTAGCTGGACATGACGTCATTTTACCTTGCTATTTCTTTGCCAGAATATGGAACGCCCTCCGACCAGCCCCATTTCATTTTTGTCATATTTACTTGAAATTTTGGATATAGCTAGTTCGGAGAAAATGGGGAGCTGGGTGGCTCGGTGGTAAAAGCGTTTGCCTCCAGACCAAAAGGTCCCGGGTTCGAATCCAACTTGGGTCAAAATTTGCTCAGACCCTTTTTCGTTGTCCCCGTCTTTGAAATCACCCTCGTGGTGGACAAAAGACGTTAAGCCCTTAACATTTAACATTTTTTTTTTAGTTTGGAGAAAGACATTGGATGAGTTCCTTAGCCAGCTTTCTTACACCTTCAACTTGTTCAGTAAAAATTAATTCTTTTCGGAAAAAAATTAAAACAGTAAAAAAACCTTGACATTTGTGGATAGTCAGACAGTGGCGGTGACGTAAAAGAAGCAAATGCGTCACCACGCAGACATACTCTAAATATGACGTAATTCTTTATATCGCTTGCTCTCTGTCTCTCACACATATGAGCGCATCTCCAAGAGGCATATATCCTCATGCGCCTGGAGGGCGCATGCACATCTATGCTTCTTGAGGATGTTTTGTTGTTTTTACAACTGTTTTACAAATATTCCGCTGCAAACAAATTTCCCATCTTCGGACACTAAAGGCATTCGTATTCGTATTCGTATTTTGGGAGCGCGCGCGCACGCAGGCACGCACACGCATACACACACATCGACGCTCTTTCAGAAGAGCATGCAGGTGTACTTAGTATATCCTGTATCTAGGTAAATTCAACCAGATTTCACACAAATCATCGCAAGACTGAAATAGTACCGTGGAATTCTAGTTTTGTCACCATTTTCTCGTCTTGACGCGAAAGTGAAACTCATAACGCGTAAACCATAAAAACAAAACAATACGTCATGACAAATGAAGTTTGACAAACCAATGACGCTATGCACTGCACCCTAATAGAGCTCACTGATGCATTGTCAGATCTGCGAAGCTTTTTCAATAGAAGATATTTCAACATCAGAATCAAGTCAAAGACAGAAGGTAGAGACCCCTGTCAGCGAAGACAGCTCTCATATAGAAGGGACTATGTGGATTATGGTTCACCCCATCTTGTGTATAGATTACAGTCGACAGGAAACACATTATGTTATTTGTAACCCATTCAGCCCTGACGCACTACAAGAGACCATGATAATTCAAGGGTAGTGCCAGATTAGCTCTACGCCTGTCGGCGCCAAGCTAATTTGAAACTGCCCTTGAATTATCATGGTTGATCCATCTCCTGCAACTGGTGCATAGACATTAGATGACGCCTCCAAAATTTGGGAAATACGGCCGTCGGGCTGAATGAGTTAAAACAAAATCAGCATGTCGATATTTTAACCCGTTCAGGGCCAGCTGACGCAGAGCGTGGTTCTGCAATCTACGTTAACCCAAGACCGAAAACCCCTAGATGTCCCAGGAACAGGGATTCAAAGTGGTGTCAGCAAGAGGCATAGATCCTCATGAGCCCCCGCAACTGCGGGGGCTCATGAGGATCAATGCCTCTTGCAACTGAGAGTGGTGTTCAGATTTTCTCGAATTTCCTCTACACTAAACGGGTTAAAATACTTTTTGATCTCTGCGTTTGTGACCGAAATGATACACATTGGGAGCAATACACTGTGCATGATTGTTTGTTTGGATAAAACGTACCGGTATCAGCGTTTACAAATACAATGTGGCGAACATGGAGATTTGTCGCAAACCATAATTACTTGGACACAGTTTATTAATTTTGAGCTTTAATAAGTAAAACCTGTTTTATACAAACACCTTATTTGTTAAAATCAAGTGGTCTTAAAGGGGCACAACTTAAGATTCTCAAGGTCACAGTTCTCCAAAAGCTTTTAACGGGATTCATGATATATACCTACTTAGATATTGGCCACCTTACAATCCCTCCAAACGCTTTCTGTTGTCCGTGAAGAAACCCCGACGGTTTTCAGTGACCTAAACCGTGAAACAAAGCGTCAGGGAACGGGCTGGTGTTTAAACTGACACAGACTGGGAAATCACGTAGATCTGCAACACACTATTCTCCATGTACATCACACAACAGAGTGTTGCCTGTCAAGTGTCAAGTGTTGGTCCGGTGAGTCAGCGGTCTGCAAGCGTGCGACTCAGTCTCAACTGTAACTGAAAATCCAATCAGAAACAACGAGACGTTCTCACGCTGTCTGACTGACGTGACTTGACATGTACTGACGGTGATTAACACTGATGCAGAGTTCACAACTACACACGGCTTCATACGAATATTGGTGACATTTGGTAGTGTACTAGCTCTGTTGATCTCTAAGATAGAATGACAATGACCTATACACACAATGCCAGCAGTATCTTTTTGCAAACAGTTTTCCTACTATCCAAAGAATCCATGTTTCAAAGACAGGTGCTCGCTAAAGAGATCTCTTGTAGGGCAAAGTGTCTCCCATCTTTACAGTCACCTGAATGACGGTCTTTAACCCATTTAGCCCTGAGTCCCTACAGCAGGAGATGGATTGACCATGATAATTTAAGGGTAGTGCCAGATTAGCTTGGCGCCTGAAGGCACCAAGCTAATATGGCACTACCCTTGAATTATCATGGTCAATCCATCTCCTGCAACTGGTACATAGGCATTAGGCAACACCTCCGAAATTTGAAAAATGGGACCTTGGGGCTAAAAGGGTTAATGTCAGGTGCTTTCTCGTAAGTGTGGTCGATCAAAACAAGGGGAGGGGGGTTTCAACTCTTTTTTTCTTTTTTTTTTTGGGGGGAGGGGGGGGGGGAGGGGATTTTCAATCTGAGGCAGAGGGCCTAGGCTTGCTTCCCACTGACCGAAAAACAAAATCAAAAAGTTGTGGGGAGAGAGGGGTAGGGGAGGAAAGGGGGTGAGCGCGTCTGTGACACCCCTTACACTTTCTCATCGCGGGGCATGTCTGTGCACCACTTTAACACTGCCGATTCAATTCAAATGACTTACAAAGATGAGTGAACGGCCTTGGTATACCATCTCTCTCTCTCTCTCTTTCTCTCTCTCTCTCTCTCTCTCTCTCTCTCTCTCTCTCTCTCTCTCTCTCTCTCTCTCTCTCTCTCTCTCTCTCTCTCTCTCTCTCTCTCTCTCTCTCTCTCATTTTTTTATTTTTGGGGGGAGGAGAAAGAGAGCGGGGCGGGTGGGTAGGGGAGGAGGGGGGGGGGGGCGACGGGGATCCAGAAATGGAAGACTCCACCCGGAGCTGCCTCAGTGTGAGTAGTTATTGTTGCAGAATATATTGTCCTTTTTTGCAGGAAAAGTGAGGAGATAGCTGAGCTGTTACTGGAGCGCGGTGCACTCGCGAATTTTGAGTTTTCATACGGTCAGACCTCAGTTCACCTGGCCGCCACAAGAAACAAAGCTGTCTGTATCCGCGCCCTGGCTAAGTATGGTGCGGACATGAATGTCAAGGTAACACCCTGTACCGACAGATGTGATTACTCGACCTGAATCAAAATGTCCTCTGCCAACGCCTCCGGCGTTATGATTCGGGTCGTGTAATTAAATTACATCTGCCTGTTATCGACACTGTTTGAAGCAAAATTTGGCTTCCTATATATTACGTACAAAACAGAACGTTACCTTTGCCTCGAGTCCTTCAGTTTGCGGCTGTTTCAGACGGCTGCTTGCTGCACTTTCGTATCAGTGCGGCACTTTCGCCTGATCTTGCAGACATCCGTGCTTTCTGTAGCTTTACGTACCTAAATTCTGCTGGTAATTATTTCAAGGAAATTGACGGTAAATGCCAGCAGGTTTGTCGGTTTAGTCCTTTTCTCAGGTTATCGTTTGCGTTATACAAGCTAGCGGACAGATCGTCAGGTTCACTAGTGCGTCGACTCGCTTCGCATGTTTGTTGCTATCTGTTCTTCTGTTCATGCATGTCCAAGATATTTCGAGAGTACGTACGCACGAAGAAGTATTTCGCTACTATTGGGCCTAATGAGCTTGTTAATGTGACAGTGTGAATATATTTTCGTTTTATCAAATGCAAGTATCCGTATGATGTCTTCTGGGCCTGAAAGTTTTTTATTTTTTTTATTTTTGTTTGTTTTTTTCAGAAGGAAAGTATATCGAGCAAGTAAATGAATATTAATTTGCTTGTTATACAATATGTCAGTACAGGTGTCAAAGAAGGGAAAACTTTACGGAAAGGGTACTTGCTGTTACACTGTACACTGGAAGATGAAAGTTGTTAACACGACCTACTCCGAACAGTAAAGGGTTAATAGATTGCAATACCTCCTTTATAAATTTTCTTAGTATGTTTTACAGTAATTGCAGACAGAAAGGGTTAACTTACGTTAAGAAGTTTGATTGTCGTAAAATGAAAGACTTTCCAGCTCTTCCTTTCTCAGTTCTTCTTCTCTTTTGCGCACAGAGAAGTTCCTTCCGTTATGCTCAAAAGGCAATGGGAAACCACTGGTACGTGTGCAAACTCAAATGGATTGTGAAAAGAGGGTCGCAAAGTATTTGTTGAGGCCAGACACCATTAACTCATTCGCGGCAAGCCGCATCCGGATGCGCGGCAGTCTTCTGCCGCGCATCTGGATGCGGCTGGCCGCGAATGAGTTAATAACTAGATGTATCGGCGAATATTAGCAGTCAAGGCCGCCGACAAATGATGCTAACTATTTAGATAGTAGAAGCTGGAGTAGAGGCAGTAGAATGAGGGGGGTGGGGGATGGGTGGGGCGGGGGGGGGGGGAGGAGGCGGGGGAGGGGGGGGGGGTAGAAAGCGGAAATAGGAGTAACTCTACTCACAAGACACACTTTACCCCTTCACTGCCGAGAACAGGTCAACGCAAAGTTCCAGCTGTAATATACACAGATCTTCAGTCCTAGGGACTCATGAGGATCCTTGCCTCTTTCTGACAAAACTTTGAATCCACGTTCCTGGGGCGACTAGGCCTCTTTGGCGTGAATTAACACAAACACAGTCCGCGTCAACTGGCGGTGAAGGGCCGAAGAAGGTTTCATCGTGTGCTAAGAGACAAAAGTCAATGACGGTGACGACGACGACGACAACGACGACGATGCTGATGATAATGATGAAGCTGATGGTGATTGTTATACACACAGGATGTGCAGCTAGACACGCCCCTTCTCATCGCTGTCACGCATTATAAGCATGAAGCCATGGCGGCACTGGTCTCCCTGCCCCAAGTGGACATCGACATACCCAACAGGCACGACTTTTCCCCTATCCAGCTGGCTAGTCTGCGCGACAACACCAAGTAATGCGTTCTCTCTCCTTTCTTTCTCTTACCCTTTCCCTCTCCCCTTTGCGCAAGCAGCCGTCGATATCGTTTATAGTAGTGTGTGATTGCACTGTTTCTGGAGTTAGCTGTACGATTTACAGTAGTGTCTGATTGTACTGTTCACAGCAGTGTAAGATTGTACTGTTTACAGAAGTGTTTGTGATTGTTCTGTTTTGTTTACTGTAGTGTGTGTTTGTACTGTTGATAGCAGTTTTTTTTGTGATTGTACTGTTTACAGCGGTGTGTGATTGTAATGTTTATAAGAATGTGTGACTGTACGATCTACAGTCATGTGCGATTTTACAGTTTATGGAGTGTGTGATTGTACTATTTACAGCAGTGTGTGGTTGTAATGTGATTGTAATGTTTAAAGCAGCGTGTGCCTGTACGCCTTAAAATGGTGTGCGATTTTACAGTTTTGCAAGAGTGTTTGACTGTACAATTTAAAGGTAGTGTGTGATTGCACTGTTTACAGTAGTGTGTGATTGTACGATACACAAATATGTGAGTGTACTGTTTACAGGAGTGTGCCATTGTGCTATTTACATCAGTGTGTGATTGTACTGTTTACAGTAGTGTCTGATTGTAATGTTTATAGAAGTGTGTAGTTGTACTGTTTAGAACAGTGTGTGATTGTACTGTCTACAGTGGTGTGTGACTGTAATGTTTACAAAAGTGTGTGATTGTGTCATTTATAGCACTGTGTGATTGCACTGTTTACAGTGGTGTGTGACCAATGTTTATAGAAGTGTACAATTGTACTGTTTACAGCAGTGTGTCATTGTACTGTTGACAGCAGTGATTGCACTGTTTACAACAGCGTGTGATTGTACTTTTGAAAGTGGTGTATGCTTGCCCGGTAATCTTTACAGAAGCGTATGGTTGTGTGATTTACAGCAGTGTGTGATTGCACTGTTTACAGTAGTGTGCGATTGTACTGTTTACAGAAGTGTGTGATTGTACGACTTACAGTAGCGTGTGATTGTACTGTTTGCAATACCGGCGACTGCACGCTCTTGTGGCAAACGCTGTCTTTTTGCAGTCTGATAAAATTACCTGTCTTTTTTAACTCATTCTACCCCAGACACACTACAGCAAGATAAGGATCGACCATGATAGTTCAAGGGTGATGCCAGAATAGCTTGGCGCCTATGGGCGCCAAGCTATTCTGGCATCACCCTTGAACTATCATGGTCGATGTGTGTCCTGCACTGCAATGCAGTCTTCTGAGGACAAGGGCAAAATTTAAGGATTTCGGTCTTGGGGCAGAATGGGTTAATCTGTTCAGTGCCGAGAAAATTTGAACTGTATGAGGTATAGATCCTCATGAGCCCCCGCGCTGCAAGGGATCATGAGGATCTATACTTCTTGCTGAAACCACTCTGAATCCACGTTCCTGGGACCACTAAAGTTGTTTCGTCTTGAATTAACGAAGATTGCAGAAACAGACACCCCGTTCAGTTCTGTCGAAGTGTCGGAGCAGTTCCAGGAACGGACGAAGATGTCTTGTTTATTCCCCAGATCCTCGCATACCATAATCATCAGATGGATGAGTCGGAGTGGGGGTGGTGGGGGGTGGTGGGGGAGGGGAGTGGGACGGGTGGGGGGGGGGAGGATGAAGGGGTGGGGGAGGTATTTTTAAAAAAATACATTTATAACTTGCCACGATACCATCCGACTTGTAGCTGAACAAAGATGCTAAGTTAATCTTTTGTTTTGTGTACCGACTGTCAGGGCGCTGGACCTGCTTCTGGCCCGGGACAGGAGTGGCGTAGAGCGCCTGAGGGAAGGCCACTCGTCCGCCCTCTTTATCGCCGCTCAGAACGACCACGTGGAGTGTATCCGGCTGCTGGTTATAAACGTGAGTGAACATGTGTTTCGGTCCGATCAGGGAGTGTATTTCGGAGACGAAAGTTTCGGACGAAATAAACTGCTTGATCGGACCCTCGAGGCGACAAAAACCACTGGCAAAGCCGCACTCGTAAAACAACGATTTTGACTTCAACTGTAAAAAGTATTCAGCAATATGTATAACCTTAAAAGAACCCCACGCCTCGTAAGTGTGACGTAGGAATGCAGGGGACGCAAATCTCAATGCTTTTGACTGTCGGTCAACAACCTCGGAACTGCATTCGCCTGAAATTTCTCTCTAAGGTATTTTTAAATTTAACACACTTTTAGTCATTCCTTTCTCTGAAATTGGTAATATAGGCCGAGCACAACGCGTGCATATAGTTATGTTGTTGCATGGAGCATGGACTTTGCTAAATATTCTGGTAGTTTGCACAAGTATTTGTCTTTACCGAATTTGGTTTTATGAAATGACTGAAGTGTGTAAATGATCCTCCATGTGATCATTTGCAATGTAACCCCCCGTTTCGATTACGGTCAGTACAGCAGAGCATAGGGCCTTCGCTTAAATGGTCCTGTCTTTGATATTATCTAACGTATCAAATTATTCAGGTATTTTTTTGTATGAAACTGGTACCAACGGTCACAGAACATCTACATAATATAGTTCTGTTTGTTGTGTAACCCCATAAATTGTGTATTTATTGGCATCTTTTTGTTTAGAAGTTTGACTGAAGAAAGATTAAGGTATGTTTGTACTGAGAAATGTGACTCGCCAAAAGACGCATTTGGGGGACAATGCTTTGATCAGCGAATAACGTTGTCATCGTGACATGTAATACTTATCACATGTTACCTTGGTAACATGTGACACGAAGACCTCCGTTGCCTCGAGAACGGGCGACCAGGGAAAACGTCGAATAGAGCCAGGCCAATGAGGAAAAAGTGTAATGAGACTGAAAGAACGCATCTTGTCTTATCTTATCTTATCTTATCTTACTTTATCTTATCTTATCTTATCTTATTTATCTTTTCTTATCTTATCTGATCTCACATCTTATCTGATCTTATCTGATCTGATATTACTTTATCTTATATTATTTTACCTTACGTTATCTTATCTTACTTTATCTTATCTTATCTGATGTTACGTTATCTTATCTTACTTTATCTTATCTTATCAGATGTTACTTTATCTTATCTTATCTGATCTTACTTATCTTTTCTTACTTTATCTTACTTTATCTTAACTGATCTTACTTTATCTGATCTTACTTTATCTTACTCTGTCTTTTTATATCTTATCTGATCTTACTTTATCTTATCTTACTTTATCTTACTTTATCTTATCTGATCTTATATGAAGTTACTTTATCTGATCTTACTTTATCTTACTCGTATCTTACTTGATCATTTCTTCCTTTATCTCATCTCATCTCATCTCATCTTATCTTATCGTATCTTATCATCTAAACACGCTTGGCATTATCCTGTTTATCTTGGTGTCAGGAGAGTTTGGCGCCTCTCAAACATTCTCAGTCCCTCTTTTATCATAATTATTTCTCACTGTTCCTGTGTATGTAGGGAGATGCTGATGTCAACAGGGTTGGGGGGCACGGAATGACGGCCCTACACATCGCATGTGGCAAGGCCAATCTGTCGGCTGTAGAGGCGCTGCTGGAACTAGGTCAGTGGTATCGGGGGTAGCCTGTTCACAGGGCACTCAGCAAAGAAACACACACACACACACACACACACACACACACACACACACACACACACACACACACACACACACACACACACACACATACACACACACACACACACACACACACTGTAAACAGTCGCCGCCAGCACAAGGGGTTAATGTGGAACGGACTTGTCACCAGGTGCTAACGTCAATGTTACGGACCGTGACGGGGATACGCCCTTGCACGTGACCATTGGAGGCTCAAGTGAAGGTGATGGAAAGGTCAGTGGATTTAACTTATCAATATCTTTAAGAAAATAAACTCACGAAATCAGAAGTGTTTAGTGTATACATGTGCCAGTGTCTTAGATCAGTCACAGTGGTCACAACCCTCGATCCAGTACAAATAATCATGATCACCAGTATGACATCAAACTTTGTAAGTTAGAACTCTTTCCAAAGAAGTTAACAAACTAATTTTGTTGTACAAAACATTGATATAACGGTGGTGGTGGTGGTTTTGATGATGATGATAACGAGAACGACGGAGACGTCGAAGAAACTATTCATGTACAAAACAGTGTTTGTTTTTCAGAGAGACAAGGCGGAGGCTGACCTAGCGTGCCGTGTGCAGATCGGTAATATGCTAATTAGCCGGGGTGCCTACGTGGACGCTGAGAATCACCGGGGTAAGCACCCGTTCCAGTATGGCGGCAGGCGGTTACGCGAGGGCATCACCACGTTCATGAAAAACTAGTGAGTGAAAATAAAAGAAAAAGGTGTAGATGCTGGGATGTACCGCTCGGCTGGTTGACTACTAGGGCTTCACTGTCTGGGGACGCAGGCTTTGTCTTTCAAATCGTAAATTCAACGTCAAAAGAACTTGTCTACAAGGTGGTTTTAGCGAGAGTTTTAGATCCTCATGAGCCCCCGCAACTGCGAAGGCTCATGAGGATCCAAACCTTTTGCAGATGGGTGTCGTTCTGTTTTCCTCAGCAGTGAAAGAGTTAATGCTAAGCAAGGCTCAGCACTGGAACACTCTGAAGAATTCTCCGAACGGAATAAAAAACGTTAAAGGGGCACTCCTGACCTTTTTTAATGCTTCAGTTCGCAAAAAGCTTTTACTGGGCTCCAGTATACACACCCACTTAGACAATGACCACACTATTGTCCCACCAAATGCTTTCTTTCGTCCGTTCAAAGCGAAAAGAGGCCACCGGAATCTTGTGACTAAACGCATTAAAAGATTGCTTCTGATAGGCGATGGTAGCTGACGTCATAACTATTCTATACGACCTTAGGTCATCTGCATAATTATATCCAATCAGAGACAAGATGGCAGATGAACCAGCGAAGAAAAGTATCATCAACTCGCACCGACAATGACAGACTCGGAACTGAAGAGAACAAAGAGGAACAGAGACAATTTACCCCTAAGTAGAACTGACATCGGACAAGGGACTATGGACATGTGGCAACGCGTAAAGCCGTTACCGCCCACCTAGAATTTGTCCCTTTTCTGCTGAATCCGAGTAATATACGGTCTTTGTCGATCTTCCTTTAGTTCCGCGAGCGCTAGTGATTTTCAGAATTCACGATCTTCAGTAGAATTTTTTTCTTACTAATGTTGCAAGATTTTATACCTATTTTATCATAAAGTTACGAGCTAGTTATCAGATTTAATGTTGCAAGGATCTGAAAACTACGGTGTGTGTCAAAATTGCGGCACATCGCTGGTCGTGACACGTTTTTGTCTGTGCGGGGTCTCATTCACTCAACGATTCACCAGAGGTAGTGTTTCTGCTGCGATGGTGCATTTGTCGTTTCCAGTGATGCTTTCAGTTACCTAGACTTCGATGTGTGAGATGTGAAATAGCAGTGCAGTAATTGGGTATAAATACCAATGTTCAGTTTCGTGTTTCCGAGGGATAAAGGATCAAAGGTCAAACCGTGGACGCTGGCTCAGCGCGGAGACTGAGTCAGTCGAACAAGCCACGCCCCCGGCCGTGCACTGACGATGCCGCGCAGCACGATCGTTACTAGTAAATATTAGCAGGTCAAGCGGAACCCGCATTGTGATTTTGACAGCATAGCAAATATTGTAGGTTTATTGTACATTCTCGTGGAAAATTATGTCAAGGGATGCCGGCAAAAATTAGTAGAAGTGTACACTGACACGTGTGTACCACACCGACGACCTCGTGACCTGCAATATTGACCGGGTTCTGCCTTGTGACGTAGCTAGTAAATATGCACATATTGAAAACGAGGCCGATGCAAACAATAATCTGCGCTCTCGGGTACAAAAACAACACACCCTCCAAAACGATGAATTTCGACATTTGGCATTATATTTACATCATAAAGCTCTAAGTTAGTACACAAAGGACCCATACATAATACTGTCAGCAGTATCTGTTGCAGACAGTTTTCTGACTGTGTTGATATGCTTGATCCTGTTTAACATAACTTTAAACGTTTAGGGCTTAACGTCTTTTGTCCACCCCGAAGGTGATTTCAAAGACGGGGCACCAAATAGAGTCTGAACAAGTTGTGACCCCAGCATTGCCGGGATCTTTCCGACGAGAGTCGAATGCTCTAACACCGAGCCACCCAGCTGCCCTCACCGAAAGGATTTGAAGTTTAAAGAGTGTGTAGAGTCAAATTAACCCTTTTACTATCGGTAGCTGGTATCGGCAACACCGACACGCCATGGCAAGACATGGATCGAGCGTGATAGTTCAAGGGTTGTGCCATTATAGCTTGGCGCCCGTAGGCGCCAAGCTATTCTGGCACAACCCTTGAACTATCACGCTCGATCTGTTTCCAGAAGTGTAATACAGTCTTCAGAGGGCAACTTCAAAATTTGGGGATTTCGGTCCTGGAGCAGATTGTGTTAGCCCATTCAGCCCTGGCGCACTGCAGCAGGAGATGGATCGACCACGATAATTCAAGGGAAGTGCCAGATTAGCTTGGCGCCGACAGGCGCCAAGCTAATCTGGCACTGCCCTTGAATAGCATGCTCGATCCATCACCTGCAACAGTTTCATAGTCGTTAGATGACGCCTCCAAAATGTTTAAAATACGGCCTTCGGGCTGAGTGAGTTAAACTATAGTCCAGTAGTACTGTTAACGCCTTGACTGCTAGTGGTGGCAGACTGTGTAAACTATAGTCCAGTAGTACTGTTAACGCCTTGACTGCTAGTGGTGGCAGACTGTGTTGCTGAACCCCATCTGTCATGTAAACACGGATACAAAGTGGGTGTCCCTGAGCAAGACGCACTGATCCCTATGTTGTCCACGCAAAAGTGGGGGCTCACGAGGATTTGCTGCCGGGTGCACAACAGCCTTCTAAATTAAAAGCATTTTAAAGTTAAAATCGTTTTAGTTAACACCTTTAAAACTGGTGCACGACACGTTTCTAAAAAAAAAGTTAACAACGTTTTAGCTAAAAAGTGTCTACCGCACTACGTCACCGATATATAAATAGAGTTTTTGTTCCTTGAATAGTTCATTCGCATGAAAGATTTATAATCGCCAGTATGGAGAGAAACCCCCAAAGAAAAAAAAAGAAACACGATTAGCAAAGACAGTTACACCACGATTTATTAATATTTAGGCTTGTTCAGAATATGATTACAAACAAGTACACAATTTGCAACTTATTTTTTCTGACAATGATGATGCAACGGAAGGTATGTCGTGAAACAATAGCTGACGAACTGAAAGTTCACAACAAAAAAGAAACAAAGAGAAAAAAGAATTAACATCTACAAGATTGACGTCAATTAAATTTAATGCGTCAAAATCAGTTCCATTCCAAGATGGCTGCTCCAGGTCCGGCGGAGAATATTTCCCCCCTCCCCCCTTGAGAGAGGGGAAATAGTCTCCGCCGGACTTAGAGCAGCAGTTCCATTCCAAGATGGCTGCTCCAGGTCAGGCGGAGACTGTTTCCCCCCGTCCCCCCTTGAGATGGGGGAAATAGTCTCCGCCGGACTTAGAGCAGCAGTTCCATTCCAAGATGGCTGCTCCAGGTCAGGCGGAGACTGTTTCGCCCCGTCCCCCCTTGAGATGGGGGAAATAGCCTCCGCCGGACTTAGAGCAGCAGTTCCATTCCAAGATGGCTGCTCCAGGTCAGGCGGAGACTGTTTCCCCCCCGTCCCCCCTTGAGATGGGGGAAATAGTCTCCGCCGGACTTAGAGCAGCAGTTCCATTCCAAGATGGCTGCTCCAGGTCCGGCGGAGAATATTTCCCCCCGTCCCCCCTTGAGATGGGGGAAATAGTCTCCGCCGGACTTAGAGCAGCAGTTCCATTCCAAGATGGCTGCTCCAGGTCCGGCGGAGAATATTTCCCCCCGTCCCCCCTTGAGATGGGGGAAATAGTCTCCGCCGGACTTAGAGCAGCAGTTCCATTCCAAGATGGCTGCTCCAGGTCCGGCGGAGAATATTTCCCCCCGTCCCCCCTTGAGATGGGGGAAATAGTCTCCGCCGGACTTAGAGCAGCAGTTCCATTCCAAGATGGCTGCTCCAGGTCAGGCGGAGACTGTTTCCCCCTGTCCCCCCTTGAGATGGGGGAAATAGTCTCCGCCGGACTTAGAGCAGCAGTTCCATTCCAAGATGGCTGCTCCAGGTCCGGCGGAGAATATTTCCCCCCGTCCCCCCTTGAGATGGGGGAAATAGTCTCCGCCGGACTTAGAGCAGCAGTTCCATTCCAAGATGGCTGCTCCAGGTCCGGCGGCCGCCGGACTTAGAGCAGCAGTTCCATTTCAAGATGGCTGCTCCAGGTCAGGCGGAGACTGTTTCCCCCCGTCCCCCCTTGAGATGGGGGAAATAGTCTCCGCCGGACTTAGAGCAGCAGTTCCATTCCAAGATGGCTGCTCCAGGTCCGGCGGAGAATATTTCCCCCCGTCCCCCCTTGAGATGGGGGAAATAGTCTCCGCCGGACTTAGAGCAGCAGTTCCATTCCAAGATGGCTGCTCCAGGTCAGGCGGAGACTGTTTCCCCCTGTCCCCCCTTGAGATGGGGGAAATAGTCTCCGCCGGACTTAGAGCAGCAGTTCCATTCCAAGATGGCTGCTCCAGGTCCGGCGGAGAATATTTCCCCCCGTCCCCCCTTGAGATGGGGGAAATAGTCTCCGCCGGACTTAGAGCAGCAGTTCCATTCCAAGATGGCTGCTCCAGGTCCGGCGGAGAATATTTCCCCCCGTCCCCCCTTGAGATGGGGGAAATAGTCTCCGCCGGACTTAGAGCAGCAGTTCCATTCCAAGATGGCTGCTCCAGGTCCGGCGGAGACTGTTTCCCCCCTCCCCCATTGAGATGGGGGAGGGGGGAAATATTCTCCGCCGGACTTAGAGCAGCAGTTCCATTCCAAGATGGCTGCTCCAGGTCCGGCGGAGACTGTTTCCCCCCTCCCCCATTGAGATGGGGGAAATAGTCTCCGCCGGACTTAGAGCAGCAGTTCCATTCCAAGATGGCTGCTCCAGGTCCGGCGGAGACTGTTTCCCCCTGTCCCCCCTTGAGATGGGGGAAATAGTCTCCGCCGGACTTAGAGCAGCAGTTCCATTCCAAGATGGCTGCTCCAGGTCAGGCGGAGACTGTTTCCCCCCTCCCCCATTAGAAGGGGGAAATAGCCTCCGGCGAACTTGGAGCAGCCATCTTGGAATGGAACTACGTGTTTTGACGCAATAAATTTAATTGACGGACCGGTTTATGTATCCAGGTGTGCAGCGTACATTCTGGTTCTCGACTGAGAATAGACGTATCTTAGGTTTGCTGTCTACATCCGCAGGGCTATGTTTGGGCCTTGTTTGAGAAACACCATTTTCAGGCAACAGTTTTTACTAGTAGTAACACTGTGTTGTTGTTGTTGTTGTTGTTGTTTGTTTGTTGTTGTTGTTGTTTGTTTGTTTGTTTGTGTGTTTGTTTTATTATTATTATTTAAAACAGAATACTACTGCATTCTGTTGGCAACTGTAACTGTAGCCTTGAGATGTAGCGAATTGTTCACGTGTGTCAAATGCATTTTTTTTTCGTCGCCCAAGGAACCATCAAAAACTAAACTGCGCTCCCCTATGCAATATTAACCCAATGCGCAAAAGGCCATCGGGCTGACGTCGGCCCGATGATCTTTGTGCACTGGGTACTTTTTTGTGCAATAGGATTTTTCCCTCTTGTTTCCAGTGTCGTCCTTTGCGGTACAGGTCATGTTACGGTAATTCACGGACGAAAATTCAACTTTGAAAATAAACTTAACTACGAACTATAAGTTTCAAATTCTGTACTTTTATACGAAATGTTCATTAGCAGCTCACGTCACACAGGAACAGTGCCACCGGACGTGTTCGCGCCACGTACAATAGTCAAGCCGGCCATTGTCCCGGTAAGCAAAGGTCCTCGGGCCCACGACGGCCGCATTAGGCCCGCGCACGACTGTGCGCGGGCCCACTGCGGTCGCCGTGGGGCCGAAGACGTTTTGCTACTGGGGGTAAAGGTGAGAAGGAAGACGGCTCATTCGTATGAGTTCGCTCCCAGTACTTTTTATGTAGTCCGCAACAGTGATTGACTGCACGTTGTAAAAGATTCAAACTCTTGTCAGTTTCGTGTTCAAACTCAGATTCGCGATATAACAGACCCCTTAGCAACATACATCCAATATCAAGGACTGCAAGCAGCGCAGACAAGAGGGGGAATTTGAACAAGAAAAATACATACGAGGAGACAGAAACACTCGCAGCCCCACATACAGAGAGTAAAACACACACTATGTGGCAGACTAGGGTCTTCCTTGGGGGTGGGAGTTGGGAGGCAGTTGGGGGCGGGGAGGGGGGGGGGTTGTCGAGGATTGTTCATGGTGCGAAGCTACTATTAAACTGGCCTTGGACCATCACGGTCGATCTGTACACCGCGACTTCTTTACACCTCTCAGCTTTGACATGGTGGGTCCAGGAACTGAACCGAACTGAAGTAAATACTTGTTGCCCGTGTTTGTTTTTGCAGCAGGGAGATTGTGAAGACCAAGAGAGGAACACAGCTGGACTCCCTGATACTGCAGTCACAAAACCAGTGTACGGACCTGAAGCAAGCCCTGAAGGGCGTCGCCCTGCCCTGCGGCGTCTGCGGAGCCCCAAAATCTGACGTCACACTCAAGCCCTGCATGCACAAATGTGTGTGTAGCGCCTGCAAGGCCAAGGTCGAGAAATGTCCGCTGTGCGACGGACCGGTGACTGGCTCGGTCCTTAATACTGGAGAAGGTGTGTACAGAGAGAGAGAGAGAGAGAGAGAGAGAGAGAGAACGTGTGTATTCAATTTCATGTTCTGTACTCAGCATCTTCATGTTTTGTTTTGCCTGTTGTACTTTTTCAGCGAATTATATATCATAGGACTGCCACAAAATGTATCGCATACGATTATCTATGATCCCATGTTTGTTTGCTTTGTTTTTTTCAGACAACAAGGTGACTTGCATTACCGTCAACGGTGAGGCGTGTAAGCAGATGTAAACAGACCACCCTTGAACACTGCAGCGAATGTATGGGCCCGCTATGAACATTGATGGGTGGACCCAATCTGCACTTGAGCCTTAAGATGTTCATGACGGGCCCATACATCTGCTGCAGGGAATGTACGGGCCCCAAATGAACATTTAAAGGACACTGATGGGCGGACCCAACCCGCAATGGAGTCTACGATAATTATTTGTTGAACCCTGGGTGGTGATGATTTACGATCCGAAACTTGCTTTTGATACACAACTTCTGGCTCCGGGGCTCTGCCAGATCTGTGTGTCAATAGCACGTCGATGCTAGTAACATCATCACCACCCGTAGTTTAACGTATTTGACGTACTTAACCCGTTCAGTGCCGAGAAAATCTGAACACCAGCCAACTGCAAGAGGTATAGATTCTCATGAGCCCCCGCACTTGCGGGGGCTCATGAGGATCTTTGCCTCTTGCTGACACCACTTTGAATCCACGTTTCTGGGACAGCTTTTTTTTTTTTTTTTTGGTCTACTGTATTTACACAAGATGAGGATTTCATCCCAAAGTCTACCGTATTGTTTGGAGCTCAGATGCGTTTATATTTTAGGAACATTCAGGGTTGTTCATATTTTTAGGCTTATTATGCTGATCCATTTCCCACCTCTCAATGCCAACCTCTGATCAACACACTCGTCGGCGCACACAAAAAAAGACGGACACACGGCGCCTCCCGCCATTAGTACGCTCTGTGGGCTCGTGTAGCGACAGGAATCCATCTCCTTCTACTCTAACCCACCCTCAGATCCACACACACTGGCACACAGAAATAAAGACGGACACACGGCGATTCCCGCCATTGAAGCTCCCTGGTCTGGCGTAGCATAGCTAGTCTGAAGAAGAATAACAGCACGAGCAGCAAAATGACGTCACACCAAGCTTCACGTCATGGCATCATTAGTCCCACGACGCTGTGTTCATAGTGACGAATCGATGTTATACGTCACTTATAGCACTACTAACATTTGACGTAGCAGAGAATCAACTTTGCAATTTTCTTGCTGATTTTCACGCCTAGGGCTTACAGGTCACAACCAACATGTCCCTAAAAGATAAACGCATCTGAGCTCCAAACAATACGGTAGACTTTGGGATGAAATCCTCATCTTCTTTGTTTTTTGTTTTGGTGTTGAATTATCGAAGATTGCAGAAACACAGTCTGGGTCAGCTGGCACTGAAGGGGTTAATGTGTTAACCTTATTTATCCCACTATCGTGTGATCCCGGTTTCATGTCATGCCGGTTTATTGCTTGGATTGACTTGTTAGAGCCTGTACTAGCGTTTTGCTTACTTTTTAGAACTTTTTATTATAACCCTGTTAGGGCCTCCATAACTTGAAGTTCTACAGCTGTGACGTCAACAATTTTTAAATTAATTTCTACATACTGTAACGTCAATAATGTGTTGGTTTTGTTGTTGTTTTTTCGCGTTCCGCTGCTTGCTGTGCCTGAATTCACGTCCTATATGAACCTGGACTGAGTGTGGGGTTACATTGAGAATGTTGGTGTAAATCGGAAACCACTCAGCATGTTGGTGATTATGGGTGATCCAACAAATGTTAACTCATTCCAGACGTGCCGCCTCCGGATACGCGGCATAAGCCGTGTATCTGGAGGCGGCACGTCTCGAATGAGTTAATCTATCCAGTGATAGCATTCGTTTTGATATAGTCTGTATCAATTTTATTTAGTGAGTGAAAAAAGTGAATAGTTGCAGAAGAAATCAAAGACTGTAGATCGTTGTAAGCTACCAAAACAAACAAACACAACTGCAACGCAATGGGCAAGGCAGTGCAGAAACAGTCGTCTGTCTGATCACATTGATCAAGATGCTCAGTGACGTATATTTTCCGACTTTCACCAACATTCTCTATGGCTCTACTATCAGATCGGGGCCACATGGACTCAATGTCCCGGAACGTAGGGCATGGTGGCGGAACACAGTGATGAACTTTTGACGTTATCTGGCACATAGGCGAAGAAAATTATGCTCAGGCGATTACCACGCAGAAAAGACATGTGTAAAGATCAAAGGCGTCCCTGTCGACAGTGTGATATATAATTACAGTGCTGATGACCGCATGCATAATGCGACTTAAGTCCCCTTGTGCATGCTGTCAGCGGTACTATAAACAGTGCAGTCAAACACTGCCGTAAACAGTGCCGATGGCTGCATGCATAAGGGGTTGGGGGTGGGGTGGGGGGGGGGGGGGATTTTATCTGTAGGCTATAACTGTGTTTAAATGTGGTGCGTGTTGAAACAGACACATTCTTTGTACATTTTATAATCTATGATTTTACAACGTCTTGTAGAACACACACTCACGCGCGCGCGCGCGCGCGCACACACACACACACACACACACACACACACACACACACACACACACACACACACCGCACACACACACACACACACACACACACACGCACACACACGCACATTCACACAAACACACGCATATTCAAGGTTTAAGAAAAGCCCTCACATTAACCTCACATAAGGCCGTGTACATATCGCAGTGTTTACAAATCAAATGAAATGTAAACAAACCTCATATTTTGGTGAACATTGCTGCTAGACTGTAGTTTGAGCGCCTGCCTCCGTGATGTTCCCCGATAAATCCTTTGACTGTCGGTAACCATTTTTGTCGAGGTGATACCTGTAGGAATCGCCTCGACAAAATTGGTTACCCACAGCCAAGGGATAAAAACCTTACTGCTAGAGGACAAAACATCCGTCTCTGACACCATCATCCACCGAAAGCTCCATAGACGATTGCGGGAGGAACAGATATGAATAGAGCAAGCAAGCGGCATAGATCCTCATGTGCCCCAGCATCAGCGGAGGCCCATGAAGATCTATGCCTCTTGCAGATGTGTGATGGTCTCTGTGTCGTGGCCGAGTGCAGGAAAATAATGTCCGTTGATTTAGTGTTGATGTGACCATCCGTCATTCATCATGACATGCACGGTGTGTAGTATACGTCATGACAGGTCGTGGAAAATGACTGATAAGCATACATTATACTGACGAGCAAAAGAAATGCGACATTTTTGGAATCATCGGAAACACTTCAGTGTTTCCGATGATTCCAAAAATGTCGCATTTCTTTTGCTATTTAGTGTCTCAAACTTAATGCTTGATACAACTGATCTAAAATACTGAGACCGCAAGATATGTGTTATTAAGGAACGATACGAAACCGCGCGCATTCTGTTCGTCAAATTGCACTAGGTTATAGTACTTACTAGATGAAAGGTTGAGGACCTTATGAACTGATAAACGTTAAGCAATGGTTTGTTGTTTTGCTTAACATTGTTTAATCTATTAAGTTTAAAGTTGCTATCTTGAGTCCATACTCTAAAGACAACTACACTACACCTTTTTTCAGCACCAAGCCTCGGTGACCATGTTGTATTTAATCATACAAGTGAAAAATATACATTTTCAGTTTCCCTTTAATTTATGTTTATCATTCCAGATTGTTGTTGAGTGCTGATAACACGGTATGATTTGTTTTAAATCTATCTTATTTTGAAGATAGTAATTGTGTTTTCTTACTTTTTATCTTCCATCAAAAAAAAAAAAAAAAGTCAGAACCAGGTCTGACGTTTAAGTTTATGTTTAAAGTGTCGTTTGTTTCGATGAATGTAGCTTTATTACGTCGGTTCGTTGATTGTGTAATTTTTTTGCTCGGAAAAGTTTCAACTTCAGAAGAAATTTTCCCACAGATAATAACAGCTTACACAAACGATAACTTCTTGTGTGCAGCTTAGATGTTTCAATGTGACGATTGTCACAGTTGTTTTTGCTTCTTTGTTGTAATATATTGCCCCTCACAATAAAGACTATTTTTCAGAAAATGGCCATCACTGAGATTTCTTTTATTCGTTAAGACTGTATTCTGCTGGCACGTATTTGCTGACATGACAGTGTGACCCAAGAAAGATACATTTTGCTGAAAACTGACACCTGATGACGTAGAAAGTTCTGGAGACAAACCGATCATGACAGTTCAAGGGTGGTGTCGGTATAGCTTGGCGCCCTAGGGCGCCAAGCTATTCCGACACCACCCTTGAACCATCATGGTCGATCAATAACCTGTCGTAGCGTGCCAGGACTTTCTGGGTTAAGATAATATCATCAGTCATCATGCCACACCTTTCTATGGAGTGGACGGACTCTGAACTCTGTACGCATTTGAACTAGCATTGACTCGGAAAACGAACCTGCCACGTTCGTTGTCTGATTCAGTCATCGCTATAACTAGTGACGCGGACGGTGGAGTTGCACGTCATTTTCTATACTCCAGTATCTGTCTGTCGTAGTTTCAACGGCTTTGTTTGAGCTATTTTTAGCGCCACGCAAAACTCTGGCTGCACTGGCCTGGAAAAGTTTACTAGTGACATGAGTGGGCCGGTAACTGTAGACCGGAGCAATTGAAACGAGGGCAACCAACTCGCTAACTCGCAACCCGCCTTCGGTTTTTTCCTCGTAGTTTTCACAGTGAGCTTATAATCAGCCTACACGCCAGACGTAACAAACAAGCTCTCCATACCAAACAAGATAAACGTTTGCTGTGATGGTAATAGACGTTGCTCGGTTCGGTATTGAGAAGTAGGGCAGTCAAAATTGCATGTGTCAACGAACACAGTGGATTAAAAGCCCTGACAAATATGAGGTATTGAATATTTGTTCGTACTTTTAATTCACTGTTTGCGTCGAAACACGTGCAGTTTTGATCTGTTTCTGATTTCCGGGTGGGAAAAAAAAAAAAAAAAACGTCGATTTGTACACGGTTGAGGTATTTGTTACAGGGGAGGTAAGTCTGGCTAGATCAGCACTCGTATGCGTAGAGGTTGTAAGCCTTAAAACGGGAAACGCAATCAATGTCTAAAAATAAAAGTGCAGTGCGCCGCTACTTGGTCACACCGCGGCTAACAGAAAGCAGCCGAACACACACAAGGACAATCACAGCAACTACGTACAGTCTCAAACAGGAAGATTGTACACTGTTATTCAATTCATTGTGACAAACCGAACCGCCACCACTACACACTATAAGGTATGTCAACCGCCCTTTTGGAATGACTTATTCGAGACATACTGCATTCGGATACGCGGTTGAAGCCGCATATGCGGATGCAGCACGTCTCGAAAGTGTTAAACTATTTCACTGAGCAGCTTATGATCACAGGTGCAGTAACATTGACCAATTCACTTTCCCTCCCCACGTCCATGGCCACAGGAACCAGCATCATCATTTTCTCACACACACAATCTTGGAGTAACCCTGGACGAAACACTGTCCATGAACCAACAGATTGTCAACACGTGTCGCACAGCCTACATGGAGCTCCGTCGCATTTCTTCTATCAGACACTATTTGACCATCGAAGCCACAAAAACCCTCATCTGTGCATTTGTTCTTTCCAAGCTGGACTACTGTAATTCACTGTATGCAGGTTGTCCCAAATATCAGATTGACAGGCTTCAAAAAGTTCAGAATTCTGCTGCGAGGCTCGTCACACAAAAAAGCGCAAAACTGATCATATTACACCTTTAATTAAATCCCTCCACTGGCTCCCTGTGGTTGCAAGAATTCAGTATAATTTTTTTTTTCTGTCTGCTTCAGCTGCATTTCCACATCAAGCCCCCCGTACCTGTCCTCTCTCCTGCAGCTGTACACTCCCTCAAGACAACTCAGATCCTCTGCTGACAGCCGCATTTTGCGTGTACCTTTTGTCCGTACCAAGTCCTTTGGCCAGCGGTCTTTTTCATATCTTGGGTCGCTGTATTGGAACGAACTCCCCTCCCATGTCCGCCACAGTGCTTCAAAAGACGTTTTTAAATCTGCGCTAAAAACACAGCTTTTCCAACTCCATTACCCCACTGATTAATCATTGACTGCTGAGGATTCTGTTGTAGTTTTGCTGTGGTGCTTGGAATGTGTGTGTGTGTGTGTGTGTGTGTGTGTGTGTGTGTGTGTGTGTGTGTGTGTGTGTGTGTGTGTGTGTGTGTGTGCAATATTGTGTACAGTTTTTGTAATTGTATTTTTAAATTTGTAAGGCGCCTAGAGCTCTACCTGAGGTTAGGCGCCATATAAATTATTATTATTATTATTATTATTATTATTACTATTAATATTGACCGAGACCGAAACGTTTTTCAACATATATTGCTGGCTTAGTAGAGACCGAGCTTTGAGCCCGACGGCTCGGTCACTATAATCTTGTCATGGCAAAACGACCGACTGCCCTGTTGCGTGAGACAGCATGTCTCTTCTAAGGTCCTGGTAAATCAAAGTGGCACAGCTGCAGTGCGGCCGAATTGATCAGTGTTCAGGTCGTACTCCATAGGTAATAGCTGTCCTTGCCCCCCTCCCTCCCCCCCCCCCACCATTACCCGCCCGCTAGGGCCGTCCGGCATTATCACTCCGGTGCCGTGGACACTAAACCCCGAACGAACTCAACTCACTACAACCATTTCGCTGCCATTCTCTCAGGAATCATCGCGACAAAAAGCGCTACCGACAGCCAGAGGGATAAGACTGAAGGGTAGTGTCTGTTTCAGTACCTCTCTTATTCATGTTTACTGTGGCTGTTTTCGGTACATCCATAGACCCAGAGTCTTCCTCGTTTGCCCGATTGCGAAGTAAAAGCCCCAAACTGAGGACAGAGTATTCACACGAAGTCAATTTGATAGTTCGTCTACTGACACAAACACACCCGTTCAAGAGTGAGACACTGATTTGATCACAGGAATCGCTGGTACCGTCTTTATTTCAAAAAGCACGTGACAGAGAAAAGAGATATTGCAGCACTCTTTGCCGGCCTGCGCCAAGACTGAAGAGACAAAAGGTGTATAATTGTATTATATAGCAACTGATGTGAAATCTGACATACTGCATGTGTGCTTGGGGCCTGCTACAGCCTAGAGCCGTAAGGTCCAAAATCACAGACCAGCATACAGAATTATGTTAATAGACAGTTCCCCAACTGACACTGACTCAAGTCCATCATACGCCTCCCCCCTCCCCCTCCCTTCCTCCCCTCCCCCCCCCCCGTCCCCTCCCCCTCCGCTCGTCCTCTCCTCTTTTACCCGTACCAACTGACGCAGACCGTATTTGTGAGGTCTTCGTTTATTCAACACCAAAAAACCCCTAGATGTCCCACAAATATGAATTCAAAGTGGTTTCAAAGAGAGGCATAGATCTTCATAAGCCCCCGCAACGGCGGGGGCTCATGAGGATCTAGACCTCTTGCAGCTGGGTGGCATTCACTTTTTTCCTTTCCCTCACCGTTAATATTCAGACGCCGCCGTATGGTCCTGTTAAAAACAAAAACAAAAACTGACTCCCCGACCTCAAAAAGCCACCCCCCCCCCCACCCCCGCCCCGCCCAAACCCATATAAGTGGTAACCTCATCATACAGTTCAGTCACTGTCTTCAACAATAAGCCCGCATTACAAGTAGGCCGACATGCTTTCACAAACAGCTGTCGCCGGGAAGGTTCCATTTCTGAGAAATTGCCACTTCATGGAGTTAGTGTAAGGCCTACCCGGGCGGCTCAGTTGCAGACTACTCAGTGATAGGTGACAGACAATAAACACATTTACGTGAATCTATACGCCCCATATCTCTTATGAATACTGACATAAAAAGCACACGCTTGTAATCAGTAGGTAAACACACCAACACCTAAGCCTGATGTGCTCTTTACTAGACAGGATCTGATATACCGTCACGCGATGAGTTCTCATCATCATCATCATCATCAGTCCCTTGCCCGAACTGGGCGTTGGGGGGACTGAAAGGCAGCAGCAACAGACAGTGCTCTCCACTGAGTTCTATTTTGGGCGGTGGCAAGCAAGTCTGGCATCTCGAGTGTTCTAGTATTACACTAATCAGTCTGTCTAACCCTTCGGGAAAACCCGATTGTGTAAACCAGTGGGTTACTGTCTTGATTCGACGCAATTTCTCATAAAAAAGTTAAAACACCATTGATCTTAAACCCGCGTGACACAGTCGATATTCGTGGTCTGGTAAGGAGTTTTCCTTTCAGATTTACTAAAGTCGTGCTCGGTACTCTTGTCTTCCCTCTCACTGTGCTTCCTATGGCCTTGTTGCATGCTCGGCGTAACCCTCGACGAACCCTGTGCGTGTCGGTAGTGGATATAGTCGCGACTGATGATTCCTACGGGAATCATCGCGACTAAAACCGCTACTTAGGCCTACACGCAAAGGGTTAACTTAACCCGTTGGCTGTCGATATCGGTTCGGTTTTTGTTGTGTTGATTCCTGCAGGACTCGACGCGACAAAAGCCACTACCGACAACCAAAACTGCTGTTGAACAACCTTTCCCTAACACTCAGGCAAATGTCACACACGAAATCTCTTTATCGATCTGCACGCTACGTGCACAAATGTATGTCAGTCGTTTGTTCGTCGGTGTCAAATCGTGCTGATGTTGCCCAAGTTGCTTTACTTTTTTTTTTTCATTGATCACGAATCACGGAAATGAAGCAGTCACGATTTTCAAATACATGATGAGGGTTTCAAATGATGATAATAATAATAATGATACTACTAATAATAATAATAATAATAATAATAATGGTACTACTACTACTACTACTAATTATTATTATTATTATTATTATTATTATTATTATTATTATTATTATTATATTATATTATATTGATAAAATAATTAAAATAATGATACTACTACTACTGCTAATAATAATAATAATAATAATAATAATAATAATAATAATAATAATAATTATTATAACTATAATAATAATAACTAAACAACCAAGCTGTCACCCGTGGTGATTGTAACCCATGCTCCTGCTATGTTCATGTAACTAGCCCAGATGACGGCGTACATCGGCACGAGGGTACTGCGGGGCCCGGACTGGGAGGGGGGCGACACGGACGGAGGGGAGGGCTACCTGGGCACTTTGACGGCGTTACTAGACAACCAGCAAGTGCGCGTGCGATGGGACAACGGTACAGAGAGCACGTGCAGGGCAGGCTTTGAGGGCAAATTCGACCTGAGGATCTTCGACACGGCGCAGGCAGGTCAGACCAAGTTTCTTGTCATTACAGTCGTCTTTGCTGGCCTGAAATAATGCATACTGAGGAGCAAAAGAAATGCGACGTTTTTTTTTAATCATCGGGAACACTAAAGTGTTTTCGATGATTCCAAAAATGTAGCATTTCTTTTGCTTCTCGGTATATAATGGCCACGTTTTGACATCCTTCTCAAATCTGTCGCGTTAAACGACACATAAAATTGTACCCTTTGCGTGTCGGAAGCGGTTTTTGTCGCGATGATTCCTGCCGGAATCATCGCGACAAAAATCGCTACCGACAACAAAAGGGGTAAGTGTTCCTTTGAGTTGGTTGTACATTGCTTAACGTCCTGACATCAACAAGACTTTCTCAGGATATTAGCCTGCGCTGCTTGTGAAACAAGATGAGGATTTCATCCCAATGTCTACCGTTTTGTTTGAAGCTCACATGCGTTTTTCTTTTAGGAACATTCAGATTTGTTTATATTTTTCAGCTTATCCTTCTGATCCTTTCCCCTTCTCTCTAAGTCAACCTCTGATCAACACACACACCGGCGCACACAAATAAGTACGGACACGCTGAACTTCTCGCCATTAGTACGCTCTGTGGGCTGGAGTAGCGACAAGAATAATGAAAAAGAATAACAAGATGAGGATTTCATCCCAAAGTCTACCGTATTATTTGGAGCTGAGATGCATTTATCTTTTAGGAGCATTCAGAGTTGTTCATATTTTGAGGCTTATTATGCTGATCCATTTTCCTCTTCTCTGAGCCAACCCCTGATCAACACACACGTCGGCACACTCAAATAAAGACGGACACACGGCGCTTCGCGCCATTAGTACGCTCTGTGGGCTCGTGTTGCGACAGGAGTTCATCTCCTTCTACGCTAACCACCCTCTGATCCACATACACTGGCACACAGAAATAAAGACGGACAAACGGCGATTCCCGCCATTCGTAAGCTCTGTTGCCTGGCGTATCATAGCTAATCTGAAGAAGAAGAATAGCACGAGCAGCGATATGATGTCAGTATTAGTCCCACGACGCTGTGTTCATAGTGACGACTCGATGTTATACGCCACTCATCGCAGTACTAACATTTGACGTATCAGAGAATCAACTTTGCAATTTTCTTGCTGATTTTCACGCCTAGGGCTTACAGGTCACAATTTGACCTAATCCTACCCCAAGGCCGGGACAAACAGCAGGCGTATGCAAACACTGTTTATGAAAAATCATGCGGGTATTAATGAGAAGATAGTTTTTTTCGTAAAAGAAAAATTAAAGTCATGTTAGCTGTTTTACAAATAATTCCTAAAAAGTGGTGCAGAACATTGTCTGATTTTCACACCTAAGGCATGCAGGTCACAATTGACCTAATCGTACCCGACAACCGAGACAAACTGTACGCTTATGTAAATACCATATACGAAAAATCATGCGATTATTAATGAGAAGATTGGGGCGGGGGGGGGGGGGGGGGGGGGGGGGAGGGTTCGTAAAAAAAGATTAAATTGTTTTAAGATTAACCCATATAATTCGTGAAATCAATCCCAAAAACGTGAAAATATATTTTTTTTCAAAAATATTTAATTATCACTCAAAACGTTCCAGAGGTACAATAATGGTTAACGAACTCATTTAATATCTCCCTTTTATCTATCTATGCGCAAAATATGTAGTACAAATAAGAAAAATTACGGACTTCAGTGTGGATCAACCGGTTTTTGTGAAACGGCCATTTTCTCGGGAATGAGCATCTCAATCAAAAATCGAAAAAAAGGTCCCGAGATAATTCTTTTAGGGAGAATATCCTACAATTTCAAGCTTGTCCGTCCTCAAACGCGGGCTCTAGTCGCTGTCACACACACACACACACACACACACACACACACACACACACACACACACACACACACACACACACACACACACACACACACACACACTCTCACACACACACACACACACACACACACACACACACACACACACACACACACACACAAACACACACACACACAACACAACACAACACACACACACACACACACACACACACACACACACACACACACACACACATACACACATACGGCGCTTTGGCGCCGAAAAGACGTTCTCAAAGCAAGGTTTGCGTAGCTAGACGTGACGTCATTTACTTCTTTGCTAGAATTTCTATCCCGCACGCCAAAAACGTCATGTGCATGCTCCGGAATGCGCACCGACCAGCCCCGTTTCAAAATCTACCGTATTTTTAAAATACGGTAGACAACACAAGCAGCAACATGACGCCACTATAAGCTTGACATCATGGCATCGCTAGTCTCATTACGCCGTGTACACAGTGACGCATTTGAGGTTTCACCTCACTCATCTGAAAGGCACACAGCCTTTTCCATGCCTGACAGTTTTGTTGTGCACAGCCTCTTTCAGGGCTCACTGTCTGATGAGAGTATATAATGGATTCAAAACTTGCAAAAATGAATGTTTGAAGAGGTACAACGCTGGATTACAAACATATTCAATATATCCATTCAATCCAGGTGAATGCAAAGTATCTAGTAAGATCAATACAAATACGGACTCAAATGCGGATCAACCAGTTCGTGTGCAACGGCCATTTTCCTGTCAACGTGTGAAGTAATTAAAAAGTCCAAAAACAGTTTCAAGTTTGTCTGTCCATAAATGCGGGCTCTAGTCGCTGTCACACACACACACACACACACACACACACACACACACACACACACACACACACACACACACACACACACACACACACACACACACACACACACACACACACATACGGCGTTTGCGCCAAATGTACGTTCTCTAGCAAGGTTTGCGTAGCTAGACGTGACGTCTTTTTTACCCTGTTACTTCTTTGCCAGAATGCGGGATCCGCTCAACCAGCACATCGTGTGCATTCTACGGAACGCGCTCGGACCAGCCCCATTTCAAAGTATACCGTATTTTCAATACGGTGGAGAAAAAACAAAACAAAACAACAACAACAAAATAAAACCCAACAAAACACACACACACACACACACACACACACACACACACACACACACACACACACACACACACAGAGAATATTGACTGTATATCGCCAGCCGATCCAATATGCTCAATAAACCTAAGACATGCTAGGGACACTGCACCTTCATGCTAATTCATCATACATAGTTTAAAAAACGAACAGAAAAGAGTTGACTGACATTACAATTTAAAATATTTAGAGAGAAATGAAACAGAAAAAAAAATGCATTAACCGCAAACACATAACGTATCACCTCTTAGGTGCAGCAGACCATTCAGCAACACACGTGCAATATCAAGAGCTACAGGCAGCACAGACTGTAGGAAAAATTTAAAAACAGAAAATACAGGTGAATGGACCAAGGGTAGAGAAAAACGTACCCAGAAAAAGGTTAAACCCGTGGGGTTGACAGGGTGATCCAAGGAATGTTCCTTTGGCATATATATCAAAGACTGTGGTTTGCGAAACTTTTTTATTGTGCTTTTTCTTACACACCTCATTCTTTGGTGCCTTTTTAGCGGAAAAGCTGTATCACACACGTGTGAAACATCTTGAGCCGTGCTGCGTGAACAGCCAAGTGTGCCATTGTCCCGTAGAAAGTCTGGTCAACAAAAGGTATGTTTACACGCGTTATTGAAACTTGACCTACTTTCAGCTCACGCGCAATGACATCATTTTATGGTGACGACTGGCACTCTGGCGTTAATTATTGCGCCATTAGGAACATTTGCTGGCATCCAAAATATTGACGTCATATTTCAAAGCAAATTACGTCAAGAACTTTGCCAAGACACAATGGCGGCTGTGTTGTGACTAGGTGTGTGCGGAAAACCATCTCACGTCAATTTATGCAAAGAAAAAGGTGAGTAAGAAATATATTCTTACATCGGTGTTTAGGTGATACTGAGAATCTCACTCTTGTGGTCTTAAAACCTTATCCTACTCGCTTTCGCTCCTATGATAAGGTTTTATTTGAAACCACTCGAGTCAGATTCTCAGTATCACCTAAACACCGGTGTAACAATCTTTATATACGCACAGAGCAATTTAAATAATTGCATCTAATTTAAATACAAATACTGCAGGAATCCGTCATGCACACACCAAATGTTCCTCGTGTGGAGAAGAAAACATCCTCGGCATATTATGGCGCTGCCAGGAGTGTCCCGGATGTGACCTTTGCACTCCGTGTTACAGTGACGACAAACACAATACACGTCATCAGTTTCTGCGTATTGACACACCAGATTTAAAAGGGTGAGATTATTATTCTTATTATTTTTGTATTCTAAGACATTTTTTTTTTGTGTAAATGTTAACGTGAAAGCGATCTGCAGAGTGGCGGGTTATGGTGACAACTATTCAAATCCCTCCCCCCCCCCCGGATCCCACCCCCCAATAGCAAGACGTCTTCGGCCCCACGACGGCCTAAGTGGGCCGTCATGGGCCCGTGGTCCTTTGCTTACTGGGACAACGGGCTTTCATTGTTGTTTTGCATCAAGTAAGACTTTTCTGCCGACCCATTTTTCCACAAGCCGTGTGAGTAGGCACGCTTAACTCATTCTACCCCAGACACACCAAAGGAAGATAAGGATCGACCGTGATAGTTCAAGGGTGATGCCAGAATAGCTTGGCGCCTATAGGCGCCAAGCTATTCTGGCATCACCCTTGAACTATCATGGTCGATCTGTGTACTGCACTGTAATGCAGTCTTCAGAGGACAACGGCAAAAATTAAGGATTTCGGTGATGGGGTAGAATGAGTTAAATTAACCCCTTTGCTATCGGTGATCACGAATGTCGCGTCAGAATAGACAGCAGACTGAGCGGCATTCTTGCGAAGAACACTGATGTAAATGAGACAAAATTAGGCATACATACAGTGGGCGTTCAGTATCTCTCTCACTTGATTTACAAGTATTCGTTTACCAACACTTGTGAATTCCAGTTGCGTAGTGCCCAAGAGAAATACGAGCGTGAAGGTGCGCGCTATCGGCCTGTTCCCGGGGGCTACAGTCACTCGCAGCAAGGACTGGAAGGGCGGGGACCACACGGGCGGCGAGGGCGAGGTCAAAGGCTACGCCAGAGTGGCACGTGACTCCGCGCGTAATTTTCTGCGCGTTGATTGGCCGAACGGCGTGTCCAGCAACTGTAGCCTTGGTTACCTGGGTCACGTTGACCTTGTGTTTGTGGAGGAGGAGGTGGGGCCCTACTACTACAGAGACCATGTCCCGCTTGTCGGTGAGTCAAACATCCCCCCCTCCTGCCTCTCCCGCCCCCCCCCCACCCCCACCCCCCGCCCTCTTTCCCCTTCCCGGACAGAAAACATAGTAAAGACGTGCGATTCATTTCACGGCCTAAATTCGAATTATGGTTATGTGATTTGTTCTGTGATAGGCAATACACATGTGATTCAGATTTTAACCCCTTCCCTGCCATTACTCTACATATACTGTACGTACATTTTTGTTTCCGAAATCTTGGTTCATTCAACGACCAAAAGCCAACAGTGACAAACATGGATACAAGATGCACTGATCCTCGTGAGTCCATGCTGTCGCGGGAGCTCATGAGGATGTATGTCTCTTGCAGTTGGATCATGTTCACTTTTCTTCTCGGCAGTGAAGGGGTTAGAGCGACTATAGCCATTTTATCTACGAAGAAGAAAAAGAAGAAGAACGTGCTTGTTTATTACCTGTATTCTGAATCTTTTGTCAAAGCATACATTCTGAGCACGGTCCCATATGTCAATATTTAGCAGATATCGTTTATGGTTTATATTGTGTTGTCTTCCTGTTACCCGTATAAACAGACGCCTCCAAGCGCGCTGGCGAAGTAATCGTGACCCGCCCCGGACCTGCTGACAACATGGCGGCCATCCTGCACAGTGTGAGTATCTCACAAAGTCCGCAGCTGTCCTCAGCTTCCACAGCTCACAGCGACAACACGTCGACAGATCGCTTAACCCCAGCTTCACCAGTTCAAGCTGACAGTTCACCAGAAGATCAGTCAGCCCCAGTTCCATTACCTGGCTCTGTGGACACGCCTGATGAAGGCGGGGATGGAAGTCCACAACAAAAAGAATCAAAGCTAACTCAACCTACGCTAAATCTGCGTCAGCCGCAACAAGCGGAAAAACCGACAGCGGGCCAACCGAGACAGAAAGGAGAACAGAAGACAGTTCAACCGAGACAAGCAGAAGAGAAAATAGGGAGTGTAAGTAATGAGACAGGACCGTGCGTGAGTGAATGTACAGAGGAATGTGTGTGTACGCGCGAATTTTCGCATTTTGCCTTTGCTATTACCGATAAGTCTAGTGACGAGCAAAGAAATGCGACATTTTGGAATCATCGCAAACACTTTTGCGACACATTTAGAAGCATCGGAAACACTAAAATGTCGCATTTCTTGGCTCGTCAGTATATGTGTGTATTTGTTGTCTGTGACAGTGTAATTGTGAACCTCTACATCAATTTCCCAAATAAGTTATATCTGATTTCATGTCGTCTCTTCTGGTCTTGTCTTATATCTCTCTCACCGCAGGGCGGTCTTATATGAGTTAGTTAGTTATTTGGATTTAACACCGAGCATTCAACTAAACTAACTAACTCATCTCATCTCCCTGTCTTATGTATATTTTGTACTTAGTTAGTCGTAGTTTTAGCAACGGCAGGTACGAAAAATGATATAGTCACTGACTGTGTTAATATCTTCACCGTTGTAAAATAAAGATTCATTGATTCATTTCACCAGCCGTCTACAGCAGAACAAGCCGAGGCGGATAAACCCAAGGAGGATGTTATGAGCGCGTCAGGTCAAAACAGTGATATATCCTGTCTGGAGGAGCTGACAGCGGGGGACAAGGTGGCCATTACGGTGGGGGAGGAGCGGCTGAAGGAACTGCAGAAAACCTGTGGTGGCTGTACCGCCAGGATGATCAGGGTAAGTGCTGTACACCTAGGATGGTAAGGGTAGGTGTTGCACCAGGATGGTCAGGGTAAGTACCGCCACGAGGGTCATGGTAGGTGTTGTACCCCCAGGATGGTCAGAGTACAATTTTTGTTAACCCTTTGGCCGTAGGTAGCGGGGTGTTTTTCTTTAGGAATCATCGCGACAATAAAAACAAAAACAAAACAAAAAAAAAACAACCCCACAAACGCTACCGAAAGTCACAGGGTTAAATCTCAAATATACATAGAGCACACATGCAGCAGGTAGGTGGGCACATGTGTGCTTTTTTATTTGTTTTCCTACATGCATTTCTATATGAAGAGAAGACCGCACAGCTTTTCACGGCAGATTTATTGCTGATTTGCACTTAATTCTGTTGGAGTCCAAGTTTATTAATTGTGTCCTGGTGCGTGTCAGTGTATCGGCAGGACAGGGGAGGTCGCCGCTGTGATTGACAAGGGCGTGGTGAGCGTCAAGTTTGGCGACACGACCAAAGTCAAGTACAGGTTTAACCCGGCCGCTCTCGTCAAGGTAACACTCCAGAAAACATCCTCGGTCATTTGTTTCATTTTCCCCAGTAAGCAAAGGTCCTCGGGCCCACCACAGCCACAGTGGGCCCTCGCACGGCTGTGAGCGGGCCCACTGCGGCCATCGTAGGCCCGAAGACGTTTTGCCACAGGGTCACCAACGTCAAACTTTATCGAGACCCAGCTGTCCATCCTCAGTGCCAATTCAGCTAATTCAGTTATGTGTCATCAGCGGGCGGCAACGAGACACATACTATGGATTATTCAAATTTAATATAATTTATAAATAATAAATAAGTCACTGCTGTATGTTTAGCTTTGTTTTTGTTTTATTTTTTTTAACTCATTCTGCCCCAGACACACCACAGCAAGATAAAGATCGACCAAGAATAGCTTGGCGCCTATGGGCGCCAAGCTATTCTGGTATCACCCTTGAACTATCATGGTCGATCTGTGTCCTGCACTGCACTGCAGTCTTCAGAGAACAGCAAAATTTGGGGATTCCGGTGATGGGGTAGAATGAGTTAAATAGCATTCAACTACAGCTGCAATATAAAAGCCGTCTAAACGTTCGGGAAGTAAAGTTAAAATATGACTGAGAATATTTCTGGATAGTCTCATTTCAGGCCTGTTTCTCTTTCCAGCAGTAAGTGATTGCCACGGCATTGTATAACTTTCTTCTTGTTGTTGTTGTTGTTGTTGCTGTTGTAACATTTAGATTTTATCACCAGATCCCAGTGGTACAGGTGGGGGACACAGTGCGTATCAAGCCATCACTGGAGCAAGTCAAGTTCCTGAACAAGAACAGGGTGGGGTGGACCCAGAAGATGGACGCGGTTAGATATGGACAAAGCAGCTTTCATTTTTTTCTCTCTATTTTCTAATTTTTTCCTTTTCCTTTTTTGTCTTGTAAAATTCTTATTGTTAATTTTTTTTAAATTTCAAACCTCTGTTCTTTTCCTTTTTTATTTATTAGTTATTATATTTATATTTTACAACAAAAAAAAAATCAATAAAAAAGCCTCCTTTTTCATGTATATTAAAGTTTAGTTAAAGACATTCTGTTCCACGCATTAAGATCTCATTCACTTCTGAATACCCTATGTCATGTTGTAGTTGTAACTGATGTCCCAATTTTGTACCATTAACCCATCCACTGCCAATGGACGCGCATTGTTCACGCAAATTCTTTGTCAGTTCGACGCGGTAGAGCCCAGCAGTCAAGGGGCGTGGATATAAAGTGGTTTCAGCAAGAGGCATAGATCCTCATGAGCTCCCGCAATTGCGGGGGCTCATGAGGATCTATGCCTCTTGCAGTTAGATGGTGTGCGTGAGTTTTGAAGGGGTCAATGAAGAGGTTAACGCATCACAAGATTTTTCAACAGCGGTGCTACAAAATCCTAGTCTTATGCTTTGTGGTCGTCCTACTGTGCTGCTGCTGCTGCTGCTGCTAATGATGATTATGATGATGATGCTGATGATGATGGCGATTGTTGTTATTGTGTCCAGACTGTGGGTAGGGTGGGCCGTGTGACCAAGATTGACGACGATGGTGACCTGCACGTGAGTTTTGAGAACTGTAACTTTATCTACACTCCAGCCTGCTGCACACCTGTAGCCCTTTCCCCCGACACGGTACCGCTGGGCCAAGGGGGATCAGACGACCTTGTGTCACTTCTGGGCAAGACCTCTAGTAAGATTTCATAATAATAATAATAATAATAATAATAATAATAATAATAATAATAAATATTACAACAATAACCGTATTATCATTATTATTATTATTATTATTATTATTATTATTATTACTATTATATTATATGATATTACATGATATTATATTATATTATATTATATTATATTATATTATATTATATTATATTATATTATATTATATTATATTATATTATATTATATTATATTATATTATATTATATTATATTATATTATATTATTTTGGGGGATTTTTTTGGTCATTTACATCTATTGATCGTTCAGTGGTGGCGCCACGGACTTAAGGGTTGTCTTCAAAGCACTATGAGTCTATTTTATACCACTGTCGGCGAAGTTTTATTTGATCTTTACACGTCTTTTCTACATGGTAAAAACCTGGGTACAATGGCTGTGTGTCAGATGACGTCAAAAGTTCACTATAGTTTTCCCCGGCCATGCCCTACATTTCGGGATGAGCCATGGAACCGTGCACTCAGTCCAGGGCCACTCTGAACGTAAATTCTAGTTGTCGACCAAGCGCATACCAATTGAATAACGCTTGGAGTCCCTGCTACGTTATAAACATGTAGGAGTCGTGACGCAGCGCTAAACGACAGACATATTAACACATTCTGCCCCAGGACCGAAATCCCGAAATTTTGAAGTTGCCCTCTGAAAGACTGTATTACAATTCTAAGACGGATCGAGCATGATAGTTCAAGGGAGGAGCCATAATAGCTTGTCACCTATGGGCGCCAAGCTATTCTGGCACCACCTTTGAACTATCAGGCTCGCTTCATGTCTAGCTGTGATGTGTCGGGGCTGAATGAGTTAAAAAATAAAGTAAGGAACCAGAAACGCTAACTAGCCGGGGCTCCTATGCCACCATAAACTCATGTAGAAGATACTAGTCAATGTACAATCCACTGTCAGCTACTGCGATGTGAAAGATTTCAGACCTCCCGCCATTTTTACCAACGACAAATCTGCGGCGCAGATAAAGCCAAAGAAGTACCCAACGGAGAAAGAAACACGTACAACCCGTCTTTTCTAAGCGTGTTTCTTTCTCCGTTGGGTACCTCTTTGCATATTACACGCTTGGCAGTCACCTTTTTGGTCTGGATTGTAGATAAAACCATCACGTGTTCAAAACAAAGATTTTGTTTTTCGGTCTAACGGCGAAAAAGATTCACCCCAAACAACTGATCTGCTCAACTTACATTGTGCACCATGATATCTGCAGTGAACTTAGGTGTCCTGAGAGCGTGAGGATCCAGAATATTTTTTATGCGTCACCACCAGATCATCCGGTAAGTTTACGCGTCTATGATTCTTTACGGATGGATTCCGGGCCTCGGTTCTACAGCCCCGCAAATAAATTAAGCCTTGCCCGGGGTTACGTAAATTCACAACACAACAGCTGAACACATTAGAGCATTGTGGAAGTCACAGTAGAACTCGATACAGAATTGTTTTCTTAAAATAACCCTGAAGGTACTTCATAACAGGAAGTTCTGCAGCATTAGCATTAGCATTAGCATTAGCATTAGCTGCATAACTTCGTGTTATGAAGTCCTTTCATTGTTATTTTAAGAAAAGCCCAAGTAAGCAAAACGCTTGTGTAGACTCTATCGAGTCAATCCAACCGTCAAACCGCCATGACACGACCAGGATCATACGACAGTGGGATATATTTACTTTACACTACGGCTGCTTATGATTTTCGAGCCTCGACTTGCTTCTGACACATTGTTCTTGCTCCTCGGCAGAGCCCCGGAGCCAGAACGTGTGTCAAAAGCAAGTCTCGGGTTGTATTTCATCACCAGTCATAGTGTATTTGATACATCTCAAAGGGTTAATTAGCATTTTTCCAGAGATTCGACCCTAACACAGTAACAGTGCGCGGGATGTACCTGATTCGCTTGGCAATGTCCTTTAAACCTTCAAAGGGCATCTGTCTACATACGTTAACCCTTTGGCTGTCGCTTTTTGTCGCCATGATTCCTGCAGAAATCAACTCGGCGAAAACTGCTACGGACAGCCAAAGGATTAAGAGACAAATATAATACTATCTATTACCACTGATGACTTGGCAACCAGCTCCCTCCAATCCTCTCTGTTCTCTGCCATTCTCAGCGTATCGCCCAGCTTCAGTCCTGTCCACTCTGAGATATTGTCCTCCCATCTTTTCCTCTGTCTTCCTCTCCTTCGTCCTCCTTGCAGCCCTACCCGGGTCTGCCCTGGGGGACTTGGGTGGGGTTAACTACTTTTTAGTTCTCAGGGTCACCCTGGTCAGCCCCACAGGGTGGGTTTTCCCCTCTATTCTGGGGCAGGTGTTTCTGTCTACCCTTGGTCCATTCACCTGTATTTGTCTTTTTCAAACTCTCCCTACTGTCTGCGCTGCCTGTAGCTCTTGATATTGGATGTGTGTTGCAAAATGGTCTTAGCTTTATTTAGGCCCCATGTCTTAGGTTTATTTAACGTAGTGGACCGGCTGGCGACATACATTCAATATTCTGTTTAGTTTTTATTTTTTTTTCACAAGCAGTGCAGGCACGTCCTGAGAAAGTCTTGTTGCTGTCAGGACGTTAAGCAATGTACAATCAATCAATCAATTCGTCCTCCTTGCACAGAGCCTTGCAGGATTGTTTTGGCAAGCCCTGTTGAACGCGTGACATGCCCATACCATTTCAGTTTGCGTTTTCTCACAATGGCTAATAAGTCTTCATAGGGCCCGATGGCTTGCCTGATTCTGCTTCCCACTTCCTCGTTTGTGATGTGATCTCTGTATGAGATGCCAAGAAGCCTTCGAAAACATCTCATTTCAGTGGCTTGTATCCTCATTTTAAGGTCTGCTGTGAGGGTCCATGACTCGCAGGCATACAAGAACACTGAGATGACTAAGGATCGCATCAGTCTGATCTTGGAGCAGAGTGTGATGTTTCTGTCCTTCTATAATTTATGGACTTCAATCTTGTCAGTGCTGTTGTTGTCTGCACAATCCTGGACAGTATTTCTGGTTTTAATCCCTCATCTGTCACAATGGCTCCCAAGTATTTGAATTTCTTAACTGTTTCCAGTTTTTGGCCTCCAACCATGATTTCAGTGCCAATGCCACTGGCGTTATTGGTCATCAGTTTGGTCTTCTCTGCACTGATTTCCATCCCATTTGCAATGGCTGTACTATCCAGCTTTTCCACCAGCTGAGCTAGCTCCTTCTCTGTTCCTGCAAGGCCATCAATGTCGTACGCAAAGCGCAAGTTCGTGATTGTTCTGCCTCCAATACTGACAGTTCCTTCATGATCTTTCAGAGCGTCCGTCATGATTCTTTCCAGGAAGATGTTGAAAAGAGTAGGTGAGAGCAAGCAGCTTTGTCTCACTCCAACTGTAGTCCTAAACCAGTTTCCTATTTTGCCGTTGAAGCAGACTGCGCTAGTGGCCTTGTTGTAAAGGTTTGCTATGACTTTGATCAGGTTGGCATTGATGTTGTATAGCTTCATGGTGGACCAAAGGGCTGCATGCCACACCCTGTCAAACGCTTTCTTAAAATCCACAAAGACATGATAGAGGTCCTGCTGGTGCTGGAGGTATCTCTCACATAGAACTCTCAGGTTGAAGATCTGCTCAGTTGTGCTGCGCCCTGGTCTGAAGCCTGCCTGTTCCTCAGCTATGATTTCCTCTGCCTGTGGCTTCAGCCTGTTCAGTAGGATCTTTAACATGACTTTGCTTGTTATAATACGTCTCTGTTAATAACATATGGACATGGGCCAAAAGATCGTAGGTCAAGCGTGACAGCTTTATTGTAGCGCCCATTTATTTTAACTCATTAGAGACGCGCCACCTCCGGATACGCGGCATAAGCCGCGTATCCGGAGGCGGCACGTCTCGAATGAGTTAACGCATCCCTGGCGGTAAAGTGGATGCAGTGTTATTATTACCGTTACTATAGTATTCATGTTGATTTAGAAAAAGTGTACAATGATAATTGAAATTCTATAATGAGTGATGTTTTGCTGTTACAATACCAAATTTTCGTTGCCTCCAGTGGGTCAGTCCAAGACCCTTGAGCTGTTCAAAGTGATGAGGGATCGCATCCGCAGCGAGTCCGGAGATCCTCAGGCCAGCAGCATGCGCGCCCTCTACGCCGCCATAAAGATGGGCAATGAAGATGCCGTCAGAGAAATGTGTCAGCGGGATACCACCATGGTGAGATTGTACTTTTGTATGTGTGGTTTATTTTATTTTGGGACCCTGATTTTGTTTGGTATTTGCCACACAACAACCCGAAATCCCCCTCCCTCTCCCCCGCCCTTCCCCCACAGTCCAGCCTCGTAATCACCCCCAACTCCCACCCCAACCCCCTTCCCCGCCCCCCCCCCCCCCCCAAAAAAAAAAAAAAAAAGAAAAAAAAAAAAGAAAAAAAGAACAAAAGAAAATAAGAAAATCAAACCAAATTATTGTTTAAGACATTGTTTTTTTTTCTTAGTTTGTTTGTTTGCTAGTTTAGATTTGGTTAGAATTTTCATTTGTACATATTGCCATCAGAGATACGCAGCCTAGTGTGATTATATTATATTGAGGCACATTTTATTTAATATAGTGCCGATAAGAGGCAGATGTGATTAGGAGACCCGAATCAAAATGTCAGAATCGTTAAGGCGAGGACATTTTGATTCGGGTCAAGTTATCACATCTGTCGGTTATCGGCACTATATCAAGCAAAATTTGGCTCAATATAATTTATATACCCAGTCCAAAACAAAACTTTACCTCACGTCCTTCAGTTTGCGGCTGATTGCGGTGTTCAGACAAAACATGTGATTGGCAGACGACTGCGTTTTGGACTATCGACTGCGAGCACAGATTTCGTCTATGAAATATCCAGTGCATTCTACTCGTAATTGGATCACAAATAATGACGGAAAATACCTTTTTCTCGGGTTGTCGCTTATGCTATCGCTAGCGGGCGTCTTGTCAATTTCACTCGTTCAGAGATTCGTTTCACTCATTTGCTGGCGTCTGCTGTCCGCTCATGCGTGTGTATGGGAAATAAATTTCGAGCGTACGTTCACTAAGAAGCATTTAATCACTACTGCATATAAGAAACTTGTTAATGTTGCAGTATGAGCGTATTTAGCGTTTCTCTTTTGAGAATTGCTAGTATCACGATTAAAAATGTTGTGCCTGCAATGGATTTTGGGAAGAAAAGTATATAAAGCAAATTCATAATTATTAATGTGCTTGTTGTACAATATTTCAATACATGTGTCAAAGAAGGGAACACTTTATGGAGTGGGTACATAGGTCTATACCAAATGTGCTATCGCCGTTGTAAGGTGCCACACAGACCCCTATGATAGATCCACCCAATCTGATGATTCGATGTGGCAACTTCGCCCGAAGGGAGTCTCATGCCAGAATGACTCACGCCAGACGGGGTCTAAATAAATGATCCCAGGCCCCGGACGATGTAGCACGAGAGTAATTTAGGCGTGTTACAGCAGGCTAGAAGGTGTTACGTGAACACATTAGCATGACGATCGTCTTCCGCTTGGTTTCTCCTGCACCAGGTCCACCAGGAGTTCCAGGGCATCACTCCACTTATCTACGCGTCCGTCAAAGGCCAGCGCGCATGCATGACGACCTTGCTTGACCTTGGCGCTGACGTCAACAAAAGCGGAGACAACCCCAGGAAAACCCCCATATCGGCTGTCCTGGAAGGGTATGTAAGGCCTGGTCGATCCATCTACCAGCCCTTGCGCGCAGAATTGCTTTGATTAAAATGATAACATATTTGAAACTCTTGATAGAACTTGTAAACGTGCTATTGGTAGATTGGTAGATACTTCTTTCTTTATACATTTCATAGTCGTATAGAAAAGGCTCGTCAAAGTACCTGTTCTCCAGCCGGAGCAGAGTTGAGCCAGGTATCATTATTATCATAAATGTTGTAATGTCACGATTTTAACTCATTCGAGACGGACGGCATCCGGATACGCGGCTGAAGCCGGGTATCCGAATGCCCTCGTCTCGAATAAGTTAACCCCCTTGTGCATGAACCACCGGTACTGTAAACATTACCGGCTGCTGTATACACAAGACTGTTAAAACATAGCTCTGTGACAGTATATAGATGTCCTCGCTGATACACCTGAACTCGTAGAAATACGATATAACTTGTATTTAACACGGTATGCCTGTTGTTAATGTACACACAAAGTGTGAATCCTATTCATGAAAGATATATTGCCTTTTTCTGCAGGGAAAGTGAGGAGGTAGCTGAGCTGCTACTGGAGCGCGGGGTGGACGTGAATGTTCTCTATGGTGACGGTCATAACCTGGCTCACCTGGCCGCTATTAGAAACAAAGCCGTCTGTATCCTCGCTCTGGCCAAGTATGGTGTCGACATGAACGCCAAGGTAATACTTCATAAGTCATTAGTAGTGGGGTTTTGCTTCACCGACCCTGTTAGGTGTCGTCGTACTACCAGCTTAAAGGCAATGACGATGTCGACGACGACGACGATAATGATGATGATGGTGATGATGACGATGGTGATAATGTTTTTCACACAGGATGCTAACCAATACACTCCCCTTCACATCGCTATCGAGACAAAGAAGCATGAAGCCATGGCGGCGCTGGTCTCCCTGCCCCAAGTGGACCTCGACATCGGCAACAAGCGGGACTTCTCCGCCATCCAGCTGGCATGTCTGCGCAACAACACCAAGTAATGCCCTCTGTCTCCTCTCTTTATCTTAACCCGATTGTGCATACAAATGACAATACCGTTTACAGTTGTGTGTAACTGTGATTGTTTGCGGTACGGGTGGTGGCTGCATGCACTTGGGTGTTATCACTTGTACAAAACACTTTTTTAAATTTATTTTTTTGTCGAAAAGAGGGGCGGGAGGGGGAGGGGGAGGGGGAGGAGGAGGGGCGGCAGGATTTCGTCTGCCTTTGGAGCCATATGAAAGATCTGTCAAAATCCAAATAGAATTAAAAGTTGTTTGAACGTTGTGGTGCTTTTGTGTTTTTTGCATTTGATTATTCTACAATTGGGTTGTGCAATTCAACAACGAAATATGGATTTTTTTCTCGAACACAGGTCCAGTGTGTAAATTTCATCCTGGATTGAGCAAACTTTGCTCTATGTTCACATATCAATGGGAATAGATCCATTTATCTTTTTGGGAACATTTCAAATGAGTGTGCGCGATGACCCTGACCTCCGAAATTCAGCGGAAACAGAAAGTTGACTGTTCAGAGCAAATACTCCAAATATTTAGAACAAGTGGATCCAAACGACCATGTGATGTCATTATTGGAAACGATATACTTGCTTGTCTTCTAATGTTACCCCCCCCCCCCCCAACTTCCCCCCCCCCCCCCTCAAAAAAAGATGTGGGTGGTGAAAAGAGCACTTCTACCAGTTATCCAGAATTGACAGAAACAACAAGATTCATAAGTCATTGTTCTATTTTGTCAATGGAGTGAGCAGTCAGTGCAAAATATCAGTTAAAATAATTATCAGTCAAACGTGATGAAATCTGCCCATGAGCAGCGGTCAACTGTCGGTGGCGGGAACTCTTTGGAATTTCTTGAAAATGACAGTGACTGTAATGTGAAAATATCAATCAGACAGGGGCCAATAGCTTCGGTGTTATACAGCGCAACTCTCATTATCAGTTGTATTACGAACTAGACCTTACCAATGGTTTGTGTCGCCTTGAGGGTCCGATAATGGAGTTTATTTTAAAGGCGAAAGTCGAGGGCTTTTGTCCGAGACTTTCACCTTCGAAATCATCTAACTAATCGCACCCAACACGCAAAGTATCACTGACAAAGCCTAACTCGTAATGCAACGACTTTGTCTTCAACTGATTTTATCCCACACATCATTAATGCTTTTTTTTTAAATGAGAGATTGTTTCGATATTAACTGAAGTAGCGGGCACGCAAAGCAAATTTTGAAGAAAAAATAAAGAGCAAGGACATGAGCGCCCACAGTTTCCCCACGTGCAGTGCTATAGCAAATAGCAAGAAGGACTTCAATCCGATGCAGTCCGGGACATGAAACGGAAAGAACCGCGAGAAAGGCTGATCAGAACATTTCCAGGCATGCACTAAAGCGTCTCAGTATTCCCCAGATTCTCGCATTCGAGGAAACAGCCATCGTCATCAGGTGAAGGAGTCTGGCGGTCTTGTGTACGCTGTAAACGTAGTACTTGCCACGACGCACTATACCATCCGACTAAAAGGTGAACAAAGATGCCAAGTTAACGTTTTGTTTTGTCAGGGCGCTGGACCTGCTGCTGGCCCGGGACACGAGCGGCGTAGAGCGCCTGAGGGAAGGCCATTCTTCCGCCCTCACCATCGCCGCTCAGAACGACCACGTGGAGTGTATCCGGCTGCTGGTCATTAACGTGAGTGAACAGGTGTATCAGTGTTGCAAATTATAGTCTGAACGTGGTGACACATCTGGTTGGTGTCCTTGCAGGTGAGGCTCGGATAAAATGTAGTATACTTTTTTTTAAAAAAACGAAGGCACTGTACTCTTGTACGATCATGGTCCATCCATCTCCAGAACGTCAGCATATTGCGGCATTGGCAATGACACAAGTTTCACCAATTCTGCCCTGTCTCACAAAATATAGATCGACCATGGTAATTAAAGGATCATGCCAGATAGGATCAGCGCCTGTTTGTCACAATTCGCAGCCTTTCGTAGGAAAATAAAACTGTATACTATTTCTCTCCGTTCCTGTGTCTGCAGGGAGGTGCCGATGTCAACAGGGTTGGAGGCCATGGACTGACCGCCCTCCACGTCGCGTGCCACACCGCCAAGCTGTCGGCTGTAGAGGCGCTGCTGGAACTAGGTCAGTGATGTCGGAGGCATCTCATTCATATCGCTTTTAGTATGGGACGAGTCGACCGGTACCGGCTTGTACTTGTAGCCACCGGTACTGCATGTTGTAGTCACTGTGTGTGTGTGTGTGTGTGTGTGTGTGTGTGTGTGTGTGTTTAAGTGTTTAACTCATTCAACCCCAGGCACATATTTACCAAATTTTGTAGGCGTCACATAACGACTATGAACCTCTTGCAGGAGATGGATCGACCATGATAATTCAAGGGTAGTGCCAGATTAGCTTGGCGCATACAGGCGCCAAGCTAATCTGGCACTACCCTTGAATTATCATGGTCGATCCATCTCCTGCTGTAGTGCGTCAAGGCTGAATGGGTTAAAGTGCCACACACGCACACTGTTAACTGTATCAGTGGCTACATGCACACGGTGGTTAATAATTCCCCTGTGAGCAAAGGTCATCCGGCCCACGACGGCCGCAGTGGGCCCGCGCAAGGCTGTGCTCGGGCCCACTGCGACCGTCTTGGGCTCGAAGACGTTTTCCCACTGTGTCATTTATGACACCAGAGAGTGGCTGTGTCTACACTACCAAAAAAAAAAAAAAAAAAGCGGTCCAAGGACCGAACCTTGTGGTACACCGAAATACAAAGTATAGGGGCTAGACTCAAGCCCTCCCACAGTAACAGTCTGTCTTCTATCTGTTAACTATGACTCGATCCATGAGAGCATAACCAGAAATACGAAAAAAAAACTGACTGAAGACGCTGAATAAAGATCTTTATCTTTGTTGTAACTGCTTTGTACACCTACACACACCGTCAACAGTGCACTGATTATTTTCACACACACACACACACACACACACACACACACACACACACACACACACACAGAGAGAGAGAGAGAGAGAGAGAGAGAGAGAGAGAGAGAGAGAGAGAGAGAGAGAGAGAGAGAGAGACACACACACAAAACCCTCAGAGGGGGTTACCTACCATTTTATGTGAAAATGGGTTCCCATATTTCTATTCATTCTAGGGCTCTGGAGTTGATGCGAATGTTTAGAACTCACCTTATAACTAAGCTCTACAACTTAAAATAAAATATACATTTTCTAGAAACAGAGCCACTGGATGGAGAAAAAATGGGTTTCTACCTAAAACTGGCATTACAGTGAAAATACCTCAGCTCACTAAAGATACCTTTGGTTGATTTTATTATTATGATTGTTTGGGTGGGGTTGTGAGGGGGTTGGGGGGGGGGGAGAGGGGGGTCATCACTTTTGGTTCATAGAGCTGCTCAATGCGCTATTATGAATGAAAGATTTTCATTATCAGTGGAATCAGTAGGTCATTTCAGAGGCGCGCACTGAGTTGCACGTCGAACCACTCACAAATACTCATTTGGAGTGCACCAGATGGATCCAGTTGGCCAAGTCCCACATTCCACACTATAGGACAGCTAAGACTGAAAAGCAATCGCGGCGTTTATGGCGCGGTACAATGTTGTTTTTAGAAGCGTGTCGGGCAAAAGTTTTGATGAAAACTGTTTTAAAACCTCTTTTAACTCAACTTTTCTTAATGTTAAAAGTGTTTTATTGTACATTGCTTAACGTCCCGACAGCAACTGACAAGGCTTTCTCAAGACGTGCCTGCACTGCTTGTGAAAATACAACAACTAAACAGAACATTGAATGTATGTCGCCAGCCGGTCAAATACATTAAATAAACCTAACACATGGGGCCTAAATAAAGCTAAGACCATTTAGCAACACACATCCAATATCAAGAGCTACAGGCAGTGCAGACAGTAGGGAGAGTTTTAAAAGGGCAAATACAGGTGAATGGACAAAGGGCCGACAGAGACACATGCCCCAGAATAGAGAGAAAAACCCACCCTGTGGGGCTGACCAGGGTGCCTCTGGGAAATAAAAAGTAGTTAACCCCACCCAAGTTCCCCAGGGCAGACCCGGGTTGGGTTAAAAGTGTTTTAATTTACAAGCGTGTCGTAACTGTTATGCATCTATTCCAACGTATAGTGCTGGATATTTTTCCCATCCTCGCCTTCTCTCTTCGCTCAACACTCGACTTTCCAGTCCTTCCCTCAAACACCCCCAACCGGGTCTGCCCTCAACACTCGACTTTCCAGTCCTTCCCTCAAACACCCCCAACCGGGTCTGTCCTGGGGGACTTGGGTGGGGTTGGCTACTTTTTAGTTCCCAGGGTCACCCTGGTCAGCCCCACAGTGTGGGTTTTTCTCTATATTCCGGGGGCATGTGTTTCTGTCTACCCTTGGTCCATTCACCTGCATTTTCCCTTTTTAAACTCTCCCTACTGTCTGCGCTGCCTGTGGCTCTTGATATTGGATGTGTGTTGCTAAATGGTCTTAGCTTTATTTAGGCCCCATGTTGTAGGTTTTATTTAACCTATTGGACCGGCTGGTGACATACATTCAATATTCTGTTTAGTTTTTGTCACTAGCAGTGCAGGCACGTCCTGAGAAAGTCTTGTTCCTGTCGGGACGTTAAACAATGTACAATCAATCAACCTTCCTTCA
>BTPG01000001.1:248180408-248355408 GCA_036245525.1 Semisulcospira habei
TGTTGATGATGGTGGTGGTGGTGATGGCGGTGGTAGCGAGTGATGACGATCGACCACAACGACAATGACAACGAAGAAACTATCCGCGCACGATGAACAGTGTTTGTGTTCTAGAGTGACAAGGCGGAGGTGGAGGTAGCGTGCCGTGTGCAGATCGGCAATATGCTAATTAGCCGGGGCGCCTACGCGGACGCAGAGAACAACAAGGGTAGGCACCCGTTTCTGTATGGCGTCATGCCGGTACGGGAGGGTATCATCACCTTCATGAAAAACAAGTGAGTGAAGAAGAGAGAGGTGTAGACGTCACGTAAAAGGGGGGGGGGGGGGGACTTGCACCTGAGGCAAAAGGCGCCCAGAGGCCACACCGGAAAAAGCGAAAGGGTTTGGGGGATTTAGATGGAGATGGGGGGAGGGGGGGTGGGAAAGGATTGTGTGTGTGTATGTGTGTGTGTATGGGGGGGGGGGGGGGGTTACGGAGAGATAGGCGATGTGTAAAGACATTTTGCACCTTTCCACCAAAGGTGAGTTTCTGTCTCGGACCTTTACACGTCTGGTGGGTAAATTTGATACATGACTTTAACTCATTCGAGACGTGCCGCCTCCGTATACGCGGCTTAAGCCGCGTATCCGGAGGCGGCACGTCTTAAACGAGTTAATATAACATTTCAGTTTTTATGGTATTTTGGGGGATGAAGGGGCAGGGGCGGAACCTCAGTAGCTCCCCCCCCCCACACACACACACACAAGATCCGCCCCTGAGGCAGGCCAGGGTGTTCATCGAAATTAAAAATTATTTAACCCCTTCCAAGTCCCAACCGGGGCAAACCCGGGGTCTGGCAAGGACCGTTAAAGGGGTTAACCTAGTTTTACATTGGTCTTGAACCATCACGGTCGATCCGCACACCGCCTTCTAGCTTTGTCAAATTGGGTCCAGGAACTGAACTACTTACTTGTTGTCCGTGATTGTTCTTGCAGCAAGGAGATTGTGAAGACGAAGGGAGGAACACAGCTTGACTCCCTGGTGCTCAAGTCGCAGGACCGGGGCAAGGACCTGAAGCAAGCCTTCAGGGGCCTGGGTCTGCCCTGTGGTGTATGTGCAGCCCCTAAATCTGACGTCACGCTCAAGCCCTGCCTGCACAAGTGTGTGTGTAGCGCGTGCAGGGACAAGGTCGAGAATTGTCCCCTGTGTGACGAACCGGTGACTGAGTCTGTCGTTACTGGAGAAGGTAGGTACAGAGAGAGGGTTTGTGTGTGTGTGTGTGTGTGTGTGTGTGTGTGTGTGTGTGTGTGTGTGTGTGTGTGTGTGTGTGTGTGTGTGAGTGATGGTATGTGTGTGTGTGTGGGTGTGTGTGCGTGTGTGTGTGTGTGTGTGTTTTCAGTCTCATTTTCAATGCTCAACGTGCTTTTGCTTTATAGGCCCTACCTGTTGTGAATTTTCAGTGAATATGTCAAAGCAATGCCACAATTGTACACCACAATCACTGTGTCCTTTTTATTGTTATTTTTTCAGACGACGTTACCTTGGACCCTGAGAAGTGTCACCAGATGTAGTTAGCGGACCACGTAGCTGAAACTGCAGTGAATGTATGGGTCCGTTAGGAACACAGAACCTGATGGACGGACTTAGGATCGAGTGATCCACATGAAGGTTGTCATGACAGCTACAATCACCACCCTATCCCCTCTCAAAGCGCCACCATCCGCCAGCACCTCTTGATGAATCCATGACTGCATGAGTCTTTGCCCGCATGATTTTATGACAAAGTCTGTGATACGTTGTTTTAACCCCTTTTTGCATGCAGCCACAGGCAAAATGAACAGGCGGTACAGCCGCGCGATGCTGTAAACGGTGCTGATGACTGCACGCACAAAGGAGTTAACTCATTAACTCATTCAGGGCGCCCCGAATCATTAGCTGCGAAAGTGGCGTATAGCGTTGCCGATTCGGGGTGCCTTGCATGAGATAAAAGTGTAGTGAAAACTGTGGCCGTGGGCGACACTGTCAAGGGAAGTAATGTGTGTGCACATCAATCGCAACATTAAATGGCGTGAGTTTCAACAGGTCACGGTATACATTTAAATTGGGAAGTTGAGGCAGTAAGAGGTCCCGTGTTTTTAAAAATAATTTTTGCCTTGTTTGAAAATTTGCAGTTGGGCTGAATGTGGGAATTTGCTGGAAATTTGTGGTTAGCTGAGAGGAGACATATTTGGTGCTTTGATTCATACCATCCTGAGCTTATCCAGTGGACATTTGTGGGCCTATGTTGAGTTGCCTTTGGCGTAGTGATTTGAGGGGCACGCTGATTTCAGCTGTGCTTGGGTGTGGGGTTGGTAAGGAACCAGTTTCATAGCCAAGAAATGAGACGGGTCATGTGCTGTTTTTTTTTGTATTTTATGCATGGCAAATGTGCAGCTGGTGGGCGGTAGTGCTTTTTAGGGAATTGAACAATTAGGGGATGACTGGGATTGACTAAGGCTAAGAGACTGGACAGTACGGAAACACCACTGTGGTCCGTGGCCAACATATTTGATGCACATTTTATGATCTATGACCACTGACAACAAAAGGCCTACTTTTGTTTAGTCGCATTAACTCCCTTGTGCTTGCGACCTTGAACATGTCACGTTGGTTTTCCGTTCAACGACGACATAAGACCTGCAAAGTGACATGTGCAAGGGCGCTAATCCGTGGTCTCTAGAGACTGACGGATGCCTACTACTGTTACTGCTCGCAGCTACCGGTGGTGTAAACAATACTGTAAACAGTACCGATAGGTGCATGCACAAGGGTATTAACTCATTCAAGCCTTGAACGTGTTGACATAACAATATTCATAAGTTTCTAATGTCATGGATTTCTGGCCAAAACTAGGACAATTTCCCGTCAAACTTGCACATTGAATATATAATTATTATTGTGCATGATTTGTTGATGAATTACTAACTGACTCAGTTAGGTGTTGTTACACGGCTGTACTAAATCGCATATGGAAAACTGTTGTGTTTTTTGTTCATTTTGTCGTGTGTGTGTTTTTTTTTTTTCTTTCTTTTTTTCTTTCTGACACGGAGAAAACTATCGCTATTGTCGACTGTTATTCAAGGCGGCAAACTTTTTTGTTCTTTAGATTTCGTTTATTTAAATCATGAAATGTTACTGATTCCGCAGTATCGCGGAGTGATGCCATGCCAACGATTTATGACATAATAATGTATTTGCATGGGCTAACGCGTTTCTGTTTTCGCATTTGCGTGTGCCAGCCTGATGTGTGTGTGTGTGTGTGTGTGTGTGTGTGTGTGTGTGTGTGTGTGTGTGTGTGTGTGTGTGTGTGTGCCATGTGTGTTGTATTGTGTGACCTTTTCACTTTGTGCATGCCCTGTGTCAGTCATGATCACGTGCCTGGCTCAAGGACGTGGAAAAACCCAGTCTATTTACAAAGCTGATCTCCGGGAAAATCCGCTCTAAAATTAGTACGGATATTATCGGGGAAACCCAATAGCTTAGCGAAGAGAAACGTTTACCGGATGACTAGACGGAAGATAAGTGACAGTAAACAGCAATGGCGGCGGGGCATTTCTCGAAAATAAAGTCAGTTTCTGAGTCACTCGCCTGAGTGGAAAACCTGAGTTTTCGGTTGATCCGTAGAACAGGACGTGTACAAAGTGTGTAATTAGGGTGATTAAGTGAATGATTAGCACTGACCAGGACAGCTTGTGGGTGGCGGTCAGGAAAGCTTTACACTTAGTGACTTCACGGAGCTCAGGTAAGGACTTGACTATAACAAGGCATTCTTTTCATCCGATACACACTGGTGTTCGGGCCTAGAGGTTCATTGTTACTGAAATGTGAGCCCAGCTACCATTGTTGGACTGTGACGCTGCAAAGCAGAACAGCGTCCTCCCCCAGTAAACGCCAAAGGCCCGGCGGCCACTGATGAGGCCGATGTCGGCCTCAGGCGGCCTGCGCCGCACAGATTTGCGCAGGCCAACTGCAGCAGACATCGACCCGTTGACCTATTGCTGGTTCAGCAGGCTTACTCAGTGTCACCGAGGTTGTGTGGACACTGTTTACATCTCAATTTTGTAGAATCAGTGTTTTGACGGTCTCTCTCGCATGCTGTACCCAATGCGCAAAAGGCCATCGAGTATACATTTTTTTGCATTGGGTATTGTATAATTGGTCATCATTGTGTCGAGTCAGGGACTCTCTTTTTCTTTCCGTGGTTGTTTGTTTTGCCTTTAACGCAGCGCGAACGTAGTCTATGTGACTGCCTGTGTGATGAAGTCATATAGTTATGCAATGCAAGACAATGCATTGCAATGCAATACAGTACAATACAATACAATACAATACAATACAATACAATACAATACAATACAATACAAAAACGCAAAACGACGCCGAGCGAAAAAGTCGCGGTTATTGGGCTGTCATTGCTGCTCCGGCCCTTGGTGACCCATGATGGTAGACGATAACGTGTACAGCAGGAAAAAAAAAATGCTGCACTGAATAGACGACCCATACCACTGAGTCAGTATACCTGGAGAGGGTAGGGGAGAGGTTGATACTGTGGGTTGGGGCGAGATTTATGACACGACAAGTCACACAGTTGTGCTAGGCTAATGTACACTGACCTACTACCGGTCGTTGTCGCTACACGCCGTTTCTAAAGCATCAACATGTCTCCGCCGTGTAGCTTTGCAACAAATCTGCGTAAAACATGGCTGTATTTAAAGTTTACCTCCCAGGCTAATTTGAGGATGCAAGGGAGACTAGGGATATAATCTGCAGCAAGAGACATAGATGCTCATTAGCCCGCCCTGGACTCTGCAGGGGCTCATGAGAATCTATGCCTCATGCAGGCGCAGCTGAAACGTGCTGTTTGCTGGTTTTTGGCTGGCGTGTGAAATCAGCGTAGTGAACTAAACTACTCATATCTACTCAGTGCGCCAGGGCTGCGCACCTACCAAGGCCGCATGTCCAAAATATTGGGACCTAACGGCTGTGTACCAGTTGCAGGAGATAGATCGACCTCGATAATTTAAGGGTAGTGCCAGATTACCTTGGCGCCTTAAGGCGCCAAGCTAATCCGGCACTACCCTTGAATTATCATGATCGACTTATCTCCTGCAGTAAAAATTTAAAGGATAAATAGGCTAAAATCGACTAATTTGAGTGGATCAGGGAGAGCGACGGGGCTTAGGCTGCGAGCTTAGAGCAAACAGCTTAACAGCACATTCTGTATACGAATATATATATATATATATATATATATATATATATATATATATATATATATATATATATATATATATATATATATATATATATATATATATATATATATATATATATATATATATATATATATATATATAGACCCGGCCTACTATTACGCTTACGCTTTTAGGCATGAACTCGCCCGCTATGCATAATGAGAGGCACAAGTTTTGCAACTGCTTTCATTATACATAATTTGTCACGGCATCTATCAAATCAGAGACAAAGACATGCCTTTGATCAAACATAGAAGACATATAGTGTAAATTTGAAGGAATATACATTACTTGTTTTGAAACATCATAAATGGATTTTTGCAGTTTTTACTCAACTTACCAGTACAGAATTACGTGGTAAAACGGACAATTTGGAGAATATTTTGTGAACACGAGAAAGTCGGGTCAGTTATAGGCCATAACTATGCATTCAAAACGGTTTTTCGTGCAATATTATACCACTTAGTAGTCAACTCCCACGCTTGGCTCATGTATGGTTGAATGTCGTGGGCAAATGACCAACATATCAAAGTTCCATTAAAATCGCGGGACGGGCCGTTAATCCTTTGCGTGTCGGTAGCGGTTTATGTCGCGATGATTCCTGTCGGAATCATCGCGACATAAACCGCTACCGACACGCAAAGGGTTAATATGCCAAAATGCTTTAGAGTCAAAGTCGCAAAACTTCTGCCCCTCAGTATAGATATGCATGGGCTGCACGACAGCTGTGGCGTGTTGTACTAACGACATGCGCTGCAAAACTAGGAGTCATTTGAGAGAGGTCGTGCTTTTCGACATACGTATTTCCTTGTGTTATTGTCGTCCTAAGCAGAGGGAGTTTCGGGGTGTGCGGTATAACCCCACCCCCTCCCTTATGACAGATCAGCGTTGAGCGCCTGGGATATGATCCCTTGTCAGTGTTCAGCGAACGTCATTCAGTTGCAGAAGGCATTAATCTTCGTGAGCCTCCATAATCATAATGAAGACTGATGCCCGGTGACTGTTGCTCTGTTGCTCTTAATTAACCCCTTCACTGCGAGTGGACGCAGAAATCAACGCCGAAGAAGCCAATCCGGCTAAGAAACGTGGATAAAAAGTGGTGTTAGTAAGAGGTATAGGTCCTCATGAGCCCCCGCAGTTGCGGGGGGTTCATGAGGATCTATGCCTCTTGCAGCTGGGTGGTATTCATTGTTCTCGGCAGTAATTAATAATAATAATAAGCGCATTAAATAGGCGCTTTATCCCAATTGAAAATCGGCTCAAAGCGCCGCCGCGAACTGAACCCAACAAGCACGCTCACGTGAACCACACGCATTCACTCACACACTGTACATAAACACAGAACATTCACGTGGTGCTAAGGGCAAGCTCAAGCGAGCTACTGTAGTTTTTGGAAATTCGAAATCGTTTGTATTTGAAATTTGATAAAGTGGGCTGAAACTGATACCAAAGTCGTGGGGGGAGGAAGAGCCGGAGTACCCGGAGAAAGAACCCCCGACGGTCCGCCCGAATTAACGGTGACACTTACTAGAGGAGAAAAATCCGACGCCGGAACCCGTAATCGAACCTCGCACCTTTAGCATTGGTGGCAGGCGCCTTAACCACTGCGCCACGGACCGCCCGTTAAATCCAGACACACAGTTAAAAATCTGCTCCATGGCAGGTTTTGACTGCTAAAATTCGCTAATACAACAGGTTATCAATGTTCTGTTGCCGCAACAAAGACAGTTTTCATGAGGATCTATACCTCATGCTGTTGGCTGGTGTTCACATTTCCTCGACAGTTAAGGGGTTTATGATGATGATGCCCATGATAGTGATGCTAATGGTGGTATTGACGACAATGACGAATGTGACGATGAGGACTGACGATAAAGACGATGTTCTGGATGATGACGATGCCGTGGATATGAAGATCATGGTGACGATGATGATTTCAGAAATGATATATTAACTGATTTTCTCAGCAGTGCAGCTATGGCCTACCTGGGTATTCGCGTCATGCGAGGCCCGGACTGGGATGCCGGCGACCTTGACGGAGGTGAAGGTCACCTTGGAACCGTGAAAGCGTTGCTGAGTAACCATCGTTTGCACGTGCTGTGGGATACGGGTCAGGAGAGCACGTGCAGGGCGGGGAGTGATGGAAAGCGTGACCTGAGGGTGTACGACACAGCACAAGCGGGTAAGTGGTGGAAATTGTACCTCTAGTATTTCACTGCTGTAATTCTGCTAATTAAAAATAGCTTTAAGTTTAGAAATACTACGTCCAAAAGTTTCGTTAAAGGATTTTTTTTAAAATTTTTTTTTAAAATTTTATTTTATTTATTTATTTATTTATTTATTTATTTATTTATTTATTTATTTATTTTTTTTTTTTTTTTTTGGGGGGGTGTTGGTCTTATCCTGCCACTTAACGATTAAAATTACCCCTTTGGCTGTCGGTAGCGGGTTTTTCTTTTCGCAATGATTCCTGTAGGCGACAAACACCGTTACCGACAGCCCGTAAGGGTTTAGGAGTGCCGGAAAACTGGAGGTAAAAATGAGTGACTTGTAAAAAAAAAAAAGGGCATATAACTGTCCATTGCCAGGACCTCTGCACCTGATCTGTCGTGATTAATTCAGGCTGGTGCAAAGGGCACTGATCATGATTATAAATGATTTGTTGTTCAACTTTATTTGTAAAGAAAACTGAGGTTTTGGCCACGAGTATAAAATCATGTACGTCAGGCACAGTTTACACAGCCACTGACCATTGGGCGCTATCAGGTTGTGGTTCTGAACACCATCACTAACTAGATAATGTGAACACGGTCCAGCTGCAAGAGAATAGATCCTAATTAAACATGAGTGCTGGAGCTCATGAGGATCTATGCCTCTTGCTGAGAACTTGTATCCATGTTTCTCTGATGGTTGTGGCTTTTGGTGGTTGAATGAACACATATTTCAGGGGGGGAAAATGGGCGCACAGTGGCAGGGAAGGGGTTAAGAGGGCAAAGTCAGATGAGGTGAAGTCACGGTAAAGTGCTGCATGTGAATTGACTTAACTCATTCTACCCCAGACGCACCACAGCAAGATATAGATCGATCGTGCTAGTCCAAGGGTGATGCCAGAATAGCTTGGCGCCTATGGGCGCCAAGCTATTCTGGCATCACCCTTGAACTAGCATGGTCGATCTGTGTCCTGCACTAGAGTGCAGTCTTCAGAGGACAACGGCAACATTTGGGGATTTCGGTGTTGGGGTAGAATGAGTTAACTGCATTAATAATGAATGAATTATCTCATTGTGCCCGAGGTACGAAATATCCACATCTTGGAGTTATCCTCTGAGCACTGCATTACAATTCAGGAGACAGATCGACCATGATAGTTGAAGGGCGGTGGGAAAATAGCTTGGCGCCTATAGGCGCCAAGCTATTCTGACACCAGCAAGTTGAACTATCATGGCCGAGCCATATCTTGCTGTGGTGTGCTGGCAGAATGAGTTAAATGAAATGTAACAAGTACTATTTTTATGTGTAGGGGTGCGACATCCAAACACCAAGTGCGCTGAATGCGGAGAGACCAACATATTCGGCATGATCTGGCGGTGTAAGCAGTGCACTGAATGTGTTCTCTGCTCCGCATGTTATAATGACGACAAACACGACATGCGTCATCAGTTTCTGCGCATCGACGCTTACAACAGTACGGGGTAAGACGTAACTTTGTTACATACGCTACGTTCCTGTGCAAGTCGTTAGCAGACAACTCCACTAGGGCCACGTAGAAAGAAACGCGCTTAGAAAAGACAAATTCAACACAATTTATTAAGTGTTCATTTATGGCCTTAGGCCGTAAGGTCAACAATTACAGCCCAGTACATTGTACAGAAACCACATTTGTCAACTCTCTTTCTTTATCTCTGTTGCATATAAGTCACAAACTTTAAAACTCCAGGGCCCGGGTGCACAACAGCCTTCTAACTCCTAAAACAGTGTTAAAAGTGAAAATTTACAAACGTTTTGTAAGGTCGTGTTAGCGCACTTAGATGCGGTGCACATCAGGCTTCTAACTCTATGAAACAGTTTTTAAAGTGAAAATTGGCGTTTTTAAAAATAGTGCTTAGCGCGCTTAGTTGCGGTGCACGGAAGTTTTAACACTGTTTTAGCGACGATTTTCGCTTGTAACTTTCGAAGTGCTGGGAGCTATTCTAAACGCGCTAAAAACTGAATGGACGCTGAATGAATGGACATTATTTTGGATCAGCCGCTCCATTGAATTCGACAACATCAGCAAAGAAAAGAGAGATCGTTGCATCCTATGACGGAATACAACGACGAACAACATCGGTTTCAGCGTTTGAGATTTACTGAGAAGCGCTAAAAAACCTTGGGAAGTGAAATATTGTTGGGGAGTTCGGCGGAGGTCAGCCGGCGTAACACAACCTGACTTTGTATATAATTATTATTAGCTCAATTACCCTAGATGGCACTCCGACACCGCGTGACTCACCGCTCGCCTGTGTACGGTCACCACTCATAAAAATAAATAGGGACCCCAGGGAGGTTTAGCATCCTTCGTTCATGCACTCCCTGGGCAACGGAGGGTACAACACCCCCCTTTAGAGAAAAACAGAAACAAGTATAGGTGGGTTAGTAAAAATCAACCCCCCTCAAACAATAAAGGGTAATAGGGTGCGGGCCTTGGACTGTAACTCCATGGGACGAAACAGGAACCTGACATCACAGACCTACAAGACGGGGTAGCAGGCTTACCCCCCAACGACCCGACCTACCAAGGTGCGAACAGGCATGACGAAAGGACGAATGATGCGCGGACATCAGCGATGACTAGACAGATCATAGACCCCCATCCCCCCCCCCCACACACACACACCCCCTGGCCCACCCCACCCCTGGACGAAATCAGCGAGAGCTGGAAGTCCCTATCCTTAAAAATTAGCATTAGCATTACCATCAATGCCACGATAGCGCAGACGGTAAGGCGCGTGCTAAAAAATGTCACTTTTGAAACCATGAATGGCGTGGTTCGAGCCACAGCTTTTCCGTTTTTTTTTTTTAATTTCTCTTTTAGTTTTCTTGTTTGTTTGTTGTTATTGTGCTGCACGTATTTAATTATTTCCATATTCCTTCATTAGGACTGCTTCCTCTGCCGAGGAATGTGTCTGTGTGTGTGTGTGTGTGTGTGTCTGTGTGTGTGTGTGTGTGTGTGTGTCTGTGTGTGTCTGTGTGTGTGTGTGTGTGTGTGTGTGTGTGTGTGTGTGTGTGTGTGTGTGTGTGTGTGTGTGTGTGTGTGTGTGTGTGTGTCTGTGTCTGTGTCTGTGTGGAAATAGTCTCCGCCGGACTTGGAGGAGCCATATTGGAATGGAACTGACGTGTTTTGACCCAATAAAGTTAATTGACGTCAGTCTTATAATATGTGTTAGTTCTTCTTTTTTTTTTTTTTCTTTTTTTTTTTTTTGTTGTTGTTGTATTTTTTACGAACTTTCAGTTCGTCAGCTATTGTTTCACGTCATACCTTCCGTTGCTTCCTCATTATCAGAAAAAATAAGTCCGGAGTGCAAATTGTGTTCTTGTTTGTATACATATTCTGAACAGGCCTAAATATTAATACATTGTGGTGTAACTGTCTTTGCTAATCGTGTTTTTATTTTCATTGGGATTTTCTCTCCATACTGGTGATTATAAATATTTACTGCAAATGAACTTTTCAAGAAACCCCTTTCAGTCTATTTATCAGTGACGTAGTGCGGTAGAGAATTCTTAGCTAAAACTTTAACTTTTTTAGAAACGTGTCGTGCACCAGTTTTAAAAGTGGTTTAAACCTCTGTTAACTAAAACGACTTTAACTTTAAAATGCTTTTAATTTAGAAGGCTGTTGTTAACCCGGCCCCTGTTAATTAAAACGATTTGAACTTTAAAATGCTTTAATTTAGAAGACTGTTGTGCACCCGGCCCCAGAACACAAACGTGACTACCACGCGTGTAGAATGCAGAGATCATTCTAACGAAAAACAAAAGACAGAAATAAAATATATATTCATATTTCTGGTTCAATTTCTTTTCTCAAATTAGACGCACAAACAAATACACAATTTGCTGATTATCTTATTGTGATGGTAAATGTGCTTGTTTGTATGTTTATTTTTAAAAGGTGTTTAAACCCGATCTTCTTTTTTTAAAAATGGTTATTGTCTTTTCTAAGCGGCTTTTTTATATTTTTTTTTCTTTTCGTTGAAATGTTCTCCGCATTTTACACGCGTAGTAGTCACGCCTTTGGTCTTGGTTTTATAGTCCCTTCTATTTATAGAAGGGACTTTATAGGACGGGTCGCGGTGTGGCGAATTTAATAGCATGTCCAATATGTGAAAGGCGGGCAGGCTAAACCTCTAACAATTGAAGTAACAAGATAAAATTACGTCATGTCAAGTTACGCTAACCTCGATGCTAAACGTACATTTGGCGCGAAGCGCCGTATGTCCGTATGTATGTATGTGCGTATGTATGTATGTGTGTGTGTATGTATGTATGTAAGTATGCATGTATGTATGTGTGTGCGTATGTATGTAAACAAGAGCTTGTCCGATATTTCTGTACACACAAACTTGAAATTTGGCGAAATACTTTCTTAAGTGGGTGGCTAAGAGAGCCTCCAATCACATTGTAATTGAATGTCTCATTGAACTTTGAAGACATAAACAACCGTTTATAGGAAGTCGGTTGACTCAGATTAGAGTTCGTAATGTTTGTCATATTTACTTGAACTTTTGCATATAGCTAGTTTGGAAAAAGACATTGGGTGAGTTCGTTAGCCAGCTTTGTATCCTTTCAACTTCTTTAGTAAAAATTAACTCTTTTCAGAAAAAAATTAAAACACCAAAAAACCTTTACTTCTACAGAAAGCCAGACAGTGGCGGTGACGTAAAAGATGCAACTCTGTCACCACGCAGACACTGACATAATACTCTAAATATGACGTCATTCTCTCTCGTGCGCGCGGCTCTCTATTTCTCTCACACAAACATGCGCGCATCTCCTCGAGGAATAGATCCTCATGCGCTCTCCAGTGCGCATGAGGATCTAAGACTCTTGGTGTTTGGAGCGCGCGCGCACGCACGCACTAACACGCACACACACATCGACGCGCTTTCAAAAGAGCATGTAGGTGACCCGTGTGCTTGGTATATCATGTAGCTAGGTAAAGTCAACCTGCTTTCACACAAATTATAGCAAGACTGAAATTGTACCGTGAAGTTTTAGTTTTGTCACCATTTTCTCAAGCCTATGAAGCGAAAGTGGAAGCTCATATTACGTAAAATATAAAATTACGTAAAAACTAAAACTTACGTCATGTCAAATGGCGTTTGACAAATCAATGACGCGTATGTCCTTCGCCCATTATAGAACTTAGTGACGCATTGGCAGATTTGCGAGACTTTTTCATAGAAGATAATTCAACATCAGGATCAGGTCAAAGACAAAAGGTAGAGACCATTGACAGCGAGGAAAGCTCTCATATAGAAGAGACTTTGTGGGTTATGGTTAATCCCATCTTGTTATAGTTACTCATGTGTTACCAAATTTTTGTCAAAGTATTTTTTAATATAATGTGCCCGTCTGTAATTTTGGACCTTACGGCCGTAGGCGAATCGCGTTACATCGTGAGCGCTTGGGTTTTCTGCCTGTGTCACTTCTGACTGACCGTCACTAACTTCCGTATTGTACCCGGGGTGGTTGCATTGCCCGTTGTCACTGCTATAAGAGAGCAATAGCAGCGTATTAATGGGGGCGACATAGAACAGCAGTGTTGAGAGAGAGCTGATTCACTCTGCCTCACCTTAAACCCATCACTGCCATGGGGCGCAGAATGTGTTTTTTATTTTTTAAATCATTGTAAAATCATCGCCAAAGATTCCTAGCCGTCAAGAGTCCGAAATAGCTCAGGCGGTTAAGCGTCGGAGCAGGAGAGCGAAAGGAATCGCCGGGTCGTGGGTTCGAATCCCGTCCCGGTAGCTGGACTCGTAATCCAGGGGGAAAAGACGGGTTTGTTCAATAACATGCCCGCTGAAAGGTCCTGGAAATCAAAGTGGCACAGTTGGCCTGCGCCTGAGTTGATCAGTGTTCAGGTCGTACTCCATAGGCAAATAGATATCCCTGTCCCCCATAACCCGCCCGTCAGGGCCGTCCATTATCACTTCGGTGCCGTGGACGTTAAACCCCGAACTAACCAACCTAGCCGTCAAAGGGACATGCAATGGGGACACCGAAAGTAATTTTAAAACCATTGTCAATTGAACGCCTAGGATCCCCTGCCGTCAAAAGAACACGGGTGCAAAGTTCTTTCAGCAAGAAGCATAGGTCCCAACTGCAAGAAGCATAGATCTTCATGGGTCCCCGCAGTTGCGGGGGCTCATGAAGATCTATACCTCTTGCAGTTGGGTAGTGTCACATTTTCACGGCAGTGTCACATAATGAAGTTTCGAAATCATTGTCAATTTAACGCCAAACATCCTCAGCCGTCAAGGGAACATGGATTTAAAGTTGTTCAGCAAGATATATAGATCTTCATGAGCCTCCGCGTTGCGGCGGCTCATGAAGATCTATGCCTCTTGCAGTTGGGTGGTGTTCATTTTTCTTGGTAGTGCAGGGGTTTAAGTGTCACATAATATTATACCATGCTTACAGAGATTAATTGATTGTAAACAATAGCATGGGATGACACATTTAATTATGTCCTTGTTGTTTTTCTAGTGTTCACTATTTAACTGCACACGGTGGTTCCCCTTTTAAGGGATGCATACCGTTTTTTAAATTTGCTTTAAGGGATACATACAGTTTATTAAATTCAATTACTTTAAAATGAAATGCTTTAAATCTTAATTGCTTTAATATGAATTGTTCTTTTCAAATGAATTGCTTTCTTTTTAATTGAATTGCTTTAATTTAATTTAATTTACATTGATCTGAATTGATTAGAACTGATCTGAATTGATTTGAATTGATGTGAATATAGCTCTAAAGTAATTGAAATCAAATTAATTTGAATTGATTTGAACTGGTTTGAACAAAATTGAAAGAATTGGATAGAATTTATGAAGAATTGAATTGAATTATAATAAACTAAATTGAACTGACTTGAATGTGTCCCTCAGCGTGGAGGTGAGGAAGCGCAAGATCAGCGTGCGGATGAGGGCCCTGGGATTGTTTCCGGGGGCAAAGGTCGCACGAGGCCGTGACTGGACCTGGGCTGACCAAGACGGTACGACTTTCTGGCGTTGTAACTTCATGACGATCTAGGATAGTAGATCTAACTTTGATTGCACCGACATGTCTGCTCAGTGAGCTCAAGATCCTCGGGCCAACGTCGGCAACAGTCAGCCAGTGCACAGCCGTGTGCGGGCAGAATGCGGCCGATTTTTACCCCGACCACCAATTGTTTATAATCAGTGAATCTCGTCTGCCGGTGAAAACCAATACATGCTACTGTTTTTGCCTCCTAAAAATATCAGTTATGAACGAAGGTGTCACTGCCCTAACTCATTCAAGGCGTCTCCATCAATAGCCGAGGAAGTTTTTTTTTTTTCTTAACCCGTTCAGTGCCAGCTGCACTGATGCAGACTGTGTATCCGCAATTTTTGTTACTGCAAAATAATAAAAATAAATAATAATAATAATAATAATAATAATAATAATAATAATAATAATAATAATAATAATAATAATAATAATAATAATAATAATAATAATAATGACGGTATTTATAATGCGCTTATCTTATAATAATTATAACTCTAAGCGCGCACTCACAACTCAGGCACGCATGTGCACGCTTTTAACAATGACTCACTTACCACAAATACATTACAACAGTCAGCTGGGGGTGGGATGTGTGGTGGCGTTAGATTGTTAGAACTGTTGAAATTGGTGAGTTTTGAGGGCGGACTGGAAGGAGGAGGGAGGTTACTGCAAGACCAAAAAAGCAGAGATGTCCCTGGAACGTGGAAAGAAAGTTTAAGAAAAGAAAGAAGTTTAGTGCCTAACGTCTTTTGTCCACCACGAAGGTGATTTCAAAGACGGGGCACCGAAAAGAGGCCCGTACAAATGTCGACACCCAGCTGGGTTCGAACCCACGACCTTTTGGTCCATAGTCGACCGCTCTTCCCCGAGCCACCCAGCTCCCCAGAAAGAAAGTGATGTCAGCAAAGGGCATAGATCCTCATGAGCCCCCGCAACTGCGGCGGCTCATGAGAATCTATACCTCTTGCAGTTGGGAGGGTGGGGTGTTCACATTTTCTGGGCACTGAGCAGGTTTATTTGCAATTTATTTCACGAGCGAAGCTACGGCAGAACTGTTTGAATGTAGGTGACTTTTATCATAACAGAAGACAGCCGAGCCAGTACTAATGTTTCACTCTTTGCCTACTTAGTAACTTTTCAATATCTCAACCCGTTCAGCGCCGAGAAAATGTGAACACACCACCCAACTGCAAGAGGTATAGATCCTCATGAGCCCCCTGCAGGTGCGGGGGGCCCATGGGGATCTATGTCTCTTACTGACGCCACTTTGAGTCCGTGTTCCTGGGACGGCCAGGGCCCGTTGATGCTGAACTGACGCAGACTGCAGAAACACAGTTAAGTACTCCGCCACTCGGTAAATCTGTTATCCCGTTCAACCCTGACGCACTACAGCAGGCGATGGGTCGACCATGATAATTCAAGGGCAGTGCCAGATTAGCTTGGCGCCTGTCGACGCCAAGCTAATCTGGCAGTGCCCTTGAATTATCATGATCGATCTATCTCCTGCAACTGGTGCATAGTCGTTAGATGACGCCGCCAACATTTGGGAAATACGGCCGTCGGCGCTGAATGAGTTAAGAGTTCATTTCTGGATCCGGTGTCAAGTAAAGGCTTGTAACGGTTCGTTCAGTGCTACCAATAGCGAAGCACTGGCATTGCAAGAGAAGTTTTTTGCTATGCGGATCTCGAGGCCACTGCTGTTCTAAGGGAAGTAATCTGACTGAACTCGACATCCGCAGGCAAGGAGTTCGTAATGTTTTCATCATTAGAAAATACAGTGGAGTCTTCATGAAATAACAATAATAAAGAGGATGTAAAGGGCGCCTTATGAAACGCTAAGGACCCTGACCAAGACTCAACAGCGAACAGCCACAGTCATCGAAGACAGCAGCGGCCAACTCCTTACGGAAAACACTGCTGTACTAAACAGATGGACTGAGTACTGCCGAGACTTGTATAACTACAAGGCTGAGCCAGACACCAGCATCCTCCAAAACAACCAGGCTGGGGCCAGGAAGGCTGAAGACCTGCCAGTGTTAGCTGAAGAGGTGGAAGCAGCCGTACGCGGCCTGAAGGGAGGAAAGTCTCCAGGTGTAGACAACGTACCTGCTGAACTGTTGAAACATGGAGGAGAAGTAACAACGAAGGTCCTCACTACACTCTGTCAAAAGATCTGGGAGCAAAAGAAATGGCCAGTAGAATGACCACAGTCTCTAGTGATCCCGCTCCCCAAGAAAGGAAACCTGAAACAGTGCCAGAACTACAGAACTATCAGTCTGATAAGTCACCCTAGCAAAGTAATGCTTAAAATCATTCTCAACCGCCTCAAAACTTTCGCCGAGGAACTGCTGGCAGAAGAACAGGCTGGCTTTAGAGTTGGAAGAAGCACTGTAGAGCAGATTTTCAACTGCCGCGTCCTGATCGAGAAACATCTGCAGCATCAGCGCGAACTCTACCACAACTTCATTGATTTCAGGAAAGCATTTGATCGCGTCTGGCACGACGGACTCTGGCAAGTCATGAGATCGTTCAACATAGAGGAGGGACTGATCCAAATGATAGAAGCGCTTTACAAGAACGCCTGCAGCGCGGTTCTACTTAACAATCAGTCAGGCGAGTTTTTCAGGACGACGATCGGTGTCCGTCAAGGATGCCTGCTCTCTCCTGTCCTTTTCAACATATTCCCGGAGAAGATCATGCAGGAAACCCTCCACGACCACCATACTTCAATCTCTATTGGTGGCAGATCCCTGTGCAATCTTCGATTCGCAGACGACATTGACCTCATGGCAGGCAGCAATAGTGAGCTTCAAAACCTGACAGACAAACTTTCAAGTAGCGCAGGGTCTTATGGCATGGAGATCAGTACGGATAAAAGCAAAGTGATGATCAACACCACAAGCGACAGCAGCAGCAACATCCACGTGAACGGCCAGAAGCTAGAAGAGGTCAATAGCTTCAAGTACTTGGGAGCCACTCTGTCCAAAGACGGTAGTTGCATAGCAGAGATCCGTATCAGGATAGGTACAGCAACATCCGCAATGGCCAGGCTGGACAGGATATGGCGAAATAACTCCATCAGCTTCACCATCAAGTACAGGCTTTACAAGTCCCTCGTAGTGTCTATTCTACTCTACGGCTGTGAGACTTGGACACTGCTTGCAGACTCAGAAAAGAAAATCCAGGCCTTTGAGAACAAGTGCCTGAGGAAGTTGCTCCGCATCTCGTACCGCGAGCACAAGACCAACGAATATGTACGGAGCAACGTCACTTCCCTGGTGGGCCCACATGAACCCCTTCTGGCAACCGTGAAACGGCGCAAGCTTGCTTGGTTTGGCCACGTGACCCGATACAACACCTTGTCCAAGACTATCCTCCAAGGCACTCTCGAAGGAAGTCGTCGGCGAGGTCGTCAGAGAAAGAGTTGGGTCGCAAACATAAAAGAATGGACCGAACTCGAGATGCCAGACTTGCTTGCCACCGCCCAAAATAGAACTCAGTGGAGAGCACTTTCTGTTGCTGCTGCCTTTCAGTCCCCCCAACGCTCAGTTCGGGCAAGGGACTGATGATGATGATGAAAAGGCGCCTATACATGGTACGATGCTCTAGGCGCCGAACATATGAACAAGAAAAATATTACACAAAAAGTGACGAAACCAAAGCCACATGTACAAATTACGCAGAACAACAGTAAATGACTAAATACACTGATAGTCAAGATGGAAAAAGATGTGTTTTAAGACAGCGTTTGTCTTGTGTTCAGGTGGCGTGGGCTCTGAGGGCGATCTAATTACATTTGAGAACGTGGCCCCTGCGTCCTCGCGGAACCTGGTGAAGGTGCGGTGGCCTCACGGGCGGTGCAACTCCTACAGACTTGGCTTTCAGGGATACGTGGACCTGCTGTGTGTGGAGGAGGAGGCGGGGGGTTTCTACTACAGGGATCATCTGCCGATCCTGGGTTAGTTTAACCCCCATTTAGCCCCAGCGCGTACAGGAGGCGATGGATTGACCAAGATAATTCAAGGATAGTCTCAGTGTCAGATTAGCTTGGCGCCGGAAGCGCCAAGCTAATCTGGCACTACCCTTGAATTATCATGGTCGATCCATCTCCTGCATGAGGTGACATCTCTAAAATTTGGTAAGCGCGCCCTTGGGGTTAAATTAGTTAATTTACTTTGTATACACGTAACTTAAATTAGCATGTATTAAATGCAAGTGAACGTTTAGCAACACATCCCGTATGAAAGACTACAGGCTACGCCCAGTGAGCAAAGGTTCTCGGGCCGACGACAGGCACAGTTGGCACGCGCACGGCTGTGCGCGTGCCAACTGCGGCCGGCGTCGGCTCGAAAAGTTTTTGCTACTGGGCGCAGACAAAAGGTGAAGTTTGAAAATGGAAAATACAGGAGAAGAGGTGACAGAAACACAAGCCCCACTCATTTGGGCAGACCAGTAAGCCCCACTCATTTGGACAGACCAGGTTGTTCCTTGGAACTAAAAATTATTCAAACCCACCCAAGTCCCCCATGTAGTGCATGGAAAAGATCGACTGTAAGAAAGCTCAGCGGTACTGCCAGAATTCCCCTTGGTATGTGTACTGCCGGAAGAGCTTCGCCTCTCTATACGTCTAGTGCAGTATAATGGTTGATCTCTATTTTGTGCTTCAATGAACTTGAAGGGATTAAAACCTTCGTTGCCGTGATACGGAGGATACCGCCACAGCTGCAAGAGGCATTGGTCCTCATGAGCCCCCGGGAGTTGCGGGGGCTCATGAGGATCTATGCCTCTTGCTGAAAGCATTTTGTAGCCGTGTTCATTGGACGGCTGGGGCTCTTTGGGGTTGAATTATGGATTTCACTAACACAAGCTGCGCCCATTGGTAGGGAAGGTGTTATTATCCCCTTGACAGTCAGTGGACGCGGATGTCGCGTCTGATATCACTGCACGCTGTTCGCGTGAAGAACACAAATGAAATTGTTCCAAACGTGGGCACAAAGAACACATAACTAACAAGAGACATAAATCTTCATGAGCCCCCGCGATAGCGGGGGCTCATGAGGATTTATGTCTCTTGCAGATGGGTATAGCATTCGCCTTGCCCCGGCAGGGAGGGGGTTGAACAAGTTAACTGTTTCTGTTTCCACAGACGCTGGGGACCTGCCGTACCCTCTCTCACCCCCTGAGGCGTTTGCAACCAGTATACACACCTCACCCGCCACCTCCGCCGACACAGGCATCTCCGCCAGCAGCCCCTCAACTTCCACCGCCTCCAGCGACAAAACCAACACCACGGGCAGCAGTGGCCACTGTAGCTCTGCTTCCGCCCAATCGTCAGGCGCATGCGCGGCGGAAGTGGCAACGGATGGCAGCCACGGTAAATAAGACGTTTGTGTTCTGCAAGTCTCACTTGCTTTGAAACTGTGACAAATCGTTCTGTGCCAAAGAAAATATACTGCCGAGCAAAAGAAATGCGACATTTTGGGAATCATCGCATTTCTTTTGCTCGTCATTATAAAACGGACCTCAAAATGAGGGGTATCTGCGTTGCTATGGGTCATAGTTCTAACTGGAAATGAAACTATGTATATATTTTAAAAGGGCGGTACTCTGTTTGCCTTTTTGCGGTTTGTTTTCTTTTTTCAGTGTTTGTGGGCTTTTACATTTTAGCTGTACGCTGCGGCAAAAGTTATCTTCCCTAGATCACACGGAAGCATAGGTCACGTGTGCTTTGGTCGGAATTATTATCACACTATACAGCAGACTCTTTGAAGGTTTTGTCTCGGGACGTTCCCCCGGACAAAATCTTCAGCTTTCCAATGGAAGCCAAATTGTTTAACCCTTTTAGCCCCAAGGTCCCATTTCTCAAATTTTAGAGGTGTTGCGTAATGACTATGTACCAGTTGCAGGAGATGGGTTGACCATGATAATTCAAGGGTAGTGCCAGATTAGCATGGGGCCTTCAGGCGCCAAGCTAATCTGGAACTACCCTTGAATTATCGTGGTCAATCTATCTCTTGCTGTAGGGACCCGGGGATAAATGGGTTAACAAGATTAGACTGTATAATTATGACTTTGTTATGAACTCAAAATGTCTGTAGATTAGTACGAATGACTTGTGCGACTTTTTATCCAAGAATATTTTTGAACTGTATTTACATCGTTATTTTTAAGACCTTTCTCGTAGTCTTGCTGGCCAGACTTTTACCCTGCCCGCCGTCAGATGGCCATAGTCGCCAGGTCGGCGTTAAACCCCAATAACTAACTCGGTATTTTTAGCACGCTCACTTATTTTCAGTTTTAGATTCATGAATGATGGCGTCTGCCCTCCACCCCCCTCCCCCCTCAGCCCCCCCCCCCCCCCGCTACCCCCTCAGCCCCCCCCCTCCCCCCTCGCTACCCCCTCAGCCCCCCCCCCCCCCAATACTTTAAATGTGTTTTTGTATGCCGTGAACATTACATTAAAAAAATCTTTGAATGCTACTCGAATCCCAATTGTTTGCATGAGCTCACAGTGTGGCTTGTCCATTAGGGGTAGGCGAAATGAAAGCTTTAAATTTAATTTGAAAGAGAACAAAATGCGACATAATCTTCCCATCTTGTTCTATGTGGATCAGAAGCCCAGGCTGTGGGTGGAGTGGTCTCAGCAGGGGAGGAGTTGTCTGTGGCTGTTGGAGACAGGGTAGCCATTGTTGTGGACGAGAACAGCTTAAGAGACTTGCAGGAAAACTTCGGCGGCTGCACCGACTACATGATTAAAGTAAGTGCGTGCTTGCTTGCGTGCGAGTGTGCGTGCGGGTGTGCGTGTGCGTGCGTGCGTATTTTAGTGGATTCCGTTTTTTCTGAACGGCCCTACGCCAGTATTCCTTAATTTATTTTCACTGATAAACTTACAGTTATTATCGTTGCTTATAGCTCATTGCATTTTGAAGATGACATCACTTTTTAAGGTCTACATCACAGTTCTTGAGGCAGATCGGCGGTGATAGTTCAGGGGTGGTGTCGGAATAGCTTGGATCGACCATGATATTTCATTTTTTTACTGATGCACTCACAGTGATCAACGTTGCTTATAGCTCATTACATCCTGAAAAGATGACATCAATTTTTGTTAGATATCCTTTGAGGTCTACATAACAGTAATTGAGACAGATCGACCATGATAGTTCAGGGGTGGTGTTGGAATAGTTTGGATCGACCATGATAGTTCAAACCTCGCGCTGGGACCATATGGCGTTGAGGCGCGTTCCCTGGGTGGTGGATAGGGGGTCCCTCGTGAGAGGGGTGCACCGAATGAAATAAGGTGCCGTGAACCAACATGGTCTAAGGGAAGGTGACCCCGACAGAAAACCCCTGGTCCTCCTAGTAAGGGGGTTGGGCGTGGGGGTAGCTTCCCCACCCTACAAAAAAGGAAATAGCTACAAAAACGCCGACGAAAAGACTAACAGTAATACCTTTCCTGGAGGAGGAAGGCTCTTCTACCAGAAGACTTATGACGTCCTGTGGTGAAAGCCGGAAGTCTTCGGAAGCCACAGGACCGAGCCGCCTCTCTCTATCCAGGGACACAACCATGGGCACATGGAACGTCAAGACCATGTAAGCCAGTTTCCAATATCACTAGGCAGGCATTGTCATGGAACCCCCAGGGAAAGAGGAAAAGAGGTAGGCCGAGAAACTCCTGGCGTCGAGACCTCCAAGCAGACATCAAGAGACTGGGAACCACCTGGAGTAGAATCGAAGGAGAAGCACAGGACAGGAGTTGCTGGAGGTCTCTCGTCGACGGCCTATACCCGGTTAGGGGTGACAGGCGTAAGTAAGTAAGTAATGATAGTTCAAAGGTGGTGTCGGAATAGTTTGGATCGACTATGATAGTTCAAAGGTGGTGTCGGAATAGCTTGGATCGACCATGATAGTTCAAGGGTGGTGTCGAAATAGCTTAGCGCCTGAAGGTGCCAAGCTATTCCGACACCACCCTTGAATTATCATGGTCGATCCACATCCTGTCACAGTATGTCAGAACTGGGTTTGTAATGGAAGGTATTCATTAAGGTCGAAGGTATTCATTAAGGTCGAAGCACTCAGATGCACTGTGATTTCAAATACACCAAAAAGCTTAAGAAATGACTTCTTTACTCTCCTTAGGGTCCCGGCCCTTCACTAGACACAATGCCTACCCTGCCCAAGCTCTCCTAACATTCGTTATTATTAAACCATTCCTAAAGCAATTTCATGGATTTGAAATCAAATTGCATCTCGGTGCTTTGAATTTAAACTTTAAACGATTCCCTTAACAACTACGCTGCTGCCTATCTCTCCAACTTACTTCACCCCTACACTCCTTCCCGCTCCCTCCGCTCCGCCTCCACATCCCCCGCACTAAACTCTGCACTTTCGGTCCCCGCTCCTTCTCCGTCTACGGTCCATCCACCTGGAACACTCTCCCACTCTCTCTCCGTTAGAAACACTCTCTCTCTCCTCCTTCCAGTCCGCCCTCAAAACTCACCTCTTTCAACAGTTCTAGCACCATAACATCACCACACTCCCCACCCCAAGCTGACTGTCGTAATGTATTTGTGGTATGTCTAATCTCTCAAGCCAAATTTGTTATGACCACTTCAGAAAGCTCAATACTGATTCATAGGAAACATTACAGGAACAGACTGTAGAACCTGATTCCAATGCAATTAATAATGATGCACTTAGTGCTCCATTTACTATCGATGAAGTTAAAAAGTGTATTTGTGCTCTAAAGTCTAACAATGCTTGTGATGATGACAAAATTACTAATGAATTTCTTAAGGCGTCGCAAGGGAAAATGGTGGAAACCTTCACATCATTGTTTAACCTGGTATTAAAAGCTGGTAAAGCTCCCACTGAATGGACAACTGGAATTATACTACCAATTTATAAACAAAAAGGCGACAAACAGGACCTTAACAATTATAGAGGTATAACCATACTAAGCTGTTTTGGAAAACTCTTTACCAGTGCTCTCAACTCACGATTAGCCTCATTTATCAATGACAATCACGTATTAGGGGAAGAACAGGCAGGCTTTAGACCTGGTTACTCAACTTCAGACCATATTTTTACCCTTACTTGTATGATTAATTTTTTATTATCAAGAAAAAAGAAACTTTATTGTACATTTGTTGACTTTGCGAAAGCGTTGGATCAGATTAATAGGTCTTTTTTATGGCAAAAGTTAATAAATACAGGTGCTAATGGGCAAATATTTTCGGTTATCCAAAATATGTATGCCAGAGCTAAATCTTATGTCAGGGTAGGAAACAGTTGTACAGATATTTTTTGTGCAGTGTTGGTGTTAGACAAGGTGAAAATTTATCGCCGCTTCTTTTTGCCATATTTTTTAATGATATGTACTCATTTATATCACAAACGACAGTAGGTCTTATAAACTTCCAGCACGATGCCCAAAATGTTAACCTGGACGTAAATGATTGTGATGCTCTGCTTAAAATGTTCATTTTGCTGTATGCTGATGATACAGTCGTATGCTCTGAGTCTGTAAAAGATTTGCAGGCTGTCCTTGATGCACTGTCTGAATATTGCTGTAACTGGCACATTAATGTAAACATTGACAAGACTAAAGTAGTTGTCTTTTCAAAAGGTAAGATACACAAAAAACAACCTTCACTTTTAACAAAAGAAATTTTGAGGTAGTCTATGACTACAAATATCTTGGGCTGAAACTTAACTACAATAATAAATTTACAATTGCACAAAAAGAATTACATGTCAGTGGAACAAGGGCAATGTTTGCACTCCTCAAGAAAAGCAAAAAGCTTATGCTTCCTCTAGAAATACAAATTGATCTTTTGGACCGGCTAGTGTCACCAATACTGTTGTATGGCAGTGAAATATGGTACCCATCAGGCATCTATGTCAGAGCTAGCCTCAAAATTACAACTAAGGTATTATAAGATAGTGCTTGGCATAAGGAAATCTACACCCACCTTATTTATCTATGGGGAACTTGGAAAATTTCTTATGGAATTACATGCCAAAGCAAGGATGCTGTGTTTTTGGTATAGGATTGTCACGAAAAGTAATAAGTGCAAATTTTCTGTTGTCATGTACAGATTTTTGCTGAAGCTGTTTGAGGATGGACAATTTGAGTCTGCCTTTATAAAGTCTGTCAAGATTAATTTGGAAGAACTCGGCCTCAGTGGATTTTGGATTAATCAGAATAATTTAGATTATGGTTACACATGGCAGGACCGGTATATTCAACAGTGGTTTGTTGATGTGGAGTCGTCCGAATGTTGTTATAATTATAGAATGTTCAAGACTAAGTTTGGTATGGATGACTACATTTGTAAATTACCTTAAAACCTAGCAAAATCAATGTTACACTTTAGAACACTTAATCACTCTCTACCTGTACAGTCACTCAGATACAGAGGGATTAGTACGGAAAATAGAGTATGTGATAAATGTAATAGTGGGGATATTGGGGATGAATTCCATTATTTATTTTGTTGCCCTTACATTGCTGAAAAGCGTAAACTGTGTTTAAAAAAATACTATTACAGCAGACCAAATGCAGTCAGATATGAACAGCTACTTACTTGCGGCAGCAAAACTGTCCTATTGAAATTAGCTCATTTTATAAAGTTAATACTGAAGGAATTTTAACGTCCAAATTGGGTAGCTATCTCATGTTCTCCTCCTCGTACTCACACACTAGTTTTGATGGCTTGCCGGATTATACCATATGCATGTACATTGATGTTGTGTTATTCTCAGTGACCTGTGCCACTGATGCTGATCTATAACCAGACGAATGACTGTCTGTTATCCGTGTCATGTGTGTTTGTATTCGGGGGTTTTTCGGCGCCAAGCTGTTTTTTCTACCACCCTTGAACTATCGTGGTCCAGCCGTATCTTGCTGTGGTGTGTCGCGGGCAGGATGAGTTAAAACTGGCTGAAGCTCGCATCTACACTAGTCCTTTTTAGACTTATTTTGGATTATTTTTATTTTTTTCCTCGCGCTCCAACAAACAGGAGGTGAGAGTGTGTGCGTCACGTGGAGTGCATCTTGGGGGGGGGGGGGGGGGGGGGGTTGGGAGGTTAGCCATGGCTGACGTTTCAAACTTTCAGGATGTACTCTGCGTGAAGCGTATACTTTCATTTCCTGTCTGTTACACACACACACACACACACACACACACACACACACACACACACACACACACACACACACACACACACACACACACACACACACACACACAGGAAGATCTTATCTGAGTATGATCTATAATATGTATGTCAATTGTTCGTGCTGTTGAAAGTTCATGTGTTGTATTTTTGATATATAATAATCTAACGTATACTTTAGTCTCAATGTCAATGTTATATTTATTTCTTGAGCACATTTATGTTTGTTTTTTTGTTTGTTTGTTTTTTTGTCATTTCTCTCATGCCCCCAGTGGGTCCGAGATTGAATAAATGAATAAACGAAGGTACGTGAGTCATTGTCAAAGCGTGCACATGTGTGCGCGAGTTGTGAGTGCGCGCTTAGAGTTATAAGTATTATAAGATAAGCACATTATAAATACCGTGATAATTATTATTATTTAAACGTCTTGTGCAAACGGACACCGGTTCTGTTTTCAGAGCGTGTTTATGCACTGGTTTGCAAAACCGGTTGCTGCATGCACAAGATGTCTGGCGTTCTTGGTTTGGTACACATATAGTAGTTAGTATGATTTTTTGTTTAGTTTGTCGGCCACGAGGGGGATGTCATGGAGGTGAAGGAGGACGGCAAGGTCATGGTCAGACTCAAAACCAAAATCTATGGCTTCAACCCTGCAGCACTGGTCAAGGTCAGCAGCGGGCATCTTCATCATCCGGCCTATTCTGGGATTATTTGGCAAAAGCCAAAATGCCCATCTTTTAGAAAAGCGAGATTTTCACTGTATAATAATAATTATCTCACTTTTCTCACAAATGGACATACTAGCTTTTGCCATATAATGGTATTATTATTATAAATAATATTATTATTATCACTGATTATTTATTATTATTATTGTTATTATTAATAGTAGTAGCAGTAGTCATAGTTGTATCATTATTATTAATACCATTATTATCATTATTATGAGTTATTATTATTATTATTATTATTATTATTATTATTGGAAATCAGTCGCTTTTTTCCTTCCATTGACAACTGTGATATAAAGGTAAAAAAAGTTATAGGTCACTGGCAGTGCCTGTCTAAAGTAGCGCATTGAAAGGCGTCGAACTGTACATTAACACATTCAGCCCTGACACACTGCAGCAAGATATGGATCGACCATGATAGTTCAAGGGTGGTGCCAGAATGGCTTGGCGCCCATAGGCGCCAAGCTATTCTGGCATTACCCTTGAACTATCATGATCGATCTGTCCTCAAATTTGTAATACAGGCTTCAGAGGACAACTCCAGATTTGGGGGACTTCGATCTTGGGGAAGAAGGGGTTAAATCTGGTGTGTGAGGGAGAGGCGCCACCTAATTCTGAAAGCACTACTCTTTCTTGAATTTGGCAGACTCCAGCTTTTCAAATGTTTCCCGCAATGGCGACTGTGTGGAAACCGCTAAAACACGGCACAACTTACATCATTTTTTTGTAATGCAGGTGACGTCATTTAGCGCTGGTGACGTAGTGCGCATTCGCGGTGACGTAAATCAGGTGAAGGTGCTGATGCGGACAGTGGGACGTCAGACTGACGCACTGGCGGTAAGGTTGATGGTGGTTGCTTTGGCTCGGTGGCTACGACCCTTACGCAGAAGGCCATCGAGCCGACGTCGGCCACGGTTGGCAAGCGCACAGCGCGGGCCGACTGCGTCCGACGTCGGCCCGATGGCTTTTGCTAACCAGGGGAAAAGAGCCCTATCATAATTAACTAGAACCCTTTGTCTGTATGTTTGTCTGGATGTTTGTCTCGTTCTTTGAAAACAGAAGTTGGTGGCTCAGTCTTTATGGGAGTTTATCTTTCCTGGGCTATCCCATTCAGCTCTTTTTCTTCTTCTTCGTTCGACGGTTGTGGTCATGCTTTTATCTCGGATGCTGCCATGAACTAGACTGTCCTGTGTAGGTCCTCGGGCGTCCCTCATAGCGTGGTCTTCAGATCTGTTGGAGAGGGCTATGTCTGGTCCCTCATAGCGTGGTCTTCAGATCTATTGGTCTCCTTCAGCAATAATAAATAATAATAATAATACCGTTATTATATAGGTGCTTTTTCTCAATTTTGGGCGAATCGACTCAAAGCGCCTCGAAGTGAAACCCAACACGCACACTCACATAACAGACACGGATTTACGCCATTTATGACAAACACAGTACAAGACAGACGAAGGGCCAGTTCAGCTACTGAAGTTATAGAGATTTTTGATCGCTTGTATTTGAAATTTGTAAAGTGGCCTGAAACCGGTACCAAAGTGTGTGTGTGTGTGTGTGTGTGGGGGGGGGTCCCATTCAGCATTGATGTACTATAACGAAGATGGGTCAATAGACCCTGATGACAGTTCAAATGTAGTGCTAACATAACTCGGTCTCAGTCATCATGGTCGATGTGCACCTCCTGAAATGTGACGTTCAGAAAACAGCTTCCATAAGTATAGAATGTCGTTCGCTTTTGTGCTGTCTCTGTGCGCGGTCACAGCACATCTGCAGACGTCTTCGCCGACTGCACCACGCCAAAACCTCAGGCGTCAAAGGAACATGCATTCAAAGTAGTCTGCGCAAGAAGCCTGAATCCTCATGAGCCCATCAACTGCAGGGGCTCATGAAGATCTATGTCTCTTGCAGTTGGGTGTTGTTCATTGTTTTCTCTGCAGACAATCAGTTAAAGGCGATCTGCTCTATGGCAGGTTTTGACTGCTAAAATACGCCGATACAGCTGGTTATCAATCTTCTCTTGCCTCAAGAAAGACAGTTATACCCTATTTCCACAATCCATCTGAGTAGACACGCGTAGGCACAGAGGTTTCCACGGCCTTTTGTAATCAACGTAAGGAAGAATTTAATTGTAGAAAAAGAAATATTTGTCTGCACTTCTTCTTCTTTGTACACACGTTCCGTGTTCCGTGTTCCCTGTTTCGTGTGTACAAAGAAGGAGTGCAAACAAATCTTTCTTTTTCCACATTTAAACTTCATCATTTAACCCTGTTTGGCCCAAGGTCCCATTTCTCAAATTTTGGAGGTGTTGCCTAATGACTGTGTGCCAGTTGCAGGCGATGGATTGACCATGATAATTAAAGGGTAGTGCCAGATTAGCTTGGCGCCTGAAGGCGCCAAGCTAATCTGGCATTACCCTTGAATTATCATGGTCAATCCATCTCCTGCTGTAGGGACTCGGAGTTAAATGGGTTCAGTTAGCCCGTTTGTCCAGCATTATTGTGAAGACACACTATAAAAATTTATTATAAAGATAGTGCGAAGTGTTAACCCTCCCCTGCCTGGGGTAGGTCTCTATTAGTACACGAATTTGAAAGTTGCCCAGTTCAGACGGCATTCTACAGCTCTATTGACAGACATAACGTTCATGATAGTTCAAGGGTGACCATGTCCAGATTAAACTGAACTGATTGGAATTGAATAAACTTTATTGTCCATTAAACGACAACATACAGTGGAAAATGTCCTTTGCCTCACGCACACACACATAAAACAAACAGGTAGGACATAATGACAAACTAAGATAATACTAATACATATTACATTATCGACCATAATAGATCAAGGGTGGTTCCAGAACTGCTTGCCCCTTTCATGCGCTAGGCCAATCTGGCAGCACCCTTAATAATAATAGTAATAATAATAATAATAAAGGAGATTTGTTAAGAGCTTATTCTAAAAGTAGCTCTAAGCGCTGATACAATGAAAAGGATAACAACTAACTCGCACACACACACACACACACACACACAACATACACACACACACACACACACACACACACACACACACACACACACACACACACACACACACACACACACAGAGAGAGAGAGAGAGACACACACACACACACATACGTGACCGTGGTGATGAATTGTGCATGGCTGTTGAAATGAACTAGTGAAAGGCAGCTTTGTAGAGGTGGGTTTGAACTCTCACTTCAGGGCTAAGTGGGTTAACCCATTTAACCCCAAAGGCACACACCGGTATCCAAATGTGGGAGGTGTTACGACTATGTGACAGTTGCAGAGGATGGTTGACCATGATAATTCAAGGGTAGTGCCAGATTAGCTTGGCGCAATCAGGCCATTGGTCATTCCACCTAATACTGTAGGGCTTCGGAGCTAAGTGGATTAATCAAACAATCTATAGTCGGCGTGTTGTCTTGCTTTTCAGACGTGCGGTCGGGTGGGTAAAGTGACTGCGGTGGGGGACACTGGCGAGCTGACTGTCAGTATGGGCGGCGGGGAACAGTATCTCCTCCCCCCTGCCTGTTGCCTTCTGGAGCGCCACTCTGGCCCCGGCGCGGCCGTCACCCAGGACAAGGTCAAAGACGAGAAACAGGCCAAGGACGCGGACGCAGGCAAGGTCAAGGACACGGACGCTGGCAAGGTCAAAGACACGGACACGGGCAAGCCGAAGGTCACGGACAAGGACGACCCTGCGGCGTACTGGAACAAGCAGTACAACAACAATCAGACAGAGGCGGAGGCCAAGTCGGACTCTGACTCGGATAGCGGTCCAGGTCGGGTTGAATACGGATCTTTCATCCCTACTAGCAATACGTCTTCGGACCCACGACGGCCGCAGTGAGCCCGCGCACAGCCGTGCGCGGGCCCCCTGCGGCCTGTCGTGGGCCCGAGGACCTTTTGCTTACTGGGATCTTCCTTTGTATATCTTCCTGTCACTGTTTAGGGGAGATTATAGGAGTACACCTATGTAACAATGATGAGAAAAAAAATACCTTTAACTATAAAGGATGCTATTTTTGCCAGCACAATACGTTATTCTTTGAACATTTTCCATTAAACGTTTGAGATATGCCGGTGAACATAAAAAACCGCTACCGACAGCCAAAGGGCCAACAAAGATTGTAGAAACACAATCTGCATCAATTGAACACATTCTACCCCAGGACCGAAATCCCCACATTTTGAAGTTGCCCTCAGAAGGACTGTGTTACAATTCTAGCGACAGATCGAGCATGATAGTTCAAGGGCGCCAAGCTATTCTGGCATCACCCTTGAACTATCATGCTTGATCCATGTCTGGTTGTGGTGTGTCGGGCCTGAATGAGTTAAGATATTCTCGCACAAAAGCCTGAACAGGGCGTTTGTCCGAAAATATCTTATACGCCAGGATCTATTAAACTTTCTGTTTAATTTACCGCGAGAAGAGATACTTAGTAGACATATATGTGATGATAATAATAATAATAATAATAATAATAATAATAATAATAATAATAATAATAATAATAATAATTGTTACGTGGTTGATCGTGGTCGTAGTATGATATCACACCAGACGGCCGCACGTAAGGTTCTTTTAAAGAAACTTCATTCAGCTGCAACCCGTCATACGTGGCTTAAGGTTGTACACAATACTGGAGTAACAGTTCCAACAATATTTTATTACAGCGATGCGATCTCCACGAAATGCGTTCACAAATGCACCAACACTGATACAAAGTCTTCTCTGCAAAATGTCCACACTTTGACACAATGCGTCTCTCATACAATGTACATCACCATTCACTGCATAACTCCGTCACTGACAATGAAGCACGATATTCTTGCGTATTCTCTCAAAGTCAATGTGATTACGATACAGTGCAATTATACAACTGAACAATGTACCGACGCTATTACATCGCACTTTTACAATTGAACAATGTACACACGTGCTTCCTAGCACGACTCTTTTATAGTGGAATGCTTTCCAGAATACTCGAGGAAATTCGTACAACACAACCAATCAAAACAAAATACGTAACTAAAACTCCTAAATATCCATGATAAACATTACACTAGAATAGTCCACAAAAATCTGGCTGCTATTTCCATCCCCTATGCTGGGAAATCCCCGCGCGTTACGACGTCACACAAAAGTAGGCCAGACAGGTCACGACCTTGCGCGCATACTCTGGAAAGTACACGACTGGAGCACAATACTGACCGCTAAACATCACGCGCACAGTAAACAGTGGTGAATACTCGAGCGGTTTCTAGACTCTTCGGGACTCAACTCCCTGTGTCAAAAGATAATCAATTCCGCACTACACGTGAACGAAAGTGAAACTTACTGAAAAGGTACGTGATTCGTAATCATGATAGCTCAAATAAATATCGGATCGTTTCCTACGATTAATGCACGCACGCTCTCACAGAACAACACAACCAAAATCGTAACAATAATAATAATAATAATAATAATTTTGATGACGATGATGATGATAACAATAATACTTAGGATGATGATGATGAATCTACATTTACTGAAAATGTGAAAGAAGTTCATTTCTATAGCGTTTTGAACATTTCACTTCAGACGTCACCAAGGCTTTGATGCGATTGCTGGGCGGAAAACTGGGGAAGGATTCGAGCTCAGACGAGAGCAAGGACCCCCAGGTGCGGACACTGTTTAAAGCCATCGACAGTGATGACATGGACACAGTGCGGACCATCGTGACGTCAGACAAGGGCAAGGTGTGAATCAGAGATTGTTGTTGTTGTTGTTGTTTTGATGACGATGTTGTTGTTGTTGGATTACGCTGTTTACTGGATTGAACTTTTCCGGGTGTGTTTGCTGACATGGAATATTAGTTTGGGGTCAATGTGGTGAGATTGACTTTTTACACACAAAGAACAAGAAAATGTCATTTCATGCACTTGCATGGCAGAAAAAAACAATAAAAAAATTAAAAAAAAACAACAACAACAACAATGATTTAAACCTTTTGCTGTCTGTAGCGGTTTTTGTCGCGATGATTCCTGCAGGACAAAAACCGCTACCGACAGGCAATGAGTTGAAGTCGTACGCTTTTAACTCATTATAGACGTGCCGCCTCCGGATACGCGGCAAAAGTCTCGAATGAGTTAAAGGCTCCTCACTGCAGCTGAACTACTTTTGTCCACAGCTGAAGTCATTACACCACTCCATGACGCCGCTCATGTTCGCAAGCTACAAAGGACGACCTAAGATAGTGAGATCACTGCTGGACATTGGCGCTGACATCAATGGCCGGGGAGGCAAAGGACGTACACCACTGCTCGTGGCTATTCAAGGGTGAGGAATTAGTTAGTTAGTTAGTTAGTTATTTGGGTTTGACGCCGAGCAGGCCACTAAGGCCGAGGAATGGTGACTAACACTTTGGCTGTGTTACGATTGTGGTTGTGTTGTCCTGTGAGAGCATGCATGTGTTAATCGTAGGAAACGATCCAATATTTATTTGAGCTATCATGGTTACGAATCACGTACTTTTTCAGTAAGATTTTCTTTCGTTCGCGTGTAGAGCGGAATTTCGCTTTGTTATGATACGCTAAGTTTAATCCGGAAGCCTCTAGCAAAGACGCACGGAGACGAGCGGTCGATTTTTGGAATGCGTAGATTCGCTGAGAATAGATTAGAATGTTCGAGCAAAATTGCACTGTCGAGTGACCTTACATGTGTCGTCAGAGGTGCAGGCAACATTTCGCTACACTGTATTATAGACGCTCAAATAGTCATAGTTGTTTGCTGTGAGCGTGAAATTAGCGGCCGTTCTTTGCGTGTTATGAAAGGTCGTGAACGGTCTGCCATACTGTTGTGTGACGTCATTACACACTAGGATTTGGGGCTGAAATGAGCAGTCGAATTTTTGTGGACTATTTTAGTTATTCTAGAAAGGTCTTTTTATTTGATATTTGTGAGTTTCAGTTACGTATTCCGTTCTGATTGGTTGCGTTGTGTGAAATCCATTTGATTGTTCTGGAAAGTCGTATAACTATAAAAGTTTGTGCTAGGAAGCACGTGTGTACATTGTCACGCATTGTCAGTTGTAGTGACACACAGTTTATCGTGGGTACGTGGCCCGTATAGGGTGTACATTGTGAGAGACGCAGCGTAACGGTGGTGTACGTTGTGTGAGGAACTTTGTGTCGCCAGTGTTGACATTTGAAGAAGAGACATTGTATCAGTGTTGGTGCATTTGGGATGCATTGTGTGGAGATCGCATCGCTGAATTAAAGTATTGTTGGAACTGTTACTCCTGTGTAGCCTACATACTTAAGCCACGTGTGACGGGTTGCAGCTGAGTGAAGTTTCTTTAAAAGAACCTCACGTGCGTGCGTCTGGTGTGTTTATCATACTACGACTGCGACTCCACCACGTAACAGGCTGTCGGTAGCGCTTTTTGTCGCGATGCTTTCTATGGGAATCATTGCGACAAAGTGCGCTACCGGCAGTCAAAATGTTAAATCAATGACACTGTTAAAAATAATATAAATAAACAAAAATGTAAACCCTCAACAAGACAAACAAACATGGGAGTGTGCCCGATTCTGGCTGGGCCCAACAAAAACTTGGAATAGGGATAAAAGCTAATCAAACACGTATGTTTCTGTTATTCAAATACTTAACCCCCTAGTTGCTACTGACGCATCTTTTTCCCCAAACGACATCGTCAGTACCAGTCAGGGACTTAATTAGTATCGTCAGTAGCTCTTATCCAGAGAAGATTTATTTACAGGTTTGGTTTGAGAGAAATGCTACGAAGCTACTGAGACGTTGCCGTTAACCTCCCCAGTAGCAAAACGTCTTGGGACCCACGACGGCCTCAGTGGGCCCGCGGATCTTTGCTTGCTAGACTGTGATAAATGATGTCGGCAACATGAAGGCCTGCGGAAAGTCTGGCAGGCGATTGTAACTCGGGATTTGTCTTTCAGCAACGAGGAGGACATTGCGCTGTTGTTGCTAGACAGAGGCGCGGACCCTACCATCAAGAATGAACATCAACGCACTCCGTTACACGCCGCCGCCATGGAGAACATGGCGCAGGTGGCACAGAATCTAATCTTCATGGACGTGGACGTCAATGCCAAGGTGAGGGCTGGGTGGAAGGGTCGGGTCACCGTGACAAGTCGTAAACCTTGAATGCCGATAAAATGTATAGCACGATCCAACTACAATTAGTTAGTTAGTTATTTTGGGTTTAACGCCGAGCAGACGACTGAGGCCATCTCATGGCAGGATGGGTGCAAATCTGGCCAGCCAGACTAAAAGGAATGTCTTAAGACGAGACGTAAATATGTTTTAAAAATATTTCATGCTAAACTGTCTCAGGAGTCTTCAAAGGAAAAGTCTACAGATTCTCGAAATGTCAGAATAATAAAATCCACAAAGTCTATGAAGGCTTAAATCTTGCTAAAAATATTTGACTACAAGAGAACGCTAACGAGCCCCAGTTGTACCAGGAACATGGATTGAAAGAGGTGTCAGCAAGAGGCATAGATTCTCATGCGACCCCGCATTCGCGGGGGCGCATGAGAATCTATACCTCTTGCTGACACCGCTTTGAATCCATGTTCCTGGTAGGGCTGAGGTTCGTTGGCGTTGAATTAAACATCAGGCTGCCGGTTGCGGGTTTTTGTCGCGATGATTTCTGCAGGGATCATTGCGACAAAACCGCCACCGACAGTCAAAGGATTACCTCATTCGAGACATGCCGCCTCCGGATACGCGGCTTATGCCGCGTATCCGGAGGCGGCACGTCTCGAATGAGTTAACGAAGCTTGCAGAAACTATCTGGGTCACCTGGCAGTGAAGAGCTAGTTGAGACAGACCGTGTAACTGCAATATTTTTTCCATTCAACACCTAAAAAAAAACAACAAAAACAAAAACAAACAAACAAAAAAACCAAACAAACAAACAACAAAACAAAGCAAAACAAAAACAAACAACCTAGCTGTCCTAGGAACATGGATTCAAATAGGTGTCGGCAAGAGGCCTAGATTCTGGTGAGCCCCAGCAACTGTCAATCAAAGAAGCAACGAAGATAATTTATGTAAATAACATTGACGTATATACATGCACACATGCGCGCGCGCGCGCGCGCACACACACAAATACACACACACAGACCATACCATCATAGTTGCATCTTCCAATCACGAAACAGATAAGTTGAAATTGTGTACTTGTTTGAATGTGTGTCTATTTTGAAAAATAGTAATAAACTATGTTGTAACTGTCTTTTCTAAGTGTGCTTCTTTTTTCTTTGGGTTGTTCTTCTTTTCCTAACACCAGACATCACACATACATGATTTCTCTTTGTTGCCAGGACGTTGTACAAGACACGCCACTGTTTGACGCCATCAACAAGGGAAACGAAGCTGTGGCGCAGGTCTTGTTAAATGCGCCGCTGCTGAACCGCTTCGAGCTGAACAGGAATGGATTCAACATGTTGCAACTGGCTTCCCTCAGGGGCAATCAGAGGTCAGAATATTTCATTGTGAGACGGGCCAGCTGACTCTTTGAAGGCGCCCCGCACCAATAGCTGTGGAAGTGTCGTATGGCGTTGCCGCTGGCAATTCTATACGACACTTCCGCAGCTATTGATGCAGGGCGCGCATTTTGATGAGTTAAAGAAACAGTACCGGCGGCTCCCTGGACAAATTCACATTATATTTTGCTCTACAGTGCGTCTGCCACGCCGGTGAACGAAGTCTTTTGCGAATACTTTCAGAGGTGAATATCTTTTTTATAAAAAAAAAGTTCTGAGTTGCATGTGACAAATTCTGCATTCAGTCACGAACACCTGCGCTTCTGCTCATCCCTGCTCACGGATATGATTAGGTCAAATTGTAGCTGAAAGGTACAGAGTACGGAAAGAGCTAAAACAACTTAATTTTTGATCTTCCCATGCGTGAAATCACAGTATTACGATGAATGACATTCGCCTAACCAAATGACGTATGTAGATCACGTAATGTCTTTGTCTGTAACTGCAAACGCGCACGTGCTCAGCGGGACAACTTTGTTTTACGTCAGACCTATTTCAGGGAGGAAATAAATGGGCCCGATTGATTTTGCTCCTTTTGGTTGAGCCGGATATAAAATGCTAAGTAGACAACTCAATCTGTGAATTTTAGCTAGTACACGTATATGTAAGCACTTTCTCTCAAAGAGGTATAGATAACTTTTCTGTTAAGAAATTATTGCAGAAAAACGTGGTTTACGAGCGTTGCAAAGCCACTGTTTCATCATTGACAATCTAAGGACTGAGTTTCACGGAGCTGGGAGGATCGAGTCAGTCATGTACCGACTACATATACAGCGCAGCAGACAATAGACGCTTTCCAGAAATCAGAAGTAGATCAAAACTGCACCGTGTTTCGTTCAAAACAATGGATTAAAAGTACGGACAAACATGCGATATCGCATGTTTGTCCGGGCTTTTGATCCACTGCTTTCTTTGAAGCGCAGTTCTGACCTTCTGATTTTTTTTTTTTTTTAAATGTCTTTTTGACTGCACGTTTATTTGTAAGACCGACAACTCACTGTTGGAAATGCCTTGCTTTATACAGGATCGTGGAGATGATACTTACGTGTGAGGAGGGTTACCCGGATGTGGATGACCTGCTGCTTGGAGAATGGTCTGCCCTTCACATCGCCGCCAATAACGATCACGTTGAGTCCGTGGGGTACCTCGTACTGCTGGTGAGAAATTTCCCAGGGCGGAATAGATATCACTAAATCGCCTTCAGGCGCCAAGCTAATCTGGCACTACCCTTGAATTATCATGGTCAAACCATCTCCTGCTGTTGGGATCCGGGGCTAAAAGGGTTAAACAAGTTATAGGCGGTTTGACATCGGAGCATACAGCGTTTTTGTTTTTTTCTCAAAATATATCCGAAAATAACCACTTTGCCAAATGACCTAACATGGGTTATTTTTTTTTTTACTTAACTCCTATGATTTGTTGATTTTTGCTGTACAGAAGTAAAAAAAAAGAAAAAGTGGTGAAAAGACAAGAACAAGTATATTCAATACCCTAAAATAGCCCCGGCGGAAAACAGCCAGATTTCAATATCGAGGTCAGGCATGCGGATTTCATGCATGCCTGCGATGTTTCAGGTTTGAAAACTTGGTCAGCTAACGCATTCACACGAAAATGGATCTTTCCTATACTCTGGGAAAAGGGGCACATTTAGGAATGTAGTAGTTACTTCATGAAAATATTACGAAATGTTTTACGACTGTACGGCACAAAACCGAAACATTGTTCGAATTTCTTTAATCGTGTTATATTAGGTCAACTGGCACTGAATGATATGTATTCTAAGACTGGTATAGAAATGTGGCTCTTTGCGGAGAAATTTGCCATAAACGTTGTGCGCTCGAATGTCAAACGAGCTATACTGGACTGTCAAAAGTATGCGCAGAACTGCAACGGTTAACTCCCAAGTCCCTGCATCAGGAGATTCATTGACCATGACAAATAATAGTAATAATAATAATAATACAAAGATTTTATATAGCGCCCTTCACCTACAGACAGCAAGCTCTTAGCGCTTTACAGCATATAAAAATAATTTTTAAAAAGAATTAGAACAAAATAAACACGCACTCACTCTTTATTTAAATAAACACCAGCTCGCACCATGTAGGCACATTCCTAACATGAAACACACGCCCACGCGCGCACACGCACGTACATGCACACTGCATACATGGGCTACACATATACGACAACCGTAGACATTGAGTCAACGGGCCTTTCCCTGCAGCACATCCAGACTAAGATAATCCTGGTATGCTACCTGGAAAAGATGGGTCTTAAAATTTGTTTTGAAAGTCGTGAGGGTAGGGGATAGACGGGCATGCAGTGGACGTGAGTTCCAGACGTGAGGGGCCTGATAACTGAAAGAACGCGCACCAGCTATTACGCTGGGACTAGCACGAGGGAGGATAGTGGAAGGTAACAGACACGCATAGGAAAGAAATTCCATCCACGAGTTGCCTGTATTTGTCTCAGATTAAATTTAAAAAAAAAAGGATATGCACGTTCTTATTGAATGAACAAAGCGATGTAATTCCGAAGTTTTGTTAATTTATTATAGAAAGATGTTTGTTGTATTAGCACTAGGCCATCCTCGACCCGTTTATGGTTAAAAATTGAAAAGAAAAATGGAACACCACCCAACTGCAAGAGACATAGATCCTCATGAGCCCCCGCTGGTGCGGGGGCTCATGAGGATCTATGCCTCTTGCTGAAACCACTTTGTGTCCATGTTCCTTAGACGGCTGGGGATCTTTGACGTTGAATTTTCAATGATTTCAAAAACACAGACACTGATTTTATATACAATGCAATTTCATGACACTGTTGTAGACTTTAACCCCTACTGGGAACTTTCAAAACAGCATTTCTTGGCCAATGTCGACAGGGCGGCGCCACGGTGAACATGCCTGACGGGCGGCGGCATCTTACCCCACTACACCTGGCGTGCAAGAGGCGTCATATCAAATCCGCTGAGGCGCTCATTGGCCTGGGTGAGCTGCGCCAGTCTATTTCTCTTTTATTTATGTGACCGGGTGACTGGATCGCCTCCCTTGTCACACGGCACTGGGCGATACGTTGTCTGCCTTGTACTCTCATCGGGTCAAGGATTAGACACCGATGGATCATTGCGGTGCTGCGTGATGGGGTTGGCCGGGACGTTCACTAGTCGTATGACAAGTGACACTGTCGTGTAATCTGTCACACAACACTGGCAGTGGTTCCCTCTCTGGGGCCCGTAAAATTTACGGCCCCCAGAAAGGGAACCACTGTCAGTGGTCAATGATCATGGGACGCAAACGGATTGCCTCCTTTGAGTCAATGCCATGGATTTTGCTGGCCAGTGCTGTGTGATAGTCCGACATGTATTGTCTCTTGTCATGTCTAGGCAAAACGACAGGCTTGTTCAGATACCATGTCCGTTATAAAGCCCTGGTAAATCAAAGTTGCACAGTTGCAGTGCGGCCGAATGGATGAGTGTTCAGGTCGTACTCCATAGGTAATAGCCGCCCCTGTATCTGATAACCCGCCCGCAAGGGCCGACCATTATCGCTCAGGTGCCGTGGACGTTAAAACCAGAACTAACTAACACTTGTCATGCTTCCTTCGGAAGGCCAAGCTACTATTTTTCAGGGCTATTAACTTGGCCAAATATCACAATCGCTCCAATGCTTTGATGCCAAAGTTTGGCAGTGTTCTATTTTGCATCCTGTGACAATTAGTAGAAATGAAAGCAAGAGTGTGTGTGTGTGTGTGGTGGGGGGGGGGGGTGGAGAGGGGGGGGGGAGGTAGGGTATTAATCTGTTGATGGGATAGTGACTAAGTATGGCGGTTATCGTCTTTTAACTCACTGTGCCCGAGTTACGAAATAGCCACATTTTGGAGTTATCCTCTGAGGACCGCATTACATTTCAGGAGACAGATATTAGGCGCCAAGCTATTCTGCCACCACCCTTGAACTATCATGGTCGATCTGTCTCCTGAAATGTAATGCCACCACCCTTGAACTATCATGGTCGAGCCATATCTTGCTGTGGTGTGATGTGTCGCGGGCAGAATGAGTTAAGTAATTTTGAAAGTGTTCTGAAAACGCGTTTTGAAAGTTAAAGCACAGTAAATTTCGGTTATACCAAATCGCCAGGGAACCCAATTTTTGGTGTTGTTTTATCCGAAGTTTTTCGTAAGCGAAGTACTTTGCATAGAAATACTTCTGTCGAAACTTCTTTAAAAAAAAGCGTTGTTATATCCGACTTTGCTTATATCCCACCTTGTTGAAAGCGAGGTCGACTGCAGCTATTATTTATCAGCCCATTCAACCACAAAACCGCGAATCCTAAATCTTGGAGCTGTCGCTTTACAACTATGTCCCAGTTCCAGGAGATGGCTCGACCATGATAATTCAAGGGTAGTGCCAGATTAGCTGTCGGCGCCAAGCTAATCTGGCACTACCCTTGAATTATCATGGTTGATCCATCTATGAATTATCATGATTGATCTAGCCATCCTCGAGTTATCATGATTGATCCATTTCCTGATGTAGTGCGTCGGGGCTACATTGGTTAAAATCAAGTATGTGTTCAGGGCGTGATTTTGTTTTGGTTTTCAGGTGCTAGTGTGAATGTGCACGATATTGACGGACACACGCCGCTGCACCTGGCCATGGGGAAACGGTTAGAGGACGATGATGATGACAAGGTATGATGCTGACGAGGTGTAGTGATGACAAGGTAGATGCGACCCAATAGCAGAAGGTCTTCTGGCCGACGTCGGTCGCAGATGGCCCGCGCCTGGTCGTGCGCGGGCCACCTGCGGCCGTCGTCTGCCCGAGGACCTAAGCGCACTGGGTAGATCCTTCAGTTTAAGCTTGAACGACGAGGTGAGTAAAGGTCCTGGTATCATAAATCTCTGTGGTGGCAAGAGTCGATAAGAAAAGGGAATTCCAGACCAAAAAGATGACTTCCAAGCGTGCATAATGCAGAGAACATTCCAGCGCGGAATGAAACATAATTAGAAAAGACAATTACAACACAATTTATTAATATTTCCGGTTTTAATTCTTTCTCGACGGAAGGCATTTAGTCGTGGGAATCAGTTTAATCAAATTTAATTTAATTTAAAAAACAACAACTATTTATCCCTTAAAATAAGTAAGCAATGAACGTTAAACGTTTAGGGCTTAGCGTCTTTTGTTCACCACGAAGGTGATTTCAAAGACGGGGCACCGAAATAGGATGTGAACAAATTTTGAGCCAAGTTAGATTCGAACCCTGGACCTTTCGGTCGAGAGTCGAACGCTCTACCACCGAGCCACCCAGCTCCACTGAACAGTAAGCACAAACTCATTTCACAAGCACATCATTATGATGACATAATGAGTTATTTACGATTATCGGTTCACTTGGACGTATTCTTTTCAACCATCTGTCGTGTATTTGTTTCAGGGCGTGCCTCAGAGCATCGTGGTGGAACAGCGAGTCAACATAGCCCGCCTGCTCATCGTCAACGGGGCGGATGTGTACGAGCATGACGTCACGGGCAGGACGGCTCTGGAGTACGGGCTGCAGGACGTCAAGGACCAGGTGCTGCAGTTCCTGACGCACAGGTGAGGCCTCATGAGCATTGTGATGACGATGGTGACGATGGTGTGATTACAGTGAAGTACTTCAACTCATTCGAGACGAACGGCATCCGGATACGCAGCTGAAGCCGCGTATCCGGATGCCGTTCGCCTCGAATGAGTTAAAAACGCGACAGGCGTTGATCAATTACATCTGCCGTCTGAATACAGATTTTTTAAAGGTTGCAAGCTAGATAACAAAGTTGAACTTCTTGACAGCCAGAACCATCCAACTGTAAGAGTTATAGAACCTCATGAGCCCCCGCAGTCGTGGAGGCTCATGAGGTTCTATGCCTCTTGCTTGCTTTATTTTATATCCGTGTTCGTTGGACGGCTGAAGTTCCTATGCTTTGAATTCACGATTGTTTTTGTTGCGTTTTTAAAGTGCATGACTGTATGGTATGAGGGTTGTTCGGAGGGGCTCTATGCAGATAAAATCTGAAGAAGCTTCTGTTCGGGGTGAGAGGTCCAGCTGAAACTTTCTTTGAATGTGATGAATATTTGTCAGGAACTTTCTCAAGAATGCGTTTGTTATATTTTACTCATTCAGCCCGACGCACGTACTTCCCAAATTTTGGAGGGAGTCATCTATCGACTATTCACCTGTTGCAGGAGATGGATCGACCATGATAATTCAAGGGTAATGCCAGATTAGCTTGGCGCCGACAGGCGCCAAGCTAATCTGGCACTACCCTTGAATTATCATGGTCGACCCATCTCCTGCTGTAGCGCTTCAGGGCTGAATGGGTTAACCCATTAGCTGGCAGTGATCACGAATCTCGCGTTCGAAACCACTGCACACTGACCAACATTCGCGCGGGAAAAAAAACACATGTACATGAGACCCAAAATAGGCACGAACAACACAGGACTAACAAGAGACAACAAAAATCCTCATGAGCCCCCGAGACTGCGGAGGCTTCATGAGGGTTTTATGTCTCTGGCAGCTGGGTGGCGCTCGCCTTGTCTCGACATCTTACTCCTTCCCATCCACTGTATGTAGAATGTACGTACATTTTTGCTTCTGAAATCCTGGTTTATTCAACGACAAGAAGCCAACACCGTCCAAGACACGTGGATACAAATTGGCCTAATAATAATGATAATAATTACGGTATTTGTAATGCGCTTATCTTATAATAATTATAACTCTAAGCGCGCACTCACAACTCGCGCACGCATGCGCACCCTTTAGACAACGACTCACGTACCACAAATAGTGAAATACATTTCGACAGTCAGGTTGGGGTGGGGAGTGTGGTGGTCTAGTGCTAGAACTGTTGAAAGAGGTGAGTTTTGAGGACGGACTGGAAGGAGGAGAGAGAGTGTTTCTGACGGAGAGAGAGTGGGAGAGTGTTCCAGGTGGATGGGCCGTATACTGAGAAGGAGCGGGGGTCTCAGCAAGAGGCATAGATCCTCATGAGTCCCCGCAGTCGCGGGGGCTCATGAGGATGTACGTCTCTTGCAGTTGAATCGTGTTTACTTTTACTCGGCCGTCAAGTGGTTAAGGGGTTAACTTTCTAATTATGCATGCAGCCGCTTGTACTGGAAACGCAAGGGAGCTAACCTGGCATATATAGCATCTTGCCTATTGACTTCCGTGTTTCAGCGTTGACAGCGTCAAGAGCTCCCAGGGCGCTACGGCCCCTGAATTGACTGAGCTGAGCGCCGCCACCCCTGATCCTGTCTTTCAGCCCGACGAGACCGAGCAGCAGCCTGCGCTGGACATCCTGAATCTCTCTGACGCGGCCGACGAGATTCCTGAAACAGATGATAAAGATATTGATCACGATACAAAAGTGCTTCATTCATTCAATGTTCCTTGTATGACTGAGACAGCCCTTAATACGTACGAGGTCCCCGTCACGTCTGAGAAAAGCGTTGACGCATTTAAGGATTCCGACACGACCAAGAAAACCTTTGACGCATCTGAGGGTTCCGACACGGCTGATAAAACCTTTGATACATATGAGGACCCCGACACGACTGAGAAAACCCTTGATACATTAAACATCCCTGGCCTGGCTGATGAGCCACTTACAACATTCAGTGGCCTGGACATTGCTGACGACCTGCAAAAACTCCTTGGCACGGCCGAGGACGATATGCCTACCGACTTTTTTCAAGCATTCAGTCGCCCGGGCGTGGCAGTGAAACCCGTTGATCGACTGGTCCCCCCTGGTACCGTTACCGATCCCCCTGACAGCACCTTTAGCCTCGACACGGCTGACCAGCCCCTCAGCGCCGGCACTCATTCGGATCCACTGGTCCCCCCTGACATTGTCACCGATCCCCTTGATAGCACGCTTAGCCCCGACACCGACAACGCCGTCACTAATTCTGATCCAATGGTTCTCCCAGGCACTGTTACCGACTCCCCTGATTGCATCCTTAGCCTCGACACGGCTGACCAGCCCCTCAGCGCCGGCACTCATTCTGATCCACTGGTTCCCCCTGACACTGATACAAACCCCCTTGAGATCACCCTTAGCCCCGACACGGCGGACCAGCCCCTCAGCGCTGGCACTCATTCGGATCCACTGGTTCGCCCTGGCACTGTTACCGTCTCTCCTGATAGCAACCTCAGCCCCGACACATCTGACCAGCCCCTCAGCGCCGGCATTAATTTTGATCCACTGGTTTCCCCTGGCACTGTTACCGACCCCCCTGACTGCGCCTTTAGCCCCGACACGGCTGACCAGCCCCTCAGCGCCGTCATTAATTCCGACACGGCCACAATTGCCATGGCGGACGAAAACGCTGACCAATCAGCCGCAGACAGCGAGGCCGATGTGGATGATACGTCATCACCAGATGACGCAGCTGTTGTGAAGACCGTCCCAGAGAGCGCTGGTACTCAGTGCGCGCGATGTGACGCCGCATCTGACGTCACGCTGCTTCCGTGTCGTCACAAGAGCATGTGTCGTCAGTGCTGTGACAGCATCGACCAATGCCCGCTCTGTCACTTGGAGGTGGAGGAGAGGGTGCCGGATAACACAGGTCTGTCATAGAGTCTGTAGATGTAGCGTTCCAGTACGTCAAAAGCTATCGGGTCGAAGTCGGCCGCAGTGGGCCCGCGCACTGTCGTGTTAGTGTAGTCCACTGTCGTGCGCGGGCCCACTGCGGCCGACTTCGACCCGATGGCCTTGTGTACTGGGGTGTGTGTGCACGCGCGCGTGTGTGTGACATATCCTGGCCGGGCTCGTCGTGCGGAAAGTTTACGTGCCCAGTACGCTCTCAGTCAGCCGCTCGTTGTCGCAGTAGGCCAGAAGGTACTTTGGTGTGTGTGTGTGTGTGTGTGTGTGTGTGTGTGTGTGTGTGTGTGTGTGTGTGTAAGAGAGAGAGAGAGAGAGAGAGAGAGAGAGAGAGAGAGAGAGAGAGAGAGAGAGAGAGAGAGGGAGAGAGAGAGAGAGAGAGAGAATGAAGATGATGATGATGATGATGAAACTTTATTTATCAACGGTAAAAAGTTTTGACAGAAACAAATCATGATTTTACAAACTTGCCGTTGCTAACATCTACAACATAAAATAGGTTTAAAATAATAATAATAATAAATATAATTATATTTACACACATTATTTCATGCAACAATAATGTTTAAAAAAAAAATAAAAGCAAAATAACAATAAAATTTAAAAAAAATAAATACATAAAATAATAGTAACACTCAACATTCATCTCAGAGAGAGAGAGAGAGAGAGAGAGAGAGAGAGAGAGAGAGAGAGAGAGAGAGAGAGAGAGAGAGAGAGAGAGAGAGAGAATGAGAGAGAGAGGTATATGATGCGTGTTCGACCAAACAGATTAATAAAGGCCGAAAGGTTCCAGGATTCGGTATTAAATATAAAGAAGTACCCAACGGAGAAAGAAACACGCTTAGAAAAAACGGTACAACACAATTTATTAATATTTCGGGTAAATACCCTTTGTCAAAATAGACAAACAAACAGAGACATTATTTGCTACTTATCTTCAGATGCAGAAGGAATGTGGCAACTGAAGGTGACGTAAAAAGAAAAAGAAAAGAAAAGGAAAGGAAGAACAAAAGTAAAAATGACGTCAAAGAAAATAATCGTAAGAGAAAGACTCCGAGAGAAACTAAACACGAGAGACAAGAGTGTGTGTAAGCGCGCGCAGGAGCGAGCAAAAGTAAATGCGCGTGTGTGAGGCCGGGGAGAGAGAGAGAGAAGAGAGACAGCGAGAGAGAGAGAGAGAGAGAGAGAGAGAGAGAGAGAGAGAGAGAGAGAGAGAGGAGAGAGAGAGAGAGAGAGAGAGAGAGAGAGAGAGAGAGAGAGAGAGAGAGAGAGAGAGAGAGAGAGAGAGAGAGAGAGCGAACGGGGAGTACCCTTGGGCACGAAGTAGGCTGAGTGTCTAATACACAAAGCCAGCTAAACACCAACCCGAAGGCAAACCTTATATCACCATCGAGTTGAGGACTACCTCGGGGAAAAACGGGAGGACCCCGGGGAAAAAAACCCAGCATTTAGCATGGTACACAACAAGGAATATCGATGAAACAAAGCAAATAATCAAATTCAGTAAGAGAATAATGGTATAAGAGGAGAGTAGGTAGTTGTGAAACCATCTTCAAGGGTAACTCAAAAAAAAAAAAAAAAAAAAAAAAAAAAACCGGGTGTGGGGGGAGAGAAAGACAAAAGGGGCGGGGGAAAGGGGAGGGGAAAGGGAAGAGAGAGAGAAAGGGGGAAGAGAGAAAGAGAGAGAGAGAGAGAGAGAGAGAGAGAGAGAGAGAGAGAGAGAGAGAGAGAGAGAGAGAGAGAGAAAACAAAAAGGGAGGGGGGGGGGAAGGCAAACAAACAGAGCCACCAGCCCCACCCAACAGGCACCCTCCAGCCCACGGACGAACGCACAGGCATGCGAACAAGACGACCACATACATCCCCAAGGGAATGCACATGATCGCCCCCCACACCCGCGCATAAATCCAAGGACCGGCGACCAGGCGCCCGACAGGGAAGGGCAAGGGATCCAACTTAACGTATGGCCAGCGCTGAAAAAGTCCCCATGGGAGGCACAAAGTACATATCAATCAGCGCCAGCCGCAACTATCTGGTTAGTGAGTAGTCAGACAGAAGCGACTCGGTAAGGTAAATGACAGTTAGCAGAAGACACAGGTAAGGTCCAAAAAGTTAATCTTTCATATTCATCCCGAGTGGCGCCACAGTGCCCAGTTTATTAATCAAAAAATTTTCGCGGTCTTTCCTGGCCCAGACATTCTCTTGGCTTGACTTCGCGAACGAAGATTTTATAGGAGTTGCCCACGACGTCTGCAGGCTTGTTCGTGGTTGCGGAGGCCAATCCGAGACAGGCAGGTTCGACCGCAGTGGCTGCAGGGGAAGGTATGGCCAGGGTTCTGAGCTGCAGCATCTCTGTTTTTTCTCCTGAGACGCTTGTCCTTAAGGCTAGCTCTGTGAGAGTCCTCAAAGGAGACAGCTGCCTTGTAAATGGTGGAGCGCCAGGTGTCACGGTCCGCAGCAAGCGAAGACCACTGGTGGTGGTCGATTTGGCAGGCACTAAGTGACTTCTTGAGACAGTCTTTGTATCTCTTCTTTGGTGCCCCTCTGTCACGGTGTCCAGTAGCAAGCTCGCCGAACAGGGTGATCTTTGGTAGGCGATGATCCTCCATCCTGGAGACATGCCCCGCCCAGCGGAGCTGTGTCCGCAGCAGCAAAGCCTCGATGCTCACAGTTTCAGCCTGCTCAAGGACCTCGACGTTGGTGACATAGTCACTCCAGTGAATGCCCAGGATGGTACGCAGGCAGCGCTGGTGGAAGCGTTCGAGGAGTCGTAGTTGGATGCGGTAGAGGGCCCAGGACTCGGAACCATACAGCAGGGTGGTGAGGACCACAGCTCTGTACACGCTGATCTTGGTGCCTGTTTTCAGCTGTTGGTTGTGCCACACCCGCTTGAAAAGTCGCCCAAAAGCGCTGTTCGCTTTTGCCAGCCTGCTGTCAAGCTCCTTGTCCAGCTTGGCGTCCGACGTGATAATGCAGCCAAGGTAAGTAAACTGGTGCACTGACTTTAGTTCAGACTCGCCAATGGTGATGTGAGGAGGGCGATACACTGTCTTGGGTGCCGGCTGATGGAGGACCTCTGTCTTTTTCAGACTGACCTCGAGTCCAAAGAGCTGGGCAGCATCTGCGAAGCAAGACGTGATGCGCTGCAGGGCTCTCTCTGTGTGTGCAACGAGGGCAGCATCATCAGCAAAAAGCAGCTCACGAATCAGTTGGTCTAGGGTTTTCGTGTGGGCCTGCAGTCGTCTGAGGTTGAACAGGCTGCCATCGAGACGATACCTGATGTACACTGCATCTTCATCATCGAGGTCCACTGTGGCCTGCTTCAACATCATACTAAAAAAGATGGTGAAGAGGGTCGGTGCCAGCACGCAGCCTTGCTTTACGCCGTTGAGAATAGGGAATGGTTCTGAGAGGTCATTGTTGAGTCTGACCTGGCCTTGTTGGTCCTCGTGTAGCTGGACAATCATGTTGAGGAACTTTGGGGGACAGCCAAGTCGCTCCAGGATCTGCCACATGCCTTGCCTGCTCACAGTGTCGAACGCTTTTGTTAGGTCGACAAATGTTACGTACAGCCCTTTGTTCTGCTCGCGGCACTTCTCCTGCAGCTGTCTCAGCACAAAGACCATATCGGTGGTGCTCCTGTTTGCTCTGAAGCCACACTGGCCCTCTGGGAGTTGGTCTTCAGCGATGGCAGGTACCAGCCGATTGGCCGCATTTCACACAGGAGATGACATAATGTTTGTAGCGTGGACCATTCACCACTGTAGAAGGGCAAATAAAAAAAACAATGTTCCAAATTGCACGACATGTCCTTTTATTTGCCCTTCTACAGTGGTGAATGGTCCACGCTACAAATTCAACATAGACAGATACTTCACATATCAAACTACCAACGTGATTTATGTCATCTCCTGTGTGAAATGCGGCCAACTCTATGTTGGAGAGACGGAAAGAACCATCAACGACCGTTTTAAAGAACATCTTCAGTCGGTCAAGTACCATTACAATAGACCGGTCGGGCGACATTTCAACCAGGCCGATCAGTCCGTCTCGGACATTCGTGTTAAAGGCCTCTGGCTTATGCAAGCCAGTAATGTCTGGGCCAGGAAAGACCGCGAAAAATTTTTGATTAATAAACTGGGCACTGTGGCGCCACTCGGGATGAATATGAAAGATTAACTTTTTGGACCTTACCTGTGTCTTCTGCTAACTGTCATTTACCTTACCGAGTCGCTTCTGTCTGACTACTCACTAACCAGATAGTTGCGGCTGGCGCTGATTGATATGTACTTTGTGCCTCCCATGGGGACTTTTTCAGCGCTGGCCATACGTTAAGTTGGATCCCTTGCCCTTCCCTGTCGGGCGCCTGGTCGCCGGTCCTTGGATTTATGCGCGGGTGTGGGGGGCGATCATGTGCATTCCCTTGGGGATGTATGTGGTCGTCTTGTTCGCATGCCTGTGCGTTCGTCCGTGGGCTGGAGGGTGCCTGTTGGGTGGGGCTGGTGGCTCTGTTTGTTTGCCTTCCCCCCCCCCCTCCCTTTTTGTTTTCTCTCTCTCTCTCTCTCTCTCTCTCTCTCTCTCTCTCTCTCTCTCTCTCTCTCTCTCTCTCTCTCTTTCTCTCTTCCCCCTTTCTCTCTCTCTTCCCTTTCCCCTCCCCTTCCCCCGCCCCTTTTGTCTTTCTCTCCCCCCACACCCGGTTTTTTTTTTTTTTTTTTTTTTTTTGAGTTACCCTTGAAGATGGTTTCACAACTACCTACTCTCCTCTTATACCATTATTCTCTTACTGAATTTGATTATTTGCTTTGTTTCATCGATATTCCTTGTTGTGTACCATGCTAAATGCTGGGGTTTTTTTTCCCGGGGTCCTCCCGTTTTTCCCCGAGGTAGTCCTCAACTCGATGGTGATATAAGGTTTGCCTTCGGGTTGGTGTTTAGCTGGCTTTGTGTATTAGACACTCAGCCTACTTCGTGCCCAAGGGTACTCCCCGTTCGTTCTCTCTCTCTCTCTCTCTCTCTCTCTCTCTCTCTCTCTCTCTCTCTCTCTCTCTCTCTCTCTCTCTCTCTCTCTCTCTCTCTCTCTCTCTCTTTCTCTCTCCCCCCCCCCTCTCTCTCTCTCTCTCTCTCGCTGTCTCTCTTCTCTCTCTCTCTCTTCCCGGCCTCACACACGCGCATTTACTTTTGCTCGCTCCTGCGCGCGCTTACACACACTCTTGTCTCTCGTGTTTAGTTTCTCTCGGAGTCTTTCTCTTACGATTTTTTTCTTTGACGTCATTTTTACTTTTGTTCTTCCTTTCCTTTTCTTTTCTTTTTCTTTTTACGTCACCTTCAGTTGCCACATTCCTTCTGCATCTGAAGATAAGTAGCAAATAATGTCTCTGTTTGTTTGTCTATTTTGACAAAGGGTATTTACCCGAAATATTAATAAATTGTGTTGTACCGTTTTTTCTAAGCGTGTTTCTCTCTCCGTTGGGTACTTCTTTGCATTTCACACGCTTGGCAGTCACCTTATATGACTTAATTGCACAAGGTTTTCAGTGTTATTTTAGCAAGTGACGCCATCATTACCAGTGATCACGTAATTATTTGTGGTCGTCACTGTATGCGTCATATGTAACATGTACTGTGACTGCCCAACATTATTTAGACTGATTTTGTCTGACACGCACACTGTTGTTGTATGTTGCAGACGACCAGGAGGACAGCAGTGAAGAATTGAATCAGTTTGACTAATCAGCACGTACCATCACTTAGGACGATCAATTTAAATGAAAGGAGAGAGAGAGAAAAACAAAAGAAAAACACGCTTTGAAAGTACAACACAGTACTGTGCTGCACTTTGTTCTTTTTTCAAGCGTGCTTCTTTGTTTGTTTTTAGTATGTTTTTCGATGTTGGAAGCTTCTGTAAATAGAGGTAGAGGACCGCGTTGCGGGTTGGAGCCGCAGTGACTGCTACGTGTGTCGAGCACAGAGCAGAACCTACAACCTTCACACTGCGGGAATTAACAAGAAAGAAACACGTTGTTTTGAGCCAATAACAAAGTATAGTTTTAAGATTTTTTTTATGACTCTCTGGCGACGAGTATCTGGTTTTTGTTAAGTTCCTTCTACTTATTGAAGGGACTTTTAGGATAGGTCGCGGTGGGGCGAATTTAATAGCATGTGCACGTTGTCATAGTCGGGCACGCCTAAACCTCTTGACACCTGAAGTAACAAGATAAAAATTACGTCATGTCTGGTTACGCTAACCTCGCTGCTGAACGTACATTTGGCGCTAAGCGCCGTATGTGGGTATGTATGTATGTATGTATCTGTGTGAGTGTGTGTGTTTGGGGGGGGGGGGGGAGGGGAGGGGGGCGTATGTATGTATGTAATCAAGAGAATGTCCGATACTGCTGTATCAAGGGGTGGCTAAGAGAGCCTCCGAGCAGATTGTAATTGGGTGTCTCATTGAGGACATAAAAAAACCGTTTATAGAAAGTCGGTTGACCCAGATTAGAGTCCGTAATTTTTGCATTGTTTACTAGAACGTTTGGATATAGCTAGTTGGAGAAAGACATTGGATGAGTTCGTTAGCCAGCTTGTACCCTTTCAACTTCTTCAGTTAAAATTAAGTATTTTCGGCACGACGCAGACATACTCTAAATATGACGTAATTCTCTCTCTCTCTCTCTCTCTCTCTCTCTCTCTCTCTCTCTCTCTCTCTCTCTCTCTCTCTCTCTCTCTCTCACACACACACACACACACACACATATGCGCGCATCTCCAAGAGGCATAGATCCGGGCGCATGAACATCTATGTCTCTTGAGGACGCGCATACATACTCATCGACGCGCTTTCAGAAGAGCATGCAGGTGTACTAAGTTAGTATATCATGTGGCTAGTAAAACTCAACCTGATTTCACACAAATTAGAACAAGACTGAAATTGTACCGTGAAATTCTAGTCCTGTCACCATTTTCTCAAGTCTTGAAGCGAAATCGAAACGCATATCACGTTAAATATAAAATTACGTTAAAAAAAAAACCGCATGACAAACTAATGACTCGTACGCACTGCGCGCGCCCCTCATAGAGTTCACCATGACGCATTGGAACATCTGCGAGGCTTTTTCAAAAGGAGATACTTCAACATCAGAATCAAATCAAAGACAAATGGTAGAGACCCTTGACAGCGAAGACAGCTCTAACATTGAAGGGACTTTATGGTTATGGTTTATCCCATCTTGTTGCTGTGTTTGATGGCTTTGTTTTGTTTTGTTTTGTTTTAGGTTTTGTTGTTATTGTTTTTCCCTCGAGCCCAGCTTTGATTTGACTGATAAGTTAGTAGTGATCTGAAAGATGTGAGCTGTATTCCTGAAAAAGTTTTATGCTAACCCGTTCAACGGAGCCCCGAATCAATAGCTGCGAAAGTGTATAGCGTTGCCGCCGGCAACGCTACGTGACACTTCCGCCTCTATTGATGTGGACACCTTAACTCATTCTACCCCAGACACCCCACAGGAAGATAAGGATCGATCATGATAGTTCAAGGGTGATGCCAGAATAGCTTGGCGCCTATGGGCGCCAAGCTATTCTGGCATCACCCTTGAAGTATCATGGTCGATCTGTGTCCTGCACTGCTATGCAGTCTTCAGAGGACAACTGCAAAATTTAAGGATTTCGGTGTTGGGATAAAATGAGTTAAATGCGTTAATTAAGTGTATAGACACTGTCAGTTGTCGCCACGTATTCATGTAAGATTTTGCGGTCATATTTCGCATTTGCTTTGAATATAGCGCCAATCGATCGAAAACAAAACAGTGACTGCCACTTTTATTAACCCCTTAGCTGCTGGGGCAAGGCGAACGCCACCCAGCTGCAAGAGACATAAACACTCACGAATCCTCGCAATCGCGGGGTGGGGGTGGGGGGGGGGGGATTTATGTCTCTTGTTAATTCTTTCGGCGGCGGACTGTCAGCGTCCCAGCAGGTCAAAGGTCCTCGGGCTGATGCGGGCCACAGTTGGACCGCGCGCGCCGTGGATGGTTTAACTGGTCCGTATCGGGCTATCGGCCTCGGGAAGTTCTGCTTGCTGTGTTGTCTGAGGTATTGCTGACAGCTGAAGCTGGGGATAGTATTGCAAGAATTTTTTGCTGTCATGTGTTGCTACCCTTTTTTTTTATATCCCGCCCAAAAAGGCGACTGCGAAGTGTGTATAATACAGAGAACATCCCAACGGAGAAAGAAACACGATCGGAAAAGACAAATACAACAACACTTTGTGTTGTATTTGTCTTTTCGAAGAAAGAAACAACATTTCAAAATTTCCGACATCTCAGGAGCTGAGCTGACCTTAAGCACCAAGTGAATGTCCTGTGTCTGTCGTGCACTGTGTTTGTCCTCAAAGTCAATGAGTGCGTTTCACGTGAGCGTGCGTGTTGGGATCTGTTCGCGGGGCTTTAAAAATTGAAAACAGAATTGGGTTCAGCGCCTCTATATTAACAGTTATTATAACATTATTAATAATACGCTTAGAAGAGACAAATACATCACTTTGTGTTGCTTTTGTCTTCAAGAAGAGTGTTCCTTTCTTGTTGGGATCAGAGGTCACACAGGGGCTACGGAGGAGCAGATCAGACGTGGTGAGAAACCTGAGAAAGCATTTAACCCTTTGCGTGCCGGTAGCGGTTTTTGTCGCGATGATTCCTACCGGAATCATCGCGACAAAAACCGCTACCGACACGCAAAGGGTTAATTCCAGGAACAGAGCCAAGGGCTCCACACTGTCGATAGCCTCCCGAGCAGAGGTGTAGGGAAAGGCAGCGGGCTTTGAGCATACCTGAAAGGACGTGAGACATCCACAGTAAACCAAACCAAATATTTGTACAATCTCTAACGGAACATTCGGGAAACTTCTGATGGGTGAAGTAGAGCGCGTATGGTCTATTCCTAGCGCAGAGATCCAGTCTTTACTGAACTGTTGGCATGCTCTTTTTTTTTTTTTTTTTTTTTTTTTTTTGACTGATCGATTTCTGTTGAGTTGTACGCTTTTGATTGCCTGTTTTTATTGACTGTTTGTTTCTATTTTAATTATAAATAACATTCGTCTTTCATTTATATTTGTCGTTTAGCTGCGTAATACGTCTATATTGCAATACGATGATAATTTGTCATGTGGTATGGCTAAGTGATATGGCTATGTGCGTGGTCGTGTTTCGATTACAACTGGTAACTTTCTTGCCGATGGTGTCCCAATGCGCAGAAGGTCATGGGGCTATGTCGGCCCGATGGCCTTGTGCGCATTGGGGTTATTATGTTGTCGTTATCATTGCTTCGCTGTGCTATGCCTTATTGAGACTGTGCGTTGAGACAGGCGTTTGCAAAATGAAGCGATTTTCATAAAAACTGAATAAAATGAACTTTTCTTGCTGACTTTACCTGCGCCTGTGTTCGTTAACCCTCTTACGCACACACACACACACACACACACACACACACACACACACACACACACACACACACACACACACACACTGAATCTACCTGTTTACAGTGCGTTGTTTCGTGCCAGTATTCACATACTTTCATCCAGAATTACGATTCAGTCGAGGTGATGACGAGTCGGACAATGTCCCTGACCCGATCCCCGACTGTACGTCTCGCGATCTTCCGCCTTTGTTCTTTTCCCGATCACTCACACCCCAGTGCGCAAAGGGCATCGGGCCGACGTCGGCCTACGTTGGCCCGCGCACGGCCGTGCGCGGGCCAACTTTGGCCGATGTCGGTTCGATGGTCTTTTGCGCATTGGGACATGCTGCTCGTAAATAGATGCTGTTGCTTTCGGCGAACCCTGTCTTTCCTGATTAGCTCATTCTGCCCGCTTCACACAACAGCAATATAGCTCGACCATTACAGTTCAAGGGTGGAGGCAAGCTATTCTGCCACCACCTTTGAACTATCATGGTCGATCTGTCTCCTGAATAGTAATAATGCCGCAGTCCTCAGAGGATAACTCCAAAAGGTATTTCGTACCTCGGACACAATGAGTTAAAACATGAATTACACCTACTTATTACCAAGCTCAGTGTTCACGAAAATAAGAAATAAAGAGACTGAAAATCTAATTTTTCTCACCTCTTGGAACTTGTTTTATGAAAATGCTTTGCATCTAAAGTCTTGTAACGCGTTGATGTCAATGCAAGAAATAGCACGTTAGGTTGGAAGGGATTTTTTTGGGAAGGAGAGGCTTGAAACCGTGCACTGAGTGGTCTGTCTTAGTAGAAACGCAATTGTTGTCCAGCGTATTGAAAATACTGCAGACTTTAGGATGGGGCTGGTCGGAGCGCGTTCCGTAGCATGCAAAGGACATAGCAGATGGTTGGCCTGAGATTGTGGCAATGAATTAACAAGATCAAAATGACGTCATGTCTAGCTGCTCTAATCTTTCTGTTAAACGTATTTTGGGTTCGAAGCAGCAGTATGTGTGTGTGTGTGTGTGTGTGTGTGTGTGTGTGTGTGTGTGTGTGTGTGTGTGTGTGTGTGTGTGTGTGTGTGTGTGTGTGTCTGTGCGTGTGCGTGTGCGTATGTATGTAAACACGAAAATCTCCTACGTTTGCATAATTGCAAGCTTGAAAATAAAGGAAATGCTTTATGCTATGCCGGGTGTCTAGAAGTTCATTTGAGCATATTGAAATGAGATGTCTCATTGAAGAGTTAAATAACCGTTTATAGAAAGTCGGTTGACCCACATTAGAGTCCGTAATTTTGATTATATGCACGAGAGAAAAGGTTGCGTGCTGTTCGAATGAGTGACGTGAATCATCAAATGCGTCACTGTTTACAACTAGCGATGCCATGAGGTGAAGCTTATAGTGACGTCATTTTGCTGCTCGTACTATTCTTCTTCAAAATTTCTGTCGCTACTCCAGCCCACTTACGGCAGAAAGTGCAGTGTGTCCGTCTTTTTGTGTGCGCCCATGTGTTTTGGCCAGAGGTTGACTTAGAGAGGAGGAAAACAGATAAGAAGGTTAAGCTTAAAAATATGAACAACTCTTAATGTTCATAAAAGAAAAACGCATGTGAGCTCCAAATAATACGGTAGACTTTGGGATGAAATCCTCATCGTGTTATTGATTAAAAAGACCGCTATTACTGTACAACTCGCGATCCTGTCCGCCTTTTGATCCATTTACCCATACATGATGCCATTAAAATTTGATGTGTCGTACGTATTATTACGTCATTTTCTACTTTTATTAGGACATACATAATCTGATTACGACATAATTTTCTACTCTGATGAAACCATTATCATCGGAGCCAGCTACCCCTGTACCTCTGGACTTGCCTTTCAAAGACTGAGGTGTATTTGGTGACAGAAGTAGTGTCATGATATGATGCAGACAACTACAGTAACCGCTATGGAAATTGTAAGCGTCGCATACAAGTGCACACAGGAAGAGCGCCATTCTGTAACATAGCAAAGGACATGCAGGAACAACGCTATGTAGTGATGCACACACAAAAATGCAAACAGGAATTGCGCCCTGATGCAGAAGATTATATGCAGGAAGAACGCCACGGTATGATGCAGAAAACTACATAGGGAAGATCGTGATGGTAGGATGCAGAAAACTACATACATACACGGACGGGTGTCTTGTAAAAGCACGATGCCATCATCTGAGAAACGGCGTCTGTCTGCTTTCTTTCGCCGCTTGACGCTTTGTGTTCTTTGCTTCGACTTCTTTGTCAACAGGAAAGGTATGTTCTTTCTTATTATGCACAACCTCAAATACAATTACGCGAAAGAAGCCTCTGTTACTTTGTACAGTAACAGTCCAAAGTTAACTCATTCAGCCCGACGCACGTATTTCCCACATTTTGGAGGCGTCATCTAACGACTATGCACCTGTTGCAGGAGATGGGTCGACCATGATAATTCAAGGGCAGTGCCAGATTAGCTTAGCGCCGACAGGCGCTAAGCTAATCTGGCACCACCCTTGAATTATCATGGTCGATCCATCTCTTGCTGTAGTGTGTCAGTGGGGAATGGGTTAATGCTCTAGCAGGGAACACCACAGATATGTACATACAAGAACAGCAACAACTATTGTTAAATTGGTTAGTTGTAGTTGGTTGTACATTGCTTAACGTCCCGACAGCAACAAGACCTTCTCAGGACGTGCCTGCACTGCTTGTAAAAAAAAAAAAAAAAAAACCTAAACAGAATATTGAATGTATGTCGCCAGCCGGTCTAATACGCTAAATAAACCTAAGACCATTTAGCAACACACATCCAATATCAAGAGCTACAAGCAGCGCAGACAGTAGGGAGAGTTTAAAAAAAAGGAAAATGCAGGTGAATGGACCAAGGGTAGACAGAAACGCATGCCCCAGAATAGAGGGGAAACCCCACCCTGTGGGGCTGACCAGGGTGACCCTGGGAACTAAAAAGTAGGTAACCCCACTCAAGTCCCCCAGGACAGACCCGGGTGGGGATATTGTTAAATTTATGTCAAACTCCAGTATGTAAACTTTAGTAATGCAGCCTTATATACTTTAGATAATTAAGTTTCAGGTTTAATAAGATTGTTTTTTATCTTTTTTTAATAGCTGGTCTAAAATCACCACGAAGCGAAGAGACCTTAACCCATTCAGCCCTGACGCACTACAGCAGGAGATGGGTCGACCATGATAATTCAAGGGCAGTGCCAGATTAGCTTGGCGCCTGTCGGCGCCAAGCTAATCTGCCACTGCCCTTGAATTATCATGGCCGATCCATCTCCGGCAACAGGTGCATAGTCGTTAGATGACGCCTCCAAAATTTGGGAAATACGTGCGCCGGGCTGAATGAGTTAAATCAAATTCATTCATTCTTTCAATCATTCATTCATATGAAAATCCGTGTTTCATCAACTCACTGTAACAATAAAGTAAGGGTGCGCTGGCAACCGTTTTATCACAACCCCAAAGTACAATACCGAAGGGAGACCTCAGTTAACAAGTCCTTTGCGCGTCGGTAGCGGCTGTAGTCGCGCCGATTCCTACAGGAATCACTGATCGCGACTAAACCCGCTACTGACACGCAAAGGGTTACTGTTTGAGTAGAATGGGTTGGATCGCAACACACGCGTTAGTACGCTTCACACACCCTCTGTACTTGCAACGGTGCTGAGAGGAACGCCACCGCGTGGTCAGTTTCACGCGAGCGTACTTCAAAGCCGGGTCTCAGGTCGATTTTAATCAGTGCGGCATTCTTTGATTTTGTTGTACTTGCGCTGGTGGAAATAATGCTAACTGCTGCAATAACTCAATCGAGACGAACGGCATCAGGATACGCGGCTTAAAGCCGCGTATCCGGATGCCGTTCGTCTCGGATGAGCCAAGCAAAGTAATTGTAGTGTAGAATGAATGTTCCGTGTGTTACAGTGCATTCTGCTAGCCCTTCTGTTGCGCATTGTAACGAATACACCAGGGAGAACGGAACCCTCGCCTGTGTGTGTCAGCTTAAGGACTGTGACAGTGAGAAGTCGTCAGTGTACTGGCTGCACAACACAACGCCACCCGACACCCTGTTCGTTGACAAAGTTAGGAGAGAGGACAACGGAAGACAGTTTGTATGTCTGTTGAACTGTGCAGGAGAAGTCAGTTATGCTACATTCACTCTGAGAGTTGCATGTGAGTTGACCAGCAGAGCTCATTATATGCCATATTTTAATTTACTCCATTTGTTTCACACAGCCGGCCGCCAAGCTGATCTGTCACTGACCTTGAATATCATGGTCGAAACATCGCCTGCTGTAGGGCGTCAGGGCTAAATGGGTTAAACAAACTGTGTGAACTGTGACAGACGCTGACGTCAAAAGGCCAGGCATCCTTGTTACCAGGCACCTCTGTGCTGCTGGTCGTGCAGATGACATTTCCCAGGCAACGTCATGAAAGATCTTTTAATACATCATAAGATCATTATGTACATATTATTTTGACGTCATGTCTGGAGAAAATTTTTTCTCGCCGGGAGGAAATCATTAACCCATTCAGCCGTGACACACAAAGCAGGAGATGGGTCGACCATGATAATTCAAGGGTAGTGCCAGATTAGCTTGGCGCCTGTCGGCGCCAAGCTAATCTGGTACTTCTCTTGAATTATCATGGTCAATCCATCTCCTGCAACTAGTCATTAGGAGACGCCTCCAAAATTTGCGAAATACGGCCGTCGGGCTGAATGAGTTAATCAGTGACCTTTCATCATGTTGATTTTCTTTTACCGTGATATAGCGGGGGAACGAAGGAATAAAACAAAATTAATACGTTACTGGTAGAAGTGATTTGCTACAGGAACCCATGCATGTAGGCAAGACGGAGATCAAATTAACCGTTGTACCCCTCATGCCTACAAGTGTCCGTGTATCAAACCTCAGCTACGATTACGTGATATGGCCTTAGTTACCTCGGCGTTAAACCCAAGTAACTAACTAACTGTGCTACCAATAACTTGCAATAGTGTTGACTGTTATCAGGCTGCTTTAGAAACAAGGGTGCAAGCGTGTGACATTTCATAGACCAAAATCAGCGTTGTGTCTTTTATAGTCGGGCCCTACACTGACAGTATATACATTGCGGGAAATCTGCCCTTCATCACGGACGGAACAAGAGTGCTAAAGCTCACCTGCCAGGCGACAGATGTCAGCCCTACCCCAGAATACACGTGGACTGACTCTCTGTGTCAGAACAGTTCCAGCACGTGCAGCTTTGTCCCTAAACCACCAGGGGACGACGGGAAGACGGTCACGTGCAGGGCGTTTAACAAACACACTTTAAGATCTGTGGTGAAAGAACTCGTCTTGGATTTAAACTGTAAGCATACACAGTTACATTATAAGTGTTGTGTAAAGAGTCATGATAAGCATACCCAGTTACATCATAAGTGTTGTGTAAAGAGTAATGATAAGCATACAGCTACATTATAAGTGTTGTGTAAAGAATAATGATAAGCATACACAGTTACATTATAAGTGTTTTGTAAAGAGTAATGATAAGCATACACAGTTACATTATAAGTGTTGTGTAAAGCGTCCTGTGAACATTAGACATTGGCAGTATACTATCGTCTGCTGGTAGCACCGCCAACGCTTTTGGGCTCACATGCGACTGCAAAAGTGAGTTTATGTATTGGGCCAGAGATCGTTCGTCTGTCGTCCGTCCAACGTTGTCTGTGCTAAACTTTAAATTTGGTAATTTGTCAAAGACTATGCATAAAAGACTTTTACAGTGATGCTTTGTAGCAAGACCTTTCCATACATTTTGTGTGACCTCTTTCAGAGGTTAAAGTCACAGGGGTCAAGAAATATTTTAATACTGTTTTTTCCTCAGATCGTATTTTCGGTTTTCAAACATGGTGCCTGATGACTCCTAGATGACCTCTCAAAAAAGCCATGGGTCACAGGAGGTTGACAAATGTGTGAAAGACGCCAGTTTTTAATAGCTTTATCCATATTTTGGATCAGTCATGCACGTGATCCATGATGGTTTTACCATTCGTGTTTGAATTTTAAACCATTTTATAATTGCTGTTGGCGTTTCATTGGTGGCATTCTAGACTAGACTTTTTATTAGGTGTGTTTTCTGTTTGATTCAAGGTCATTTGTTTTCTGCATATGCCGTTTTTCTGCCTGCCCGGTCCATGTTACGCGACTCAGTGTATAGAAAGATTCCAAAGTATATTCATCAATATGTGTTTTCAACAAATTATAAACCTTTCTTTGGTCACAGTCGTGTTTGTTAACACTTCAAAAATGTCAGTCTCAGTTCATGCAGTTTAAAAAAAAAAGAAGAAATAAACGTCCGCCACACGACATAATCAGCGAGCATATATTACTTGAGTAATCATTCTGGTTAGTTATTTCGGGGTATAACGTCCCCGGCACCGGAGTGATAATGGACTACCCAGGCGGCGGAGTATGTGGGACAGAGACGGCTATTGCCTATGGAGTACGACCTGGACACTGATCGATTCGGCCGCACTACAACTGTGCCACGTTGATTTACCAGAACCTCATAACGGACATGCTATCTGAATAAGCCTGTCGTTTTGCCAGGCTTGTTCAGATAGATGTTTTGTTTACATCCAGATCCCCCATCGACGCCACCAGTCCTGTCCCTATCTGCGGACCAGATCCTGAGACCCGGGGACACTTTCACCTGTACAGTGACTGGCGGCAAACCCCTGGTGGAGGGCGTCACTCTCTTCTGCTGGAACCCGCATCAAGCTGACCGACCGGACAAGAGGACCAGTACGTCAGTGACCAGCGAGATCGTCCTCAACACGTTCCATCGCAGCGAGAACAAACTGACGTGTTCCTGTAACGCGCACTGGCTCCCCGAGCGTCCCGACCGGCGTCTCTACGCGACTGAGATCGTGCACTCTTTTCAAATTGACTGTGAGTTTTATGAAAACAGCTTATCACCCCTAAACCAAAGTTAGGTCAGACATAGCACGGACCCAACACATTGTGTGCAGTCATCCGCATTCCCAATGCGCAAAAGGCCCTCTTGGCCGACGTCGGCCCGATGGCCGTTGCGCACTGGGTTGCTCCATGTGCATGCGGGGCTAGACAAAGTTTGCTATGTATGAATAATTTCTGCTACAACAATACATTCATGAATTTTGCAAGAGGCATATATTCTCATGAGCCCTAGCAACCGCAAATGGTTTGTTGTTCGTTTGTTGTTATTTTCCTTAAATACTATTTTCAATTTCAAACCCAAGCATGGTACAGAGATACTTAATGGTAAGACCTTTCTATGCATACTAATTTGGATGACCCCTCGAAAAGATCAAGGATCACATGAGGTTGGTAAATGTGTGAAAAATGACAACTTTTGTGAGAATTGTAGTTTTCATTAAAGTTTGTGCGAACTTTTCAATCAAATCTGACGTGAAAGTTGCTGATGGCAAGACAGATCTAATCATACTTATTTAGTCGACCCATGGCAAAGGTCGAAGGCCACTTAGGATTGACAGATATGTGACAAATGCTTACATTTTGAGAAAACATGGTTTGCAGGTGCAGAAGCCAGCCCTTTACTTATTGTCACTAAGGTCACACATATGTAGATAGGTCATACACCTGAGCCACGAGGGCTTTGCCTTTCTTGTTTTACTATAAAGAAGCTAAACCTACTGTCTTTGATCTGATTCAGATTTAGGTACCAGGTTATCTATACCCCTTGAATGAGTGCGTTACGGGAGATATTTCATCGTGTTTTCATCCCTACCTCACACGACCAATTGCTTTAACACAAAACCGTACCATGCGACCTGGCTACAAAAATCCTAGTAGAGACTAATGGCGGATTTTTGTATCCCTCTTTCTGACGCGTCTCGGATGCCAGTTTTGTTTTTCAAAAGATCACCAACACGTTCTAAAGTACAAAGTTGCTTAGTGTTGTTCGAAACGACACACTACTGGAGACGGCAACGTCATAAACGATTTTTAATTACGTCATAGGTCTAATAAGTATAAATGTATTTTCCTTTGACGTCAGTCATGTCTGGCGTGATCCAGGTCGAAAGATTTCTTCTTGATTTCTTTTATGAAAATAATGGAGGAATGAAAACAAATACGTTATTGGTAGCAGAGGCTTGCTGCACGGACAGTTGTAGGCCTTCAGTTGCAGGCGCCACGCTAATCTGGCACTATCCTTGAATTATCATGATCGACCCATCTCCTGCTGTAGTGCGTCAGGGCTGAATGGGTTAATCTGAAAGGGCAGTCTTTTGTAAATACATTATGTGCCAAAATCCCTGGGAAGACTCGTTTGTTTTATGACGTTAATTTTCTGAACAGGTTTTCAAATAAAATGCCTTTGTTATAAGAATATTGTCTACACAGTGTATGGTTGCCATCATCTCTTGCTGAAGCCTGCTCCTTTTAAAATATGTCTTTAGACCTTATAAGTACAAGAATGGCATATGGCATATGGCTCAAGTGTATAAACCATTCACATAGTAAGTCTTTAGTTCATGACCTTGACCTTTTCAACAGGTCATTTTCAGCAGGTCACTCAAAATTTCTAGTGTCTTAACCTAAGTGGAGGGTTGGCTTTTTTTCTAGCAAAATCTACGTTTTGGTTGTTTTTGTTTTTTCGTCCAAATTTATGCACTTTTCACACATATGTCAAATCTCTATGACCGTTACCTTTGTGAGGGGCTACCTAAATGTATAGGCAAGAAAGTTTATCATCAGCTATCATGTCAAAAATTTGACTGAGAAGTTTGCAAAAGCTTTCATGAAAACTAAATTTCTGTCAAAATTTCGCATTTTCAACATATTTGTCAGCACCCCTGTGACCCTTTACCTTTCCTAAGGGTCATCCAAATTAGTATGCACAGAAGGTTCTTACTATCAGGTATCTCTGTACCAAGTTTGGCATTGAAGTTGAAAACAGTATTTGAGTAAAATACTGTTTCTCAATGAATGGCGATTTTTTTTTAAAACCCTGTTTCCTCAACTCTTGTGTCCTTTGACCTTTCCGACGGGGAATCCTCGCGACAAAATCGATACCGACGCGCAATAGGTTCAGACCACATTTTGTTTGTAATAACCTAATGCGCAAAAGGCCATCAGGTCGAAAACGGCCGCCATTTTCCCGCGCACAGCCGTGTGCGGGCCAACGGCGGCCGAGGTCGGCCCGATGGCCTTTGCGCACTGGGGATAAGTTAGTTGCATGCTCAAAACGGATTCTGTACAAAATCAAAGTTTCATGTGTTGCAGATAGTGCTAGGCCTGTTTTTGTATTCTGTGACGAATACGTTAAAGAGTTCGACAACACGACGTGTATCTGCAAAGCTGCTGGCTGTCACTGTGAAACGGTTTCAGTTTCCTGGCTAAACCAGTCAAAAGCTTCCAATCGGCTGGAAATTTCCAGTGTGCGGAAGGCGGACAGTGGAAAGCAGTTTGTGTGTCGGCTCAGCTGTGGGGAGAAAATCAGCACTGCTACATACACGCTGCGAGTTGCATGTGAGTCGAGACCATCAGAGCTTAGTGTACATGATACTTTAACCCTTTACGTGTCGGTAGCGGTTTGAGTCGCCATGATTCCGACAGGAATCATCGCAACTAAAACCACTACCGACACGCAAAGGGTTAATTTACTCCACTATCCCCACATCCACAGTGTTACCTGTCGTGTACACAGAATCAAAGTTGATCTGTATCCCATCAGTATCAGCAGAAGGAAAACGGCAAGCTTATTTCTAATGATATTCTACTTTCTACTACTACTACTACTACTACTACTACTACTACTCATTATTATTTTTAGTAGTAGTATCATTATTATTATTCTGAACCCAGCACTAAATCGCTGACCTGAAAGCGCCTTACAAAGGCCGACTGAATTTTCTTGTATTCTATGACATCACCAGAAAGCATGACAAAAGATGGACCGTACTTGTATGAATGACTACACTATCACAAGTTGTGTTCACTCCACAATGATGATTAGGAACATGTCCATGTCAGCATGCTTGTGCTATATAGAGAATACAGGAAAATGTCCATGTCACCATGCTGGTGTTAGATAGAAAATACAGCTACATGTCCATGTCACCATGCTGGTGCTAAATAGAGAATACAGGAACATGTCCATGTCACCATGCTGGTGCTATAATTATAGAGAATACAGGAACATGTATCTGTCACCATGCTGGTGCTATATATAGAATACAGGAACATGTCCATGTCACCATGTTGGTGCCATATAGAAAATACAGGAACATGTCCCTCTCACTCTGCTGGTGCTATATAGAGATACATGAACACGTCTATGCCACCATGCTGGTGCGATAAAGAGTACAGGAACATATCCATGTCACCATGCTGGTGCTATACAAAGAGTACTGGAACATGTCCACACCACCATGATGGTGGTATATGGAGAGTATTGGGTGATGTCCATGTCACCATGATTTTGAGTTATACATACAGAGAGTACTGGACCTATGATGTGATATACAAAGAGCACTGGAAAATGTTCATGCCACCACGATAATGCTATATGTAGAGTAGTGGGACATGTCCATGCCACCATGATGATGCTATATATAGAGTAGTGAGACATGTCCATGCCACCATGATGGTGCTATATACAGAGAGTACTGGATCATGTCCATGCCACTATAATGGTGATATGCAGATAATCACTGCATGCGAATTTCTTCCAGTCAATAGAAATACCAACGGTATTTTCTTTAGATTTGGCATGTGTAACCTTTGCCATTCTTTGTGTTGAAACATACGATTTACACCTCATAGGTCAAGAAATGTCCAAACAGCTCACATAGTGAAGACCAAAGTCCCACGCGGCGCGCCTGCTGCGCGGCCGGCCGCTGACCATGCCTGGTACAGATACCAGTCTCATCCCGGCACGCCGATTAATAATAATAATAATAATAATTACGGTATTTATAATGCGCTTATCTTATAATAATTATAACTCTAAGCGCACACTCACAACTCGCGCACGCATGCGCACGCTTTAGACAATGATTAACAGACCATTGCAGAATACAGTGTCAAATTTGATTTCAAATACATCTTTACGCAGAAGGACGCACCCGCTGACTGAATATTACACGTGCACATATATACCATACAATTACACTCACACACCAGATAGGTGAGGCTAGCGCTGGTAGAACTGTACACATACCAAGAGGAATTACTCAGCGCTGGACAGACAAACAGTTAGATCCCCTGCCCCCTCCTATCAAACACCAAATCGCCAGCCCACAGAAAAATACGCAGGTATAGAACAAGACGATCATATACATCCCTAGAAAGGATGCATCAGGATCTAACTGTGTGTCTGTCCAGCGCTGAGTAATTCCCCTTCCCCTTGGTATGTGTACATACAATAACACACACACACACACACACACACACACACACACACACACACACACACACACACACACACACACACACACACACACACACACACACACACACAAATACGGCGGTTCCCGCGAAAAATACGTTCTGCAGCGAAGTTAGCGTAACTAGATACGACGCAATTTTTATCTGGTTACTTCAGTTGTCAGATTTTCTGCCGACCTGCCCACCTTTGTCGTCATGGGCATTCCTTTGAATCTGCTCCACCGTGACCCATCATAAAAAGTATTTTCTATGAATAAAAGAGACTTAACAAATGAGAAAGAGATATCATCATAAAAACCAAGAGGAAATAAAAACGCGAATTTTTCACCAAAGCGCTTTTCTTCTTAAATAAGCTTTAATCCGGGATATTTTGACGTCATTTTTATACAAACTGTTATAAAGAGTGTGTTATGTCGTGTGTAAATAGAATGTTTAGTCTTAAAAATCTCACATCTTATGACGTCATCAGTGACACTACCATCACGGGATATTGGAAGTGAAATGGGGAGCATCTGCAGAGTAAACAGCTGATAGCCAACCAACGTGCAGTGTCACTATTTTCCGTATGAATGATAATCCGGCCTTTTTGGTCTTGACCTACTTTTGGTTTGTCTAAGGCAATTAAATAATCAACATTACCTACAAACATGAAAATCAAGAAGGTGTTTATTTTTAGGTTAGCTGCCACATTTACCTGATCAAATGGATATGAGTGTGTTCTTTATCTTTGTGTCAATCATTGGAGTATACACGATGGTTTGAAAGTAATTCACATTAAATAAAATAAGATTTATTAAGAAAATGATGTGCACCGGAAGTTCTGGTTCTCTAGTGAATTTTGTGAGTAAATTTCTTTTGAGGCAGTTAATAACATCATAAGCAATCCACACAACATGTGTTAAAACATCTCAGAGGAAACTTGCTTGTCAGAGTGTGTCCAGTTTTGCTTATTTTCACCACTGATGAAACCCTGTGTCCTCCAAGGTTGCCACGGGCGATAACTCTTCCAATGTTTGTGTGAAGGTAGCTCAGACAGTATGCTGAACATATGAAGTAAACAACATATAAAATTGTCATGTTTTGTTTTCATGGTGGCTCTTTGCTAGCAGGTACATTTACCGACACATTCGCGCTTTTATCGCCTCTGAGTATATAATATTATTTGTTTTCCTTCCTACGTCACACGACCAGTCACTTTAGCGCAAACCGTACCATGTGACCGTGATATAAAAACCCCTGTATAGCAAAAAATGGCGGACGTTTTATAGCCCTCTCGATGACGCATCTTTGATGCCAGTTTTGTTCTATAAAAGATCGCCAAACGTTCTAAAGTACAAAGTTACTTAGTGTTGTTCAAAACAACAAGCACACTCAGTACTGGAGACGGCAACGTCATGACATGTTTAAATTACGTCATAAGTCTATTATGTATAAATATATATTCTTTTGACGTCGGTCATGTCTGGTTTAATCCAGGTCGCAAGATGTCTTCTTTTTTTTTCTTTTACGAAGATAGTGGAGGAATGAAAACAAACACGTTATTGGTCGGAGGGGTTCACTGCACGGACCCTTTGAGTCCTTCGGGAGGTCAAATGAATCATTGTACCCCTCAGGCCTTCGGCCTTCGGGGTACAATGATTCCTTTGACCTCCCTCAGGCCTAACGACCAATAACTTATAATATATAACTCATATTATGAGTGTGTGTCATGTATGCCCCAGGATGTACGGCGAAGGTGTAACGTTGCTGATTTCCAAGTTAAGATTTGATAAACCTGTGTGTATCTTTTGTAGGTGGACCTTACTCTGACAAGATGTCAATTACGGGAACTATGCCCTTTATCACGGACGGAACAAGAGTGCTAAAGCTCACCTGCCAGGCGACAGACGTCAGCCCTACGCCAGAGTACTCGTGGACTGACTCTCTGTGTCAGAACAGTTCCAGCACCTGCAGCTTTGTCCCTAAACCACCAGGGGACGACGGGAAGACTGTCACATGCAGGGCGCTTAACAAACACACGTCAAGTGTATCAGAGAAAGACTTCGCCTTAAACTTGACTTGTAAGTATACACAGCTACACAGTTCCAGTAGGCAGAGGCATCGGGCCCACAACGGCTGCAGTGGGCTTCCTGCGGCCGTCGCGGGGCCGAAGACGTTTCGCTACAGGGGTTATATTTGCTGTGTTACTTGCAATGTTGTACTTATTGCTTCATGATCACACATCTACAGTATACTGTCACGCATAGAAACAACCAGCTCTATCTAATCTGAAGGTGTTTTGTAAGTATACACAGGTGCATTTTAAGTTTCACCGTTTGCTTGAAGCGTCCTGACCACATTGGGCAGGTATACACATTAACTGTCACGGTCCAATTGTACCCACACCACTTTTGTATGATGTGTCGGAAGTTAATTATGTTGCAAAGTTGCAACACGTTTGCCAAATACAGTCTTTCGTTTCGTAATAATAATGAGTATTTATATGGCGATTAATCTTAATCAAAAGCTCTAAGCGCTCTACAATCTGTACACAAACATAAAAATACAGTGACATATGTACATAACAAACAAAACGCAATACCCGAACACACCACTTTTACAATGAACTTAACAGCAATGCATACATAATATGTTCTAAGTAACATTGAGTCTAAAACAAGGAGGATTACAAAACTACAACTAAGGCATCAAACACTGGCAGTTATTCAAAGTAAAGCTTGAAGAGGTGAGTTTTCAACGACCTTTTGAAGTCAGAGACAGACTCACTGTTTCTGACCTCAAGAGAAAGTGTATTCCATAATACTGGGGCTTGATAAACACAAGTGCGCTGACCAAATGTTTTAGTTTGGACAGAAGGCAGACACAACTTTCGTTTATCAGCAGAGGAGCGGAGCTCACGAGAGGGTGTATACATGTGCAGCAATGAGGACAAGTATTCTGGGCTGGTGCCTGAAAGGCAGTTAAAACAGATCGACATAACTTTGTATTGAACACGTGAGGACACAGGTAGCTAGTGAAGGGACGTCAAGATGGGTGTGACATGCTCAGTCTTACGGACTCTCACAACAAGCCGGGCTGCATTGTTCTGAATCTTTTGTAGGCGATCAATGAGATACTGAGAGCAGCCACAAAGCAAAGAGTTACTATAATCTAGCTTGGACAGCACAAATGCACAAACTAGTGTTTTAGTGGCTTCCACGGTGAGCAGGTGACGAACTGAACTAATACGACGAAGTTCCAGATAAGCTGATCTACACACTGCACTGACATGCTGTGACATAGATAACCCGCTGTGAAGTGTAACACCCAGGTTTCTCACACTCGCAGAGAAGCCAATGAGTGTTCCATCCATAGACAATGCTGACGGTAAAGGCATGGACGAAGATAATCTTGGATTAGCTACCAACATTGCTTCAGTTTTGCCATCATTTCACATCAGTTTGTTGGTGGTCATCCATGATTTGACATGGTCAATGCACTGGCTTATGCTTTGGACGGCATTTGCAGCTCGCTCGACAGTATCACTTTTGTACATCTGCCTATCATCTGCAAATGCATGATGGGAAATGGAGCGACTACTAATCAGGTCGGACAGGAGTTGAACATAGAGTAAGAACAATACAGGTCCTAGGACCAAACCCTGGGGTACAGCAAACCGAAGAGGTGATGGCTCAGAACGACAGCCGTCAACAGAAATAATCTGGGATCGTTCAGTCAGGTATGAACTAAACCATGCCAAGACTGTGCCTTCAATGCCAAATACAGATTAAAGACGGCACAGCACAATTTCATGGTCAATAGTGTCGAACGCACTGGACAGGTCCAGAAAAGCAAGGACTGTGATCTTACTCTCGTTCAAAGCACAAAGCCAGTCATTGAATATCTTCAGCAAAGCTATTTCAGTGCTACGATGGGGGCGATATGCAGACTGGAATACACTAAACAGACTATTAGAGTTGACATGCTTTAAAGTTTGGGCAAGGACAATTTTCTCAAGAATCTTTGATAGGAATGTAAGGTTGGAAACTGGGCGATAGTTGTTTAGTACATTAGTGTCCAAATATGGTTTCTTAAACAGGGGTTTCACGAGTGCAGTCTTGAAGCTTTCAAGAAAAATACCAGTGGAGAGAGAGTTGTTGATGACGTGTAATGGCAGGCAACACTTCATTCAGGCACTCATACAACAAGGGAGTGGGCATTGGTCTAACTCACAAGTTTTTTTGGGGCAGTGCTTGTGATCATTTTTCTGACCTCATTCTCTAGCACAGGCTCGAAGGCGGAGAGAGTTTCTCCACTGAAGCGTTTTTCAGTGAACAAAACTGAAGTAGGCATGAGATCCAGAGAATCACGAATTTCGCGACTTTATAAACGAAGTAATCGGCAAAAATTTGGGGTAGCTGGCACGGGGGAAATGTACTGGGGAGGGGTGATGGAGTTTTCGTCATCATAAGCTTATTGGTCACATTATAGAACTCTTTGCTTGTGTACTCACTGATCTTTCTGTTGTAAAACAAAGATTTTGCTACATGAACAATCTTATTCACATGCTTCTTAGAACATGTGTATATCTGCTTGTGAACAGTCAAGCTAGTGGAGCGCCACATTCTCTCAGCTTGGCGCCGCCTCTACTTAGCTAAACGCAGCTCTTTGCTCACAAGCCTATACCACGGACTGATACTATGAGCTGACTTTTTACGCTTTAAAGATGGTGCATGAAGAAAGTGCGTAAACATGAATCAAACTCCTCGGCACTAGGACTAGGATGGTGTGACTGAACGAGATCAGCCTTGAAAGCTAGTCTGTCAATGGTACGAACATTGCGCAATGTGGAAAGCATAGGCACTGGAGGTGGGGCAATGGCCCTCAAATGACTGATCACACAGTAATGGTCTAAACATATTGCATCAGAAACCTGTGATGAGCAAAAGATATCATCGTCACATCTATGAAGGATCCAGTCAATAGTATGCCCATGTCTATGAGTTGATTTGTCGACAACTGGTGAAAGAATGAACATGTGATAAATGCCCATGAGTGCAGAGGTGGTGCGGTGCTTCTGATTGTCAAAGTGGATGTTGAAGTCACCAAGGACTATCAGACTGTCAGCAAGAGCATTACAGTGATCGAGAAAATCATGAAACTGATCGACAAACATTGAATCAGTTAATTTGTTCTTGCGGTTTGGCGGGAGTCTGTTGAGGCACAGAAAATGCACAGTTTTCTGAGTTAAAGCTAGAGTAAACTGTACAATCTCAAAATACTCATTGGAGAAACTGAAAGACGTTGAGAATGATGCAAAAGGCTGCAGTGCTTCATTGAGGACGACAGCAATACCACCCCCACTAGAAGCACGGGGAAAAGATTTCACAGAGTATCCAGATGGGGCAAGATCACCACATTTGGTCTCATCGCCTGAGGCACAAAGCCAGATCTCTGTTAAGAACAGAATGCCAACATGATGGTCGGTGACCAACTCGCACACTTCAGAGCGCTTCTTGGCACAACCAACTGAGCGCACATTAAACAGTGCCAAGCACAGCCAATCTGGTACTTTGGTAGTGTCTTGAAGATGAACCTGAATAAGGTTAGATGCATAATATAATAAGGTCTGATGAGTATGGCTTGTGTTTCTCTTGGAGCTGATGTAGACTGAGACGGGTTGTAATGTTGCTTGGGACAGGTGTGGTCTTTCAAGAAGTTGTGAGGGTGGTGGAGAGGTTTGAGGGGGTGGTGATGGTTGGAATAGGGCCCAATCAAGTGGAAGTGGGGGATGTCATACGAATGATAGTGGTGGTGGGGGCTGAAGTACCAGAGATGGTAGCGGTAGGACACCGGGTGTAGGATGGCCCTACTTGTGTACTGATAATGCAGGCAGCAGCCATTGTTTTGGCGGGGGGCCCATGGGCGCTGCATGCATGTGATGACTTTGCTGCTGTGATGGCGGCGGTGAGGCCTGCAGCATGGGCGGTGGTAAATGTAGGGACAGCAGCGGCAGGGGAAGAGGTGTTGGGTGGGGTGGGGGAAAAGACACTGGGGTAGGCCACTTGGATAAAGAAGAGCGAGGCAACTGAAGCACTGAAAACAGGTGCTGGGGTACAGCTGACAACACTGAGTACCCCTGGGGTGGAGAGCAGGGCACCGACGACAGGCACTGGGTTAAAGATGACAATGCCGAGTGCCCCTGAAGTGAAAAGTGGGGCACTGAAGACAGATGATGGAGTGGAGGTGACATCACTATGTGCCCCTGGGGTGAAGGATGGAGCACTGAAGACGGGCACTTGGGTGGAGATGACATCACTAACTGTCCCTGGGGTGGACGGCGGGACATCAAAGACAAGCGTTGATCGTTGATCTGTGAACCCTAAAAACTAATGTGTTTCAAGATAAAATGTACTGTTTGTTTTTTCTTCCTGTGCTGTCCAGTACGGTTCGTTTCTTGCAGAAAATTTACCATGGTTATTTTTACTCTATGCACACGGCACCAAGAACAAGGCTAAACTCTATGTCGTCTGCTACGGCATTTGTGCTGTCTACCACATAAGATAACTTAGCATTCAAAATGAGATTCGTAATACACGACATTGTGAAGGGAAAGCCTTTTGCTCGTGAGATCGATATGGAAAAATATGCCGAGGATTGTCAGTATCAAACCCGATTAATACATTCTCGTCACAGTGTCCGTAAAGTGTTATGCTTATTCTGATAACTTTCATAAACTGCCTGACATAATATCACGTCAGGATGGTTTTAGAATTTATCTTCAGTACGTAACTCAAGCATTATACATGTATTTGTACATGGCATAAAATATTTACTAAAAACACTGTTTTGATGACTGTTGACTCAGTTCATTAAACAGCTCATAAAAGCTTTGTAATATTTATGCACTGTATATTTATTAGATACATTTTCAATACACACCGCAGAATAGGCATGATCAGATGCTTTTTGACAGAAAAGGCTACTGCCCAGCTCGTATGCTCTCGCATTCTGTCCCGTCTAGATTACTGTAATTCCCTCCTTGCTGGTATCTCATCTGATCAACTCACTCGCATTCAGCTTATCCAGAATAATGCAGCCCGGTTAGTCCTTCGCAAAAAACGTACTGATCATGTCACACCACTGCTAAAGCATCTCCACTGGCTACCTGTCAAACAGAGAATAGAGTACAAGCTGGCCACTTTGGCATACAAACACTATGACAATACGCTTCCTGCATATCTGTCATCTTCCCTTGCCTCACACAATCCTAGTAGAAGTCTACGCTCAAGCTCACAAAAACTGCTTGTTCAGCCCAGAGTCAGCCTAAAAACTGCTGGTGCCCGTTCTTTCAGTTATCAGGCCCCTCACGTCTGGAACTCACTTCCACTGCATGTCCGTCTTTCCCCTACCCTGTTGACCTTCAAAACAAATTTGAAAACCCATATTTTCCAGGTAGCATATCAAGATTAGCTTAGTCTGGATGTGCTGCCTGGAAATGTTGGTTGTTTCCCCATGTTGATAGGCTGTGTGTGTGTGTGTGTGTGTGTGTGTGCGTGTGTGTGTGTGTGTGTGTGTGTGTGTGTGTGAGTGTGTGTGTGTGTGTGTGTGTGTGTGTGTGTGTGTGTGTGTGTGTGTGTGTGTGTGTGTGTGTGTGTGTTTCGTGTTAGGAATGCGCCTACATGGTGCGAGCAGATGTTTATTTAAAGAGTGAGTGCGTTCTAATTTTTCTCCTTTTTAATATTTTTTTGTGTGCTGTAAAGCGCTCCGAGCTTGCTGTTCGTGGGGAAGGGCGCTATATAAAAACTATGTATTATTATTATTATTACACCTGCATTTCCATCTGATAGTAATTGTAATTTGTGTCGTGAATAATCTTCCTCGGCGTCTAAAACAGATGCTGTAGCTGTACAACTGTTGAAAAGTCGACCCCAGTGCATAATTGTGTGGTTTACTTTTCTTAACACGTTGCGTGTCGGTAGCGGTTTTAGCCGCGATGATTCCTGTAGGGTTTGAACAGTAGGAATCATCGCGACTAAAATCGCTATCGACACGCAAATATCGTTTTGTCGCCTTTTTCAATAACAGCAAGACGGACATACCGGCAACCCACGACCAATCTGTTCAAAATGTTTTTGTTTTTTTTTATCATCCAGATCCTCCATTGGCACCCCCAAATATAACGTCAAATGCTAGCGGCATCCTGAAGGCCAGGGACACCCTGTTCTGTACAGTGACTGGCGGCAAACCAATGGTGCAATCTGTTGACTTTCACTGTTCAAACCCAGACCATGTTGACCGATCGGACACCGTGACCAATACATCAGTGACCAGCAGTCTGATCGTCAACACGTCCCAGGCCAGCAATACTGACAAGATGACGTGTTACTGTTCAGCGTACTGGTCGCCTGAGCCTGATCTCTACAGTGGGAAGAGCGTTGTAATTTTTCAGACTGACGGTGAGTTTACCGACCCATTTTTTTTAAATTTAGAAAAGTGGACGCAAGCCAGAGACTTGATTGGTAGAAGCCGTATAATACTCAGCACCGTGTACGAGTTAAAGCTTAACAACAAGACGTTAATTATACCTTTTCTAATTATACCTTAAAATCTATTATCAAAGAATCGAAAGTGACTAGAATCCATGCTTTATTCATCATTTTTACGAGCATTTTTTTCCTAAAATGTAATCACAATTTTCGTGACGTCCTTTCTACGTGCCTGGATGAAGTGTTGCCTGCCATTACACAAGTCATCAACAACTCTCTCTCCACTGGTATTTTTCCTGAAAGCTTCAAGACTGCACTTGTGAAACCCCTATTGAAGAAACCATCTTTAGACCCAAATGTACTGAAAAACTATCGCCCAGTTTCCAATCTTACATTTCTATCAAAGATTCCTGAGACAATTGTCCTTGTTCAAACTTTAAAGCATGTCAACTCTAATAGTCTGTTCAGTGTATTCCAGTCTGCATATCGTCCCCATCGTAGCACTGAAACAACTTTGCTGAAGATATTCAATGACCTGCAGGGCCGGACCTGGGAAAAGTCGATGGGGGGGTTACAGATTCAGTATAAAGCGAAGGCGCGAAGCGCCGAGCCTTCTAGGGGGGTCCGGGGGCATGCCCCCCCGGAATTTTTTTTTTCAAGGATGCAAAATGGTGCAATCTGGTGCAATCTGAGCCTTGAAAAAGCCATTTGTGATGGTCTGGGGACTTTGAGCTTTTTGAACAATCGAACTGACAAACTCTGGGGTACAAAAATTATCACCTGCCCCTCCCTTAAAAAAAACACCCACACCCACACCCACACACACACACACACACACACACACACACACACACACACACACACAAACATTTATTTATCAACAGAGATGTTTTGTATACTATTATTATTCACTACTTTTCGTTGATCGTTAACGGTATAAAGCTTTACCTTGTAGTTTATGAACATCAGGGCCCTGCTTTCACTTCAGTTCAGTCTTGCTGCACTAGGTTCCTCGGCATTAGTACCATTTGTGAATTGTATCTTCTGGCAAAACAGTTCACTGCCTCTTTGAAGTCAATATCAACATCCCTGTGCACTTTCAGTAAAGCAAGTGCATTGAGTCTCTGTTGCCCCATTGTAGAGCGCAGGTAGTTTTTCAGGTTGCGCAACTGACTGTTTGAACGCTCACACTCGGCAGTAGTGACAGGCAGGGTGCAAAGGTTCTTTAGCATGATGAACAGGTTGGGATAAAAATCCCTGTCACAGTGTTTCAGTGCTTCTGATGCCGTGGATGGGATGATAGCTGTCGCATTCTCAGCAGCACTTCGCCATTTGCAAACCCACCGTTGGTATTCTGCATCAAGGGTAGCGTTGTCTGGTAGGTCAGACTCCCACAACATTGCCAGTGTCTTCACCCCTTCTGGAACCTGCATGAAACCATCCTGGTTGTCTATTAAAGTGCTTGGCACCAGACAGAGACCATCAACTGCTAGGTCAGCATTTTTGAACCTCGAGTCCAATTCGGTTGACAGGTGTTCCAAGAAAGGAATGGCAATGCTAATCTTGAAATATTCTTCTGGAGTGGCCGCAGGTTGGTTGTCACGGAGAGTCTGGCGGGATGCTTGACGAGGAACAACAACATCAGTTGTCAAAGCATTTGCCATTTTGCTGACTTCACCAAACCAGGCAACGAACGCTGTGTCGACATCTCTTCTAATAGAAGACATGCAGTTACTGACCTCTTTGATTTCCCTGTAGGCATCGACAACATCTTTTGTTCTTTTCTGGAGCTTCACTGTCAAGGGTTTTAAGTAACGCAAACAATTGCGGACGACAACGAATGCAACGAGGAAAACACTGCTGCTCAAGGTGTGGAGAAAGCCAGTTGCCTTGGTCAATGTCTCACTGTCCCAATTGTCACTGTCTTCACACATTTGTCCCAAACAGTCGTGAACAACCAGGAAGAGAGATGTGTAAACCTCCAGTGCTTCATGTTTTTCTACCCATCTTGTTCTGCACAGATCAACAAGCTTTGTCTTTGTCGTGTCAGGCTGAGATGCTTCGATGGTATCTTCAAGTTTTCGTTGTCTCTTTGGAGAGTTTGAGAAAAACAGTGACAGTTCCCTCAGTGCTCCCATCATGTTCTTCACTGCAGGCAAGCCGCATGCTTTTACAATGCAGAGACTCAAGCTATGGGAAGCACAGTGAAAGTACAGTGCTTTGTTGTTCCTTGCTTGAAAACGTGCCTGCACTCCTTTAAACTTTCCTGCCATGTTTGCGGCCCCGTCATAACCTTGTCCTCTAACATTGTTGAAATCAAGCCCCCACAAGCCCAGACACTCAACAATCTTGTTGTAAAGTGTTTCACCTGTGGTATCTCTGCACTGGACAAAAGCCAGGAACTCTTCACGAACTTTCAGACTTCCATCGACGAATCTCAATATAATTGAAAGTTGTTCCCAGTTTGAGCTGTCTGTGACTTCGTCAGCAAGCACGGTAAACTGTTTTGCTGCAATAATTTCTGCAAGAATCTTGTTGCGGATCTGATCACCAAGAACCTCTATCAGTCTGTTTTGTGTACTTTTTGAAATGTATGTGGCCTTCTTATCGCATGTATCTAGATGTTTCCGGAGAGTTTCATCTCCTGCATTGATGCACAGATTCAAAAGGGCATTGAAATTGCTTCTGTTCTCACTCTGAAGAATGCCATCATCACAGTTGCCCCTCAGAGCTAACACACTTCAACAATCCTGAAGAGGCTTGTCAGAACTTGTCGATTTGCAGCGATGTTTTCTGCATTTTTCTGATTGATTTCACTGGCGATGCTCTGCTCTGGTTTATCCATGATTGTCAAAAACTGCTCTCCATTTGCCATTGCATCTTTGTGGTATTGTAATAACGAGTGCTTTTTGATCTGATTACAGGCTTTATTCCAGTTCTTGCATGGCGTCTTCACAAACTTGCCCAGGTTTTCAGTAGACTTTGCAAATAATAGGCAATACTTGCAGTAAGCCCCATCCTCGAAAGGAGAATACACAAGCCAGGAGTACTTTTGCAACCACTCATGCTGAAATTTTCGGTTCTTGTTGTTTATCACTGTTGTTGGAAACTGAAAACCAGGTGATGGTCTCCAGTGTTGCCTTAGAAGATGCTCCTTGTCACGGCTTGACAGTGAAACGACTCGCGTGTGTTTCTTGAAAACTTCACCAAAATCGATATTTTTGTTGCTGGTGATCTGAGAGGAGAAATCTGAAGAGGAGTCAGAAAGCAGGCTCACATCAGGCTGGTTGGTCATTGGCATGGCAGAGGATTCAGAAAGCAGGCCCCCGGCAGGCTGATCAATGCTTGAGGAGGAGTCTGAAATACAAATAAAAGTTGGGTCTATGAGAAGTCTGAAATACTAAAACGATTGTGTGTGTACCTGTGTGAGAGAGAGAGAGAGAGAGAGAGAGAGAGAGAGAGAGAGAGAGAGAGAGAGAGAGAGAGAGAGAGAGAGAGAGAGACAGAGAGAGAGAGAGAGACAGAGAGAGAGAGAACAATGAACAATGAACAATGAACCTTTATTTTCCAACGGTAGAAGTTATTGGTAACAGGACCAGTTTTCAAACTTGCCGTTGCTACATCTACTACATAAGTGACATAGACATGTAAACATACACATACCACACACTGCTGCATGCACTGCTGCATTCGCTTACGCACGCACGCACGCACCACGCACATACACACACACATACCCACACACGCACTCAGGTACGCACGCATGCACATCACAACTCGCGCATGCACGCACGCACACACACACACTCATGTACACCTCAATTCAGTACGCATGCACACACGCACGAACACTCACACACACACACACACACACACACACACACACTTACACACGCACGCACTCAGGCACATACGCACAAAAACAAACACACGCTCTCGGACACGCACTCCAGACATTCCTACCCGCATACGCGTACGCACAAAAATATAAAATGAGTAAAAATACAAAGTAAAGCAATAAACAAAGAATCATTAAGTACATTAAAGTTCATACAGCAAGGGCAAATATGTATGCAAGTGCTATCTCCCCCCCCCCCCCTCTCTCTCTCTCTCTCTCACGCCGACACACACACACATACACACACACAGCATGCACGCACGCACACACACACACACACACACACACACACACACACACACACACACACACACACACACACACACACACAGAGTCACACATACTGAGAGAGAGAGAGATCAGAGAGAGAGAGATTCTGATTGTACATTGCTTAACGTCCCGACAGCAACAAGGCTTAGAGAGAGAGAGAGAGAGGGAGAGAGAGAGATAGAGAGAGAGAGAGAGAGAGAGAGAGAGAGAGAGAGAGAGAGAGAGACCTGCAACAAGATAATTACATTTAAAGCATATATATGTCTTCGTTTACACACTTCAGTCAAGCTTAGATATATATTTATGATCTGAAATAACAGCTTTTCTTTGTAGACCCCTCCCCCCAAATGATGGACAAAATCTTTGCTACCTTATGACTCGTAGAGTCTTCTTAGGCTAATGATAGCCAATGGAACACACCAGTCATTTTGTTTAATATTAATTATTAAATTGAAACACTCAATCACGTATCAATTTCAGGTTGTATTTAATTTAATTTTTTTTTTGAGAGGGGGGGGGGGGGGGGGCGGGGCAGTAAATTACTCACCAACACTGCTTTTACTTGTTCCCATGTCACTGTTTCGAACTCCACTGCCAGTGGTCTCACTTTGGGTTGATTTTTGTCTCTTTCGAGGAACTGCATCATCTGCCGTTTAGAAAAACAACTTTTATTATTATTATTATTATTATTATTATTATTAAAGGTTTTCTTATATAGCGCTTACATGTAAACAGCTCTAAGCGCTTTACAATTTACTCAACAACAACAAACAAAAAGAAAAAAAAAACAAAAAACAAAAACAAAGACATAACATAAAAATTAAAACATGAAATTATCCTAAAAGCAACAACAAAAATGTAAAATAAAATAGAACCGTCTTTTCAACATCTTATATATGATTATGCATTGCAGGTGTTAACACGTCTACTACAATTTTATAATAATAATTTAATATAAAAAAACAGTGGTTTTCTGATTAGTTCTTAGCTTATTTTAATTTCATCAACAAAAGGCCTAAGGGTGAATAATCTTATTTTGTAGCACGCTGTTCACAGGCATAGGAACTGTTAACAAATTTGCTGATTTTCAGCAGTTTGCAAAATTTCAGCACATTTTTATTTTCCATTTTATTATGTGAAAAAGGCAGTGGTTGGGATGCCGTCATGATGGCTTCTTGTCGTTCCAAAAACCGAAGTCGTCATGACGGTTTCGCACCCGGAAAGGCTATGTTGCCGTCACAATTGATGGCGACGCTGTCAAAGTGGTGTCAGATAGGCTATGGTTTCCATAGTCAGCCATCAAGACGGTTCTGTTCTGCTCTCCGAAGAGATTTACGTCACAATACATAGCTAGTAAGCTGCACTAGTGAAAACGATACCTTATAACTTAGCCCTTGGTTTTGTTATTGAAAACGATATTTTGCCGTCCAAAGATTTTTTTTATAAATATAAAAGCAATATTGATCATTGATGCCGATATCTTTATTCTTTAAATTGACATTTTTAAAGTTATATATCATAATACTTTGTGAAATAAATTTTAGGCTATGCATTACTTTAATTGTTACCTGTTTTGGTATTTTAATAAGTGGGGCTGTTTTATATCTATGATATTCATTATATGCAGCTAGTATCAGCTCCTACAGCATAGGCTACACTCACAGGAAGGAAGTACCGGCTCCATCGCCACGTGCTCATTTGAATCGAATTCGGAATGGGTGAATTTTACCTAGTTCTACTGACTACATTTCTTTTATGAGACAAAATTGGATTTAAAAATGTACCCACCTTCTGAAATGGAGCTTGATGAAAACCAGCATGACAGTCGCCTACTGCCATCAGCATCTGTTTTTTTCAGTTTCGGCATTTTCGAGGAGACAGCAAAAGTGAAGTGTTACCAAAGAAAATAGATCTAGATTTAAACTTCCCCCCACAAACCTTAATGACGTCAGACGTCTTTTCACTGATCTTTCTCGGAAAGACATGCACTGAAGGAAAGCAACTCTTTTGGGTACCTGGTCGATTCAACGGAAATCCATTTCAACGATGTTTTTGGACGATTCAACAATGGTCGTTTCAACGGATGTTCGTTACAACGAATTATCATAATTATCAACTTAGCGTCTTAATTAATCTTTCTAAAAAGTCGTTTTTGGGGGATTAGGGCTGTATCAAGGTGAAGGCGCTGGAAGAGGCTTGTGGCCAGAACAAGAAAATATGGCTGCATTTACTAATTTAGGGTTAGGGGTTGGGTTACTTGGTTGTTTCAACGGGAAAACGTTTTGGACGTTTAAACGGATCCCTTGAAATGGATTTCCGTTGAATTGTCTATAAATAACTCTTTGTGCCTTGGATCAAAAGTGACTAAAAACTGCAATGTTTTAAAAACAATAAAAAAAATAATAAAACTTTGGAACTCCCTTTGCATAAAAAAAATTCACTGTTCTTTTTTTTTTTTTTTTTTTTTTTTTTTTTTTTTTTTTTTTTTTTTTTAGTTGGGAGGGGGGGTTCCGGAACCCAGGTAACCCCCCCCCCCCTGGGTCCGGCCCTGACCTGCTTTGTGCTTTGGACGATAGTAAGATCACAGTCCTTGCTTTGCTGGACCTGTCCAGTGCGTTCGACACTATTGACCATGAAATTTTGCTGTGCCGTCTGCAATCTGTATTTGGCATTGAAGGCACAGTCTTGGCATGGTTTAGTTCATACCTGACTGAACGATCCCAGATTGTTTCTGTCGACGGCTGTCGTTCTGAGCCATCACCTCTTCGGTTTGGTGTACCCCAGGGCTCGGTCCTAGGACCTGTATTGTTCTTACTGTATGTTCAGCCCCTGTCCGACCTGATTTGTAGTCGCTCCATTTCCCATCATGCATTTGCAGATGATACGCAGATGTACAAAAGTGATACTGTCGAGCGAGCTGTGAATGCCGTCCAAAGTATAAGCCAGTGCATTGACCATGTCAAATCATGGATGACCACCAACAAACTGATTTTAAATGATGGCAAAACTGAAGCAATGTTGGTAGCTAATCCAAGATTATCTTCGTCCCTGCCTTTACCGTCATCATTGTCTGTGGATGGAACACTCATTGGCTTCTCTGCGAGTGTGAGAAACCTGGGTGTTACACTTGACAGCGAGTTATCTATGTCACAGCATGTCAGTGCAGTGTGTAGATCCGCTTATCTGGAACTTCGTCGTATTAGTTCAGTTCGTCACCTGCTGACCGTGGAAGCCACTAAAACACTAGTTTGTGCATTTGTGCTGTCCAAGCTAGATTATTGTAACTCTTTGCTTTGTGGCTGCCCTCAGTATCTCATTGATCGCCTCCAAAAAATTCAGAACAATGCAGCCCGGCTTGTTGTGAGAGTCCGTAAGACTGAGCATGTCACACCCATCTTGAAGTCCCTTCACTGGCTACCTGTGTCCTCACGTATTCAATACAAAGTTATGTCAATCTGTTTTAACTGCCTTTCAGGCACCAGCCCAGAATACTTGTCCTCTTTGCTGCATGTGTATACACCCTCTCGTGAGCTCCGCTCCTCTTCTGATAAACGGAAGTTGTGTGTACTTTCTGTCCAAACTAAAACATTTGGTCAGCGCACTTTTGTTTATCAAGCCCCAGTATTATGGAATACACTTCCTCTTGAGGTCAGAAACAGTGAGTCTGTCTCTGACTTCAAGAGGTCGTTGAAAACTCACCTCTTCAAGCTTTACTTTGAATAACTGCAAGTGTTTGATGCCTTAGTTGTAGTTCTGCAATCCTCCTTGTTTAGACTGAATGTTAATTAGAATATAAATTATTATGTATGTATTGTTGTTTAGTTTATTGTAAAAGTGGTGTGTTCGGGCATTGTGCTTTGTTTGTTATGTGCATATGTCATTGTATTTTTATTTTTGTGTACAGAGTGTAAAGCGCTTGGAGCTTTTGAGTAAGATTAAGCGCTATATAAATACTCATTATTATTATTATTATTATTATCTACCCATGGGATAGCGTTGCCTCTAATGTCAGATTTTGAAGTAAAATCGTCTCCCTGACTACTGTATAAGGAAATGTCGCTAACCCACTTCTGCCGGTGGGTTAGCTGGCCAACGTGAGTTGGGTTGCAGGTCGTGTGATCAACATAACACGATTTTGAGTCTGAGATAAGTCAGTCGTGTGATCCCTCAAAACTTAGCCTGGTTTGACCCGCTCAGTGGCAGTTGATGCAGATTGTGCTTCTACATTCTTCGTTCATTCAACACCGAAATGTCCTAACTTTCCTAGAAAAATAGATTCAAATAGGTGTCAGCATGAGGCATAGATCCTCATGAGCCCCCGCAACTGCGGGGGCTCATGAGGATCTATGCCTCTTGCAGTTGCGTTATGTTCAGATTTTCTCGGCAGTGAACGGGTTAAGTTCGCCATTTAGTTTTTATTACGGGGTCTTCGGGTCGCGTGATCACTTGAATCGAGGTAAATTTGGCCACTCTGTAGATCTAGGTTTGCCGTGTGACGGGCCTCAGTGTGTCTGTCATTTCTCCCTGTTTGTGCAGTAGTTCTGCCGTCCGTAAACACTGGCACGGGCGCCGAAGTTTGGGGACCAGTGGGTGGTCTTCTCCTCCTCGCTGTCAGCGTTGGGGCCGCGTTGATTATCAGGAGAAACAAACGTAAAGTATTCTCTCTCTCTCCCTCTCCTGCCCTCCCTTTGTCTGTCTCTCTTATTTCATTTCACCGATATGTTTAATAGAACGCCAGGAAACAATCTGATACTACCAATATTGAATCGTTGGACATTTACAAGAATTATGGGCCTGGCGCAAAGTTATGGAACTCTGTTTCTGCAGACGTTAGAGCAACGCTATCACTTTTCCAGAATCAGGGATGCTGGTATTGCCGTGATGCAATGCGGTGTTGTAGTTTTCTCAGGTTGGGCTCACGTAACAGCTTATTATTAATGTTAACAGGCCCCGAGAGGCTAGCGCGCGCCCATAGTTGTGTGACTCGAGTGCCTTTGAGTTGTATTGCTAATTTTCCTGTTGCTAGTATTGTTCAAGTTACACTTCAGTCTTACGTCTAATAATAGCCGGCGCTGTTCTTATGGCGACGCCCGCCCCTAGGTAGCAACTGTGAAAGTATTCGTCTTTTTTCTTAATGCGTATTTTTTATTTGTGTAACTACTCTTAGCCAAGCAAAAAGTTTTTTTTTTAAAAATCATTATATTGTGTGTTATAAAGATACTACGATAGGGCCGTCTTTAGTTTGCTTGTGGTAGGGAGGTTCAGGTCGGGTTGGGGCCGTTGGCGCCGGCCATGAGACGCCTTGGCGACGGGCTTCACCCGTCCCGAGCCATTGTCCATTTTGTTGTTTGTAAACTGTTGTCTGTGTATGTGTGTGTGTGTGTGTGTGTGTGTGTGTGTGTGTGTGTGTGTGTGTGTGTGTGTGTGTGTGTGTGTGTGTGTGTGTGTGTGTGTGTGTGTGTGTGATTGCGAGTTGCACCTGAGGTGGCGAGACGGATTTCTCTTTTAGAGATAATAAAGTACTCTTATTCTTATTATTCTTACCTTCACGATTATTTTCTTAATGCGTAAGACTGCTATGCTTTAACCCGATCAGTGCCGAGAAAAAATGAACCAACTGCAAGAGGTATAGATCCTTATGAGCCCCCGCAGTTACAGGGTCTCATGAAAATCAGACATGAGACCAGGTTCAGATCAAATCCTAGGAAAGCAAAGAGCCCAGGACTCGCAACTCGCAATAATAATAATAATAATAATAATAATAATAATAAGGAAGATTTATAAGGCGCCAATACATGGTAAGATGCTCTAGGCGCCGTACATATGAACAAAACATACAAATATTACACAAAAAGTGACAAAGCCACATGTACAATTACACAAAAGAACAAAATTATGACTAAATACATGAACACTGATAATCAAAGTGGGAAAAGATGGGTTTTAAGACTGTGTTTAAAACTGGCAGTAGACTCACTGTGTCTCAATGATTTAGGAAGATCATTCCAGGCTGATGGACCCTGGTAAGAAAAAGATCTCTGCCCAAATCCTTCAGTCCTTACTGTATGAATACGAAGCATTTTATTGTCAGACGAACTGCGCAATTGCCTCGAAGGGATATAACAGTGAAGGAGCTCTGAGAGATAAGTGGGTCCAGTGCCAGAAAGAGAAACATGACAAATGGACAAGACTTTGTGCTTGACTCTCTCCTTCACTGGCAACCAGTGGAGAGCGTGCAGGATGGGGGACACATGGTCTGACCTTTTCGCTTTCATGACCAGACGTGCGGCTGAATTTTGGACTCTCTGGAGCCGATCAAATAGATACTGTGGGCATCCAGATACGAGTGAGTTGGCATAGTCAATGCGAGACAGAACAAATGAACAAACCAGAGTTTTTGTAGCCTCTGAGGTAAGGAACTGTCTAATAGAGCTAATACGACGCATCTCCAAATAGGCTGCCCTGCAAATGTTTATCACCTGTTTATCCATGGACAAGTCCTGCTCAATTGCAACACCCAGGTTCTTCACTGACTGAGAGAAGCTGACGGTCGTGTTCTCAATCATGATATGCTGAGGCAAAGCGGTAGAAGAAGACATTCTGGGTGATGCAATGAGCATGGCTTCCGTTTTTCCTTCATTCAGTTTGAGCTTGTTTTCTGACATCCACAGCCTCACATCAAGAATGCAAAGTGACACGCTCTGGATGATTTCGTTGACCTGACTCACACTACCTGACTTATAAAGCTGTGTATCATCACTGTATGCGTGATGTGAAACAGAGTGTCCAGCAATAATGCTGGACAAAGGATGTACATACAGTAGGAAAAGCACTGGGCCTAATACTGAGCCTTGTGGGACCCCAAAACGGAGGCTGGCAGGTGCAGAGACATGCCCATCGACAGACACAGTCTGTGATCGCTCAGTAATGTAAGAGTGGAACCAAGACAGGGCAGTGCCATCAAGGCCGAAAACAAGCTGGAGACGATTAATCAGGGTAGTGTGGTCGATTGTGTCGAACGCGCTAGAAAGATCAAGTAAAGCGAGCACTGACACCTTACCATCATCCAGAGCAAGTAACAAGTCATTCATGATTCTGAGAAGTGCTGTTTCAGTACTGTGACAACATCTGTAGGCTGACTGAAATGGATCCATAAGATTGTTCAAGGCCAGGTGATCCAAAAGTTGCGAAAGCACAATCTTTTCGATCACCTTTGACAGAAACGGTAGGTTTGAGACAGGTCTATAATTCTTAAGGTCGTTGTGATCTAATGAGGGTTTTTTCAGTAGGGGTTTCACAACAGCACTTTTATACATTGAAGGGAAAACACCAGATGCAAGCGAAGCATTGACAATGTGAGTAACATACGGCAGTAAACTATCCAAACAGTTGTACAACAAAGTGGTAGGCACTGGATCGAGCTCACATGACTTAGGGGGCATCTTCATTAACAACTTGCGTACATCGTCGCAGTATACAGGTCTAAACACAGACATGGTCTGACCATGAAAGCAAAAGTCGATAGAAGAGACTGTTTTTGTCTGAGAAGACTGTGAGTCAAGATCGTCGCGAATGGCTTGGACTTTTTCCATGAAATATGTGGAAAAACGAGATGGAAGTTCTGTCATGGAGTATATGCTAGGAAGAGGAGAAGACTTGACTTTGCCCAGCAGCTGATCAGCCACTGAGTACAGTTGCTTACTGGTGTTGCATATTTCCATGTGGGGGAACTTCACAAAACACCTTCATTTATCTTATAGTGTAAGCAATGAGTTCAAGAAAAATAAAAAATGTTTTTGCTTTTTCTCAACAAATTTGCACGGATCTCAAAAATAGCCAAAATGCAGGAAAAAATTCGGATTTCCGAAAGAAATCGGAAAGTCCCATGTTTGTGAAAAACTCTATGCCTCTTGCGGATACTACTTTGAAACCATGTTTCCGTAATAACTAAGTTTTATTGATGTTGAACTGTACGAAGCCTGCAGAAACACAGTTTCCGTCAACCGGCTCTGAACAGGTTAAATATGTGTGTGTGTGTGTGTGTGTGTGTGTGTGTGTGTGTGTGTGTGTGTGTGTGTGTGTGTGTGTGTGTGTGTGTGTGTGTGTGTGTGTGTCTGTGTGTAGGCACATCGACAAACAGCGGACGAATGAACGAAAATACATCTGACGCTAGCGATCACTCAAACACGCCCCATGCTATCACGGATCCGGATATGCCATGGCTGGGCACGGCACTAGACTCCAGTGCTGATTCAGTTCGAAGCGACAGGGTGTATGTGAGTGTCGAAGACAGCGCGGGCGAGTGGCGTGCCAGCATGTCCGCAAGTGGAGCAAGCAGTGTTGATAGCGGCTCTCAGTCACCGGAGCTTCCTAACTCAGTGAAGCTTGCCGGGCGTATCAAAAGCATGCCCAACGAGTCAACTCATTCAGACCCGCCACACCACAGCAAGACACGGATCGAGCATGATAGTTCAAGGGTGGTGCCAGAATAGCTTGCCGTATAGAGGCGCCAAGCTATTCTTGGCACCACCCTTGAACTGTCATGCTCGATCTGTCTCTAGAATTGTAATTTAGTCTTTTATAGGTCAACAACAAACTTTGGTGATTTCGGTCCTGGGGTACAGTGTCGTAATTGCGGTCCCGACAGTTTCATCCGCATTTTAGTTTGTTCCATCCTTTGCGTGTAATCTCAGTATAGTGTTTCATTCAAATTCAAAATGACGTTGTACGAACTTATTTGGTTGATTATTGATTGGATTATGGATCACAGTCGTGGCACGTCATGGTTGTGTTTCAGGTTTCTTGAAAGACAGTCTTCATTAGCCCAGATTCGTGATATCAAATGCGAAACAGACCATACACCCCTCAGAGTTGTTTTGGCACCGCTGTTTTGTTGTTGCTTTACTATCTCTGTTTAAAGCGATTCTCCCCAGGTTTAATCATCTCAACACAGTCGGAAAACTGTCTGCAACAGATACTGCTGACAGTATTATGTATGGGTCCTTTGTGTACTAACTTAGAACTTTATGATGTAAATACAATGCCAAATGTCGAAATTCATCGTTTGATGGGTGTGTTGTTTTTGTACCCGAGGGTGCAAATTATCGTCTGCATCGGCCTCGTTTTGAATTTGTGCATATTAACTAGCCTACGTCACAAGGCAGAACCCGATCAATCGATACTGCAGACGACGGAGGCGGTCATCGTTGTCGAGTGGGTACACACGCGTCAGTGTAGACATGTACTGATGTTCTCCGGCATCCCTTTGACATAATTTTCCACGAGAATGTAAAATAAATTTTCCACTTATTCGCTATGCTGTCAAAATCAATGCGGGTTCCGCTCGACCTGCTGCCCTGAGTAACGGGCAAATCGTGCTGTGGGCGTGGCTTCAAGTTCTTCGACTCGGTCTCCGCGCCAAGCCGGCGACTGAGCCAGCGTCACGAAACAGAACAGTGGTATTTCACCCACTTATACCCATGTCTGCATTGCAGTTTCACATCACACACATCGAAGTCTACGTAACTGAAAGCATCTCTGGAAACGACAAATGCACCATCGCAGCAGAAACACTACCTCAGTGAATCGAGTGAATGAGAGCCCGCACAGACAAAAACGTGTCACGACCATCGATGTCGGCAGCCGGTGCCGCAATTTTGACACACAGGCCGTAGTTGTCTGATCCTTGCAGCATAAAATCTGATGAACTAGCTCGTAACTTCATGATAAAACAGGTTTAAAATCTTGCAAAATCAGTAAGAGATAAATTCTACTGAAGATCATGAATTCTCAGTCTCTAGCGCTCGTGAAACTACAGGAAGATCGACAAAGATCGTAACCGGATTACTTACTGTTTCACATAGCAAGAAAGCGACAAATTCCGGATGGGCGGTCAAGCCAAGCTCTATATTCCCTTGTCCGATGTCAGTTCTACTTAGGGGTATCTTGTCTCTCTTTCTCTTTCTTCTCTTCAATTACGAGTCTGTCATTGTCGGCCGGCGCGAGTCGACTGATACTTTATTTTTTTCTTCGCTGGTTCATCCGACATCTTGTCTCTGATTGGTTATAATTATGCAGATGACCTAAGGTCGTATAGAATAGTTATGACGTCAGCTACCTGATCGTCTATCGGAAGCAATCTTTTGACCGGGTCCAGCCGCACCATTCCGGTGGCCTCTTTCGCTTTGAACGGACGAAAGAAAGCATTTGGTGGGACAATTGGGTGATCACTGTCTAAGTGGGTATGTATACTGAAGCCCAGTAAAAGCTTTTTGCGAACTGAAGCATTAAAAAAGGTCGGTCGTGCCCCTTTAAACTGTAATTGCCCATTAAGGGATAAATAACGTTTTTTTTAATTGAATTGATTGAACCCCCAGTAAGCGGAAGGTAGTCGGGCCCACTTCGGCTGCAGTGGGCCCATGCACAGCTAGTCGTGTAAGCTGTAATTACAGTCGCCTATAGGCGTCAAGCTATTAAGGCACCACCCTTAAACTGTAATGCTCGATCTGTCTCTAGAATTGTAGTGCAGTCCTTCCTAGGGCAACTTCAAACTTTGGCGATTTCGGTCCTGGGGTAGAATGTCTGAATTGAGGTCCCGACAGTTTCATCCGCATTTCAGTTTGTTCCATCCTTTACGTGTAATCTCAGTAAAGTGTTTCATTCAAATTCAAAATGACGTTGTACGAACTTATTTGGTTGATTATTGATTGGATTATGGATCACAGTCGTGACACGTCATGGTTGTGTTTCAGGTTTCTTGAAAGACAGTCTTCATTAGCTCAGATTCGTGATATCAAATGCGAAACAGGCCATCGGACCGACGTTGGTCCGCGCACGGCCGTGCGAGCGCCAACCACGATCCAATGGCCTGTTGCGCACAGATAATTATGGTAAAAAGATGTCACAAAATCGTGATGCCTCAGATCTTAATTTTCGTGACGGGTGACTGACAAAACAAAGGCTTGGTGAAGCCGTGACGGTAATCACAATACACCCCTCAAAGTTGTTTTGGCACCGCTGTTTTGTTGTTGCTTTACTAACTCTGTTTAAACTGTAATTGCCCATTAAGGGATAAATAACGTTTTTTTTTAATTGAATTGAACCCCCAGTAAGCGGAAGGTCGTCGGGCCCACTTCGGCTGCAGTGGGCCCACGCACAGCTAGTCGTGTAAGCTGTAATTACAGTCGTGCGCGGGCCCACTGAATCCGACTTGGGCCCGAGAGGCTTCGCACACCGGGACCTCCATACAAGCAACCGCTAGATTTCAAATGAGACCAGGCAGAGGCGAGTCTGTGGAACCGCAACATGTTGAACTTGTTGCGGTAAAAGTTTGCGGCTTAAACTTGGGCGCTGAAACCGCAAAATGGTACACACACACACACACACACACACACACACACACACACACACACACACACACACACACACACACACACACACACACACACACACACACACACAGACGGGCGCGCTTCAAACACACGCACTGACAGACGAGCGTGCGAGCGTACTATTTTTGTTTGGCGCAGCTCATGGGTACTTCAGCTACCAACCGTTTTCAGAGTGCGCAAACTAACCTACAAAAACACTTCTCGAATTTTAAACGATTTATATTTATTTTAGGTATGTACGCTATCAGTTCACAGTATTGCCTGCGGGTCTATTTTCACGTTCAGCCAATGAACAGAAATTCACTTATTTTTGCATTTGATTAACGCCGCGCGTTTTACAGGGCACTAAGATGGTGTGTTCCGTCCCCAGGTTATTTGTGAAGGTGGACTCTGTGCAAAGAACTGAAATATTAATAAAATTGTGTTGTAACTGTCAATTCGAATAGTGTTTTCAAATGCGCAAAAAGCTATCGGGCCGACGTCGGCCGCCGTAGGCCTGCGCACGGGAGTGTTCTCTGCATTTTACATGTTTGGCACTCACCGTTTTGGTTTGGGTTTCTATGCAACGGGAAACGTCTGAACTATTTCAGCGCTGGGTTTTCATACTAGCCTGCTCCACTACGACTCGGGGTCCTGTCCCTCTTCAGATCCATCTGACGTCATTAAAACTTTGATGTGACGTACGTAATCTTATTACATCATTTTCTACCAATCTAATCTAATTACGACATCATTTTCTGCCCTGAAGACCAACCACCTTGTGGGCCCGCTTCCAGTGTACCAGTGGACTTGCATTTCAAAGGTTCAGGTGTATTTGCTGACAGTAATAGCGTCAGGGTATAATGTAGACAACTATTCACGCAGAAAGAGCGCGAGCGCCACATGTGGTATGATGCAGAAAAGTACATGCAGGAATAGCGCCAATGGTATGATGCAGCAAAGTACAACCAAGAATTCCGCAACGATCCAAAAAACAGCCGGTATGAATAGCGGTATGGTATAATGCAGAAAAATGCATAATGAAAATCGCCATGGTATAACACAGAAATCTACATAATGAACAGCGCCATAGTATGATGCAGAAAACTACATAATGAGCATTGTCGTGATATGATGCGGAAAAACTAAAAATAAATAATGAACATCGCCATATGATGCAGAAAACTACAGAGTGCCATGGTCGGTTGCAGAATACTACATAATTACACACACGGACGGCTGTTTCGTAAAAGCACCATGACATCAGCAGAGAAACGGCGTCTGTCTGTTTTCGTTCGACGCTTGGCGCATGTTGTTGTTCTTTGCTTCGGCTTCTTTGTCAACAGGAAAGGTATGTCCTTTCTTATCATATAAGATAATACAATAGGATGAGAATACTTTATTGATCCCTCGAAGGAAAATATACATTCTCATTCGATCACAGTCGAGGAAGCTTTGTCACTCTGCATAGTAACCAACAAATCCTTATTTCATCAACTCGCTGTAACATTTGTTTCCTCAAAATCCATTACCGATGGCATTACTAATATACCCCTTAACTTACCCGATTTCAGCCTAAGCACCCTTGTGTATACCTACCCAACAAGGGGCGTAATAGAGAGAGAGAGAGTGAGAGTAACCAAGTGACCGGGTAGTCTCCCCTCCCTCCATCCGGTCATGCGCCGTATATTCCCGTCAGTTGTACCCTTTGCTTCATTGAGGACGGTCACGGTTTCAGCCTCTCTCGTGTTGGATTGCTTCTTACTTCTCTGCCTCTCTTAGTGGCTTGTCGATGGCGAGGTAAGGCCTCGGGTTATACCTACGAGTAAAACGGGCCGTTTACTTTTTGTCGGCGCCTCCCTTGGATTTTCTTTTTCGGTTCGTTTGTGGGCTTAGCCCTCGACCGGTCGGGAGGATTGTTCTCGGGCCTTTTCGTGGCGGGCCCACGTGTTGTGTTAACATGGCGTCTGCTTTGTGTTGCAGTTTACAGCTTCGCACATGCAAGCGTTGCAAGGGTTTTCAGTGGCCTACGGACGATCATAAGCTGTGTCTTCCTTGCTCGGGCTGCTCCTCTGCTCGTTCGTGCCCCACTTGTGCGTCGTGGAAGGAGCGTAAGTGGTCTCAGCTTTGGGAATTTTATCAGCGTCGCCGCCCCGGGGCTCCGGAATCTACCACACCTAGGGAGCAAGACAGGTCAGTGCGTACAGTTGTTATCCCGGTAGTCCCCGCCCCCCTCAATTCCCCGCGCCGGCGGGCGACTTCGGAGATTGTGGGGTCCTCTTCTCGGCGGTTGATGGACTCAGTCCCGTTTCGCCCTCTCACAGTGATGGCCGGTAGAGTCCGACCCGTCTCGCATGGCCCTTCGCAAGGGGTGGCCGAGAGACCTATGCCAGTCTCGCATGGTCCTCCGCAAGGGGTGGCCGAGAGACAGAGCACGCGGGCCTCCCTACCGCCTCGCTAGCTTCTCGCCGACACCGTCCGTCAGTCCGTCAGCCTCGGCCCGCCCTTGCAGGCTTCCGTCTTCGGACTGGCGCTCTTTCCCGCGCCACCTCAATAGGATCCCGTCTCCGCGACGTCGGTCTCCTTTTCCCGGCGCTGTTAGGGCTCCCGGCCGTAGCCGGTCCACTCGCGCTCCTCGGACTTTTGTTCGTCTCAGCCGATCGCCCAGCCCTAGGAATAGTCCCGCTGCGCGTCGGTTTGTTGCTTCCCCTCCGACCTTGACTTCGGAGCTTTTCCCTATGCGCGTCCGCCGTACAGGAGCCCTGGTCAGCGCTACAGTAGTGCCCGGTTCTCGACAGCGCGCGCTTTCGGCCAGCCTTTCACCTTCCCTTAGCTCGCCGCGCCGACGTTTGTACGATGGTTCTCCACATCGGGACACTCTGGTAGCCTTTCCTGTGGTCGGGGATGATGACGTTCTTAGCTTATTTCCGGAGGACTCTGCTTCCGCCGTTTTCTCGCTTCGCTGAATCCTCGCCCTCGTAGCGATTCGGACTTGGATGCACCGGCGGCGCCATCGGGCGCGACAGACACTTCGCGTGCTCTAGACGAGGCAGCGCGGTTGATCGCGAAGACCCTTGGAGAGCTGCCCTCCGTCACCCCCGTTCAAGAGGAAAGCCGCGGCTTCGGTGGATGTTCCTCTTCAGGCGAAGCGTTTTAAGACTCTGCCTCAGCCTCCGGGACTTAAGGATCTGTTGGATGCGTTTAACGAGCACCTCCGTGATATTTTTTTTTCCACTGACACGCGGTGGCCTTCCGGCGTCGATATCAAATTTCGACAGTCCTGGTACGCGGGACATTCTCAAGCTTTTGCCTGCCCCCTTCCAGCGGTGGATCCGGGGGCTCAGTTGCAGACTGGAGGCAAGGTTCCTGCCCGTCGGTTTTTTTCCTCCTGGCCTGGAGCACACTGCCACCCTGGTGCGTAACTCTCTGGCGTGTGCGGGTTTCCTGGACTTGGCAACTCTGGCGGTGGTGAGAGGTATAGAAGATTTTTGGGAGCGGCCGGATGAGTCTCGTCTTCGCGACGTTCACTCCATCGCCATCTCAGCGAATCGCGCAGTTCACCACGTTGCGACTAATGCCTTGGCGGCCGCGGCGAATCGCGACCTCATGAGACGGGATGCTTTGTTGAAGGGCTTTCCTGGCATCCCTGCGACCTCCGTCGCTCAGCTACGTTGTACACCCCTTGGGGGTTCCCTCCTCTTCGGTCCCATTTGGCAGGAGGTTCTGGATTCGACTAAGGACCTTTGGCCCAGCGCCCCTAGATCGGACCCCTCCCGGCCCCCGGCCCAGCGCAGGGACAGGGAGCGCGCGCTGCGGAGCTTTAGACCTTTCAAACGCTTGGTTTCCAAGTTTCCTCCCCGTTCTGGACCACGGGCTCCCGGTGGTAGAGCCCGCCCCTCCCAGGCAGCGGTCCCCGCCTGGCCCCAGGCCTCCCGGAGGCCTGGGCGCGGGAGGGCCCTGTGACTTCTCTCCGACTCCGCCCCCGCCGACCCCTCCAGGGCCTCCAGTCGGCGGGAGGCTTTTGTTGCTTCAGGGGCTTCAGATTTCCTTTGTGAATCCCCCTCCGTAGAGACGTTCGCCACTTTGGAAAGACGTGCCCTCCGATCCGGACAAGGCGGTTGCGCTTCAAGCAGAGATCGCGACCCTTCTTCGGAAGGCTGCCACGGAAGTGGTGGCTCGCCACGACTCACCGGCATTCTACAGCCTGTTTTTCGTCGTCCCAAAGCCTGGGGGCAAGTGGCGCCCGATCATCGACCCCTCCGCCCTGAACAAATTCATCCTCGCGCCATCCTTCCGGATGGAGACGGCAAGAGCCCTTCGGGTGTCAGTACAGCCATTCGACTTGGCGGTCAGCCTCGGCCTCTCCGACGCATACCTCCATGTTCCCATGCATCCCGCTTCGCGTCGTTACCTTCGCTTTGCCTTCGCCGGCGTCGTCTACCAGTTTCCGTGGGTTTTTACTCGGCTTATGGACGCGGTCGTCGCAAGGGCCAGGCGGGATTCCTCGAGCCCGACGTCCAACTACCTCGACGATCTGCTCCTCAGGAACCAGGATTCGGCCGAGCTGGCGGCAGACAGAGACGCTCTTCTTGCTCTTCTTGGACGTCTTGGCTTCTTTCTCAACGATAGCAAGTCGGACATGGTCCTTTCGCGTCACTTTATTCACTTGGGAATGGAATTCTTGACCGACCTCAACAGAGTTCGTCTCCCGGAGCCGCGAATTTTAAAACTGTCGGCCATGGCTCAGCAAGTTTACAGTACGGAGACGCTTCCGGCCCGGACTTGGCTCCAGCTTCTAGACCTCATCAGCGCGGCGGCGGACTTGTTACCACTAGGCAGGCTTTACGCTCGACCGGTACAGCTACATCTTCTATTCCACTGGCGGCCATCGTCGGGAGATCTCTCGGCTCCGGTTCCGATCTCGTCTCTGATCAGACCCCACCTTCTCCGTTGGTCGGATCCTTCCTGGTTGGCGACGGGAGTTCCTCTCTCTACCCCTCCCCCGACGTTCTCCATTTGTACGGATGCCAGCCGCCAGGGGTGGGGGCCCATTTGCTGCCGGAATTCAGCACCGTTTCGGGCCTTTGGACGGTCGACCTTCGAGATCGACATATCAGCTGGTTGGAGTTGAACGCGATGCGGTTAGCCCTCATACATTGGGAAACGCGGCTTCGGGATCAGGAGATCCTGATCTTGTCCGACAACGCGACGGTCGTGGCCTACATCCAGAAGCAAAGTGGCACTCGGTCGCCAACCCTCTGCATGCTGCTCTACCAGATTTTCCTCTGGTGCAGGGATCGCGGCATGTCTCTTCGAGCGCGTCACATCTCGGGTCACCTGAATGTTCTCGCGGACTCTCTCTCGAGACGGGGACAACTTCTCCACACCGAGTGGTCTCTGCGGCCGGACATCTTCCGCATGATCTGCACTCATTGGGAGACACCATGATCGACCTTTTCGCGACCAGATTGAACAAGCAGCTTCCGCTCTTTGTCTCCCCCATCCCGGACCCTCTCGCCTGGGCGGTGGATGCGTTGTCGATTTGCTGGGAGGGCCTCGTAGCCTACGCGTACCCTCCTTCAGTACTTGTACCCAAGATTCTACTCAAACGTCTAGGATGCAACACGATCCTTCTGCTCGTCGCTCCGTTCAGTTGGAACAGGACGTGGACGACGGACCTTCTGAGTCTCGCCACCGAACCACCTCTTCGGCTTCCCACACCTCGGACGATGCTGAAGCAGCCCGACAGAACCTTTTCCACCCCTGTCTGGAGAGACTGCTGCTTCACGCCTGGCGGTTGTCAGGTAGACCCTCGCAATCCGAGGTTGCTCGGATGCTGCAGTGAAGGCGATCGCTTCAGCCCGCAGACAGTCAACCCTCTGCGTGTACGAAGGGAAATGGAGCGTCTTTAGGGCCTGGTGTGAGCCCAGACGTCTGGACCCCTCGGCTCTGACTACTCCGCAGCTCGCCGAGTTCTTCTTGTGGCTGTTTCATAAACAGAAATTGACGCCGATTACCATTCGCGGTTATCTCGCCATCGTGGCGGACACTATCGTCACTTAGGCCGCCCGGACCCTGGAGCGTGTAAAGACCTCTCAGACTTGATGTCCCATTTCGACCTCCAACGGCCAGTCACTCGTTCCCTCGTTTCGCGCTGGGATCTTCCCTAGTTCCTGACTTGGCTGAACTCCAGTCCCTTCGAGCCTCTGCGTCGTGCCAGCCTCGCGGACGTGACTAAGAAGACCTGCTTCCTTCTGGCTCTCGATACAACTGCCAGAGTCAGCGAACTGCATGCCCTGTCTGTTGACCCGGCCTGCTTGCAGTTCAGGACAGACGGTTCGGTTCAGCTTCTGACCAACCCCTCTTTCTTGGCCAAGAACAGACTCCCCTCGGCCGCGCCCCAGGGGTGGAGTCTTCGGCGTCTTACAGATTCGACCGGTCCCAGACATCACGACTGCAAGACCCGGTCCGAGCGCTAAAACTCTACCTGCGCAGGGTGCAGCCCTGGACAAGAGGTCGCTCCCGCCTCTTCCTGCACTTGGCCCCAGGCCGGTCCGACATTTCCGCCCAGACGATCTCGTCTTGGTTGTGTTGCACTATTCGTTCCGCTTACAATGATCTGTCCCCACAGGTGGCCAAGACTATGCGGATTTGGGCGCACGAAGTTAGAGCAATCGCCTCCAGCGTCGCGTTCCACCGCAACTGCGCAGTTAGAGACATCGTCGCGGTGGTCGGTTGGAGATAAGAGTCCACCTTCGCCCGCTTCTATCTCCGGGATCTCTCCGGCCAGCGGGACAACCTGGCCCTCGTTGGAGATCAGAGTCCCCTTCGCCGCTTCTATCTCCGGGATCTCTCCGGCCAGCGGGACAACCTGGCCCTCGTTGGAGATCAGAGTCCCCTTCGCCCGCTTCTATCTCCGGGATCTCTCCGGCCAGCGGGACAGCCTGGCTCTCGGAGATCAGAGTCCACCTTCGCCCGCTTCTATCTCCGGGATCTCTCTGGCCAGCAGGACAACCTGGCCCTCGTTGGAGATCAGAGTCCCCTTCGCCCGCTTCTATCTCCGGGATCTCTCCGGCCAGCGGGACAACCTGGCCCTCGTTGGAGATCAGAGTCCCCTTCGCCCGCTTCTATCTCCGGGATCTCTCCGGCCAGCGGGACAACCTGGCCCTCGTTGGAGATCAGAGTCCCCTTCGCCCGCTTCTATCTCCGGGATCTCTCCGGCCAGCGGGACAGCCTGGCTCTCGTTGGAGATCAGAGTCCACCTTCGCCCGCTTCTATCTCCGGGATCTCTCTGGCCAGCAGGACAACCTGGCCCTCGTTGGAGATCAGAGTCCCCTTCGCCCGCTTCTATCTCCGGGATCTCTCCGGCCAGCGGGACAACCTGGCCCTCGTTGAAGATCAGAGTCCCCTTCGCCCGCTTCTATCTCCGGGATCTCTCCGGCCAGCGGGACAGCCTGGCTCTCGTTGGAGATCAGAGTCCACCTTCGCCCGCTTCTATCTCCGGGATCTCTCCGGCCAGCGGGACAGCCTGGCTCTCGTTGGAGATCAGAGTCCACCTTCGCCCGCTTCTATCTCCGGGATCTCTCCGGCCAGCGGGACAACCTGGCCCTCGTTGGAGATCAGAGTCCCCTTCGCCCGCTTCTATCTCCGGGATCTCTCCGGCCAGCGGGACAACCTGGCTCTCGTTGGAGATCAGAGTCCACCTTCGCCCGCTTCTATCTCCGGGATCTCTCCGGCCAGCGGGACAGCCTGGCCCTCGTTGGAGATCTCTCGGCAGCGCAACTCTCTCTCCGTGCGCCGCTGGCGCCTTAAGGTAACCCTTAGCTGAAATCGTCGGGAGGTTGCCCTTCGATGCTAAGCTTACAGCCGTAACGGTTTGTGGGGCGGCACCCTCCTCCTTTTCGCCATTCTTCCAATTAGTAATGCCATCGGTAATGGATTTTGAAGAAACAAATGCATTTTTATTTTAAATGTATTTTTTCGGAAAATACTTACCGATGGCATTACTCGGAGGGCCCTCCCACCTACCCCGCTTGCCGCCTTACGCAAAATGTACACTGGCGGGAATATACGGCGCATGACCGGATGGAGGGAGGGGAGACTACCCGGTCACTTGGTTACTCTCTCTCTCTATTACGCCCCTTGTTGGGTAGGTATACACAAGGGTGCTTAGGCTACAATCGGGTAAGTTAAGGGGTATATTCCAATTAGTAATGCCATCGCTAAGTATTTTTCGAAAAAAATACATTTTAAAGAAAAATACATATTATAAGTTATTGGTCGGAGGGGTTCGCTACACGGACCCTTGTAGGCCTGAGGGAGGTCAAAGGAATTCATTGTACCCCGAAGGCCTGAGGGGTACAATGGTTCCTTTGACCTCCCGAAGGCCTACAAGGGTCCGTGCAGCAAACCCCTCCGACCAATAACGTATTTGTTTTCATTCCTCCACTATTGTCGTAAAAAGAAATCAAGAAGACATCTTGTGATCTGGATAACGCCAGACATGACTGGCGTCAAAGGAATACCTTTATGTCTTGGCTTGACTTCGCGAACGAAGATTCTATAGGGGTACCTTTATACATAATAGACTTATCACGTAATTTAAAATATGTCATGGCGTTGCCGTCTTCAGTACTGAGTGTGCTTGTTGTTTCGAACAACACTAAGTAACTTTGTACTTTAGAACGTTTGGCGATCTTTTATAGAACAAAACTGGCATCCAAGATGCGTCATCGAGAGGGCTACAAAAACGTCCGCCATTTTTCGCTACAGGGGTTTTTATATCACGGTCACAGGGTACGGTTTGTGCTAAAGTGACTGGTCGTGTGACGTGGGGAGGAAAACAAACAAGTATAGACCTCACAGGTGCGCGCACTTTCACCTAATCAGAAAATAGAAAAACAAATTGCCTCATTTCGGTCCTGTTACTGGATCCCACAAGCTTTCCGGTATCTACGCAAGGAAATGACGAAGCGCAATACTGTTTGTGTGAATTCATTTCACTGAAATGGTCAGGCATTGCCATTGGGGTACCTGCAATCGGGACGAAAGGTACCCTGAAACCATCACAGAAAAGCTTCTGGCTTTTTTCCTCCCAAAACCAACCCGATGGGTTGAATAACAACTTGCTGTAGACCGCACACTGATCTCAACATCGGAATACTACAACTAGATGACAAAAGCAAACGCAGAGCTGTTTGTATGTGGTAAGTGCCATTTTTCTTTTTTTTTTTTTTCTTCTGAAAATGGTGAAAATTCACTTGCGGAAGTGGTACGTAAGTCAGTGATTGAGTTACCAGGACCGGAGCGTACTGTATTGCTCAATAATGTGCAAGCACTCGCTATCAGGCAGTACCGCTACACTGATCTGCACACTTGGGATGGATGTGTGTGTGTGTGTGTGTGTGTGTGTGTGTGTGTGTGTGTGTGTGTGTGTGTGCGTGCGTGCGCGTGTGTGTATGTGTGTGTGTGTGTGTGTGTGTGTGTGTGTCTGCGTGCGTGATTTTAAATATGGAATGAACTCTCCAGAAGCACCATAACCAAAGGTTTATGCCCTTCTGTTTGCATTCTCTCATTGTAACAAATCATGACATGCACAAATAGGCACATCAATCCTAGAGTAACACATTTCATAAGATCTCTTTATGATGAGTATATATTCCTGCAACGTTTTTCTTTTCAGCATTTTTGGGATGGCGAACCCAGTGAGTTGCACCCCTACCCAATTCTAGCAGACGAGTCACTTGTCTACAAATTCAGACTGCTCACGAAAGGGGGCAGTACAGATTCTGTAAAATCTTCGCAGGAAGATAATAATAATAATAATTAATAATTACGGTATTTATAATGCGCTTATCTTATAATAATTATAACTCTAAGCGCGCACTCACAACTCGCGCACGCATGCGCACGCTTTAGACAATGACTCACGTACCACAAACAGCGAAATACATTACGACGGTCAGCCTGGGGTGGGGAGAGTGGTGATATAGTGCTAAAACTGTTGAAAGAGGTGAGTTTTGAGGGCGGACTGGAAGGAGGAGAGAGAGAGTGTTTCTGACGGAGAGAGAGTGGGAGAGTGTTCCAGGTGGATGGACCGTAGACGGAGAAGGAGCGGGGGCCGAAAGTGTTAAGTTTGGTGCGAGGGATGTGGAGGCAGAGAGGGTCGGAGGCAGAGCGGAGGGAGCGGGAAGGTGTGTAGGGGTGAAGTAAGTTGGAGAGATAGGCAGGAGCGCAGTTGTTCAGAGATTTGTAGCAGAGAGACAGAACTTTGTATTGGATGCGTTGGGGGATGGGGAGCCAGTGAAGGAGTTTGAGCAGGGGTGTGATGTGGTCGGATTTTTTCTTTCTGAGGATGAGGCGGGCAGCATTGTTCTGGACGCGTTGGAGAGTGAAAGTGGTGGAGTGAGGGAGACCGGAAAGGAGGGAGTTGCAATAGTCGATACGAGATAAGATGAGAGAGACAGCAAGTTTGGTGGCAGCTTCGGTAGTGAGGTATTTTCTGATCTGACTGATGCGGCGGAGGTGGAAATAGCATGCCTGGGTCGTGGCGGAGACGAAGCTGGTCATGGTCAGAGAGGAATCGAGGATGACGCCGAGGTTCTTGGCCGAGTCAGAGAGGGAGATGGGGGTGCTATCGAGTTGAAGGTGGAGAGAGGGAGGGAGCTGGGAGAGTTTCTGGCGAGTGCCTACCAGCAAGATCAAGTCTTGCAACATACACCCGACACTGTAGCTGGCAAGTGTGAGGCAGTAGAACAATCAAGTAAGTATATATTTGTGTATATATGCTGACAATAAAAGCAGATGTGCAAACCTAATATTTCGCTTACACTCTGTGTTGATATATCACTGTCCAAGTAAGGCTTTCATTGTTCTCCGTAGGAAGCTGACAGAGTGTGAAACAGTGATGCCATGAATGGAATGGCTGGTGTGATTTGCGGTACATTTACATACTTTTGGGTGAAAACAATAACCTGTGACATTTAGCTGGCCTTGCACCTGTGTGTAGCAGGAATGTGATTTCTTCAGTCCCACGCTGTCTTATCGGCTAATTTCACACAAAATCCTGGGAACTGACATGCCTCGAGTAAGGTGGAATTTCCGGATGCAGATGGGCATTTGACTTTAATTATACCTGTCTGGCCACTGCCGCACACTCTGAGTTGCTCCTAGAAACAGAAACTGTAGATTAACCACAATGCTGCGCTTGTGCATTTGTCTGTCAGGAACATAGGGGTCCGATGATAGTAGCTTTGACTAATGCAAATCCACTGCGCCACCGCGTGCGCGCCAGCGCCTACTAAGCTCAAGGCAGAATACAAGAAAGGCGAAAGGCACACGCGAAAGACGATGCACTGTGATACCAGAGCAGTTTTCAACCCTCAAAGCAACCATCCGCCTAAAACCTCGAACTGAACAGGCTCGGTAGATATTTTGCCACAAATCTATACCAACCTTGTCTTCCGATCAAAACTGATAGTTTAGTATCAAGGCTTTTTGCAAAGTTAAGCATGATCCATAGCAGACATCCGAGTCAGGGTTTTAGATGTGGCCGGAAATACGCCGCAAGCTCATTTTTATTGGTTTATGTAAATTAGCATATCCAATGAAATTAAAACAAGAGTGCGTCTTACTGTCGACATGAACTTGTGACCCGGGCTCCACGCAGCAGTCGCTTTTGTAGTCCAAGAGCTAGCCCGATCTACCGTGCACCCCCCATCCCCGTCTTCCCCCCCCCCCATCCCCCCCACCCCCCCCACCCCCGCCAGTACTCCATAAGATTGGTTTCAACGTGTACCTTAGTATGTCCTGAGATGTTTAAGCGATGTTCCCCTAAAATCCTTAGGAACACACAAGAGATATAGCCGATGGCGCAAGGGTACGCTTTTCACGGATGCTAAAATGAGCATGATAAACATTTTCCTCTAAATAAATCTGAATTCATTTCAGAAGCCCAAAATCAGTCAATATTATGTTAAGGCACACCTTCTGCGTCCTCTGCAAAAATACGTAATGAAACAATATTTAATCTGTGGCTCACAGAGAAGGTATTTGTGCACCCAGTAAATGGCCATTTCCGCAACATCGCAAAAAAATTAAAAACATATAAAAAAAATAATATGTCAGGTGCCTTCAGACATTTTATATAGCACTGGCAGTCCATTTTCAAGCTTACATCTTTAAATCAGGATGTCATAATTATTATAAACTTGACTAGGTGATGTTGTTGTTACTATGAGTGCCACATTGATTGATTTTGTATCCCTACCCCAAAGTTGTAAAAAATACATAAAATTAATTAGAAACATTTACTAAAGTTATTTCATTTCATTTTGACCCCTCTTTACCTACTAAGTTTCAATTATTTGAGCATAAGGTGCAAGCAAATGAGGAAAGTCGGCATCCTTTACGGGTCGTTTGTGGTGAATGATAGCTTCTTCCCATTACAATTGCTAGATTGGCAAACGTACGTTGTCTCCGATGCCCTCAGATATTTTGTTTACAACTGATAGGTCTTTTTTTTTAAGGTTTTAATGGTTAGGATAGAGTACCACAGTTACTCCCAATCTAATTTTATGATGCTGTGATTCATGTAGGGGCCACAGTGGCTGATTCTGCTGCCCTTCCCCCATTTTACCAGTACGCAAAGGAACGCAAAATGATCATAAAAATTGCTTATATCATACTCCTCTGTTTAAATATTTTTGTTGCCAGTTTTTTTTTAAACAAAGTATGCACATGGAGCATACAATTTGTGATCGTTTTATTAATTTCAATGTGACCCATCAATGTAATAGTAATTCTTTTTTGTTGTTGTTGTTGTTGTTAAAGCATAAAAATTGGTTGTACATTGCTTAACGTCCCGACAGCAACAAGACTTTCTCAGGACGTGCCTGCACTGCTTCTGAAAAAAAAATACTTAACAGAATATTGAATGTATGTCGCCAGCCGATCTAATACACTAAATAAACCTAAGACCATTTAGCAACACACATCCATACAAGAGTTACAGGCAGCGCAGACAGTAGGGAGAGTATAAAAAAGGAAAATACAGGTAAATGGACCAAGGGTAGACAGAAACACATGCCCCAGAATAGAGGGGAAAACCCACCCTGTGGGGCTAACCAAGGTGACCCTGGGAACTAAAAAGTAGTTAACCCCACCCAAGTCCCCCAGGGCAGCCCTGTGTGGGGGGTTAAAGCATAAAAAGGGTTAAACGTCTGTAAACAGGGGCTGCTGTTGAAGAACTTCCTCGTTAATAGAACAGCAAGAACGGCACATTCAGCAGTCTTGTCAAACTCAGGGAAGGTAGCTGATGTGTCTGATGCTGTTCTTGGTCTACATTAATGACATCAGGACAGTACAGCAGTACCAAGGTTCGTCTCGAACATCCTCCATACGGATGACTTTGCGGTGTGGAGCACAGCAGAACACACTGAAATAGCATCCTGCAGAATCCAGGATGCTGCCAATAGAATCAGCAGCTGAACTGAAAGATGGCCACTCAAACTGAACCATCTTTTTCAATTATCAGATGGAAGAGATCACCTTGAAAACTGGATACTTTCCAGTACCAAAGACAGACAGGCCAACTTTAATGGCAACAAATGCATTACTGGACTCACGTGGAGGCCTCACATCGAAGCCAAGGAAGCTCGAGTTCCAGGGAAAAAAAGTCTCTGATAAGGAAATTGCTGGGGAGATCACATTGGCGCAAATTGCAGCATCCTGGCACAAGCAAACACCAGTTCGGTCAGACCAGTAATGGAGTACCAAGATACTTTGACAACATGAAACACTCCCTGCAAAAAAAAAAAAAAAAAAAATGCCAGGCATGACAAGATGCAGAACATGGGTCATTCTCATGATGCAGTGACATTCTTAGAGCTATCTGGAATATTTTCTTAGCATTGTTTTGGCTGTTGGGAACCATGAAACTTTATTACGCATATTCATATTTACACCTTTCTAGACAAAAATAAATGAGAAGTAAAGACCATACTAGACCCGCCTAACGCTAGGTAAAATATCTCATAAAAGACCAGCTAATTCAGTCTATCATTTTTACTTTTTTTCTCTCCACTAAACAAACAGCAATCAAATTGAATAGTCACATTTTGATCAGAATACAGTCCAACTTTTCACATATTTTACGGACATTAAAGGGATCGGAGACACGACACCTCCCTGAGATACATCTTCCCTAAGTTTGACAAGACTGCTGAGTGTGCCGTCGACTTCAATCATGCAATTCTGTTGAAGAGGAAGTCTTTCAGCCATTGGTACATCGTGCCTCCAACTCCAGACGGTAGACACTTTAACAGCAGCCCTTGTTTACAGACTCCACCACCACCACCCCCCACCCCCCCTTATGTTTTTAATCCAAAATAGTTACAATATTGATGGGTCACATTGAAATTAATGAAATGATCACATATTTTTATACTCAGTATGCATACTTTGTTAGGAAAACTGGAAACAAAAATATATAAACAGAGGAGTATGACGTAAACAATTTTTTTGATCATTTTGCGTTCCATTGCGTACTGGTAAAATGGGGGTATGGCAGCAGATTCAACCACTATGGACCCTAAATGCATCACAGCATCATACAATCAGGTTGGGAGTAACTGTGGTACTCTATCCTAATCAAAATAAAACTTAAATAAGACCTATCAATTGTATACAAAATTTATGGGGGCATCGGAAACTTTTTTTCTTTTTTCGATTTCGCAGAAATGGCCATTTTACTGGGTCCACAAATACCTTCACTGTGAGCCACAGACACAATATTTTTCATTCTGTTTTTGCAGAGGACGCAGAAGGTATGCCTTAACATAATATTGACTGATTTGGGCTCCTGTAATAAATTCTGATTTATTCAGAGCAAAATGTTTCTTAAGCTAACTTTAGGATCCGCGAAGAGCGTGAATGGGGTGCCCTTGCGCTATCGGCTATATCTCTGGTGTGTTCCTAAGGATTTTATGGGAACATGGCCTAAACATCTCAGGACATACACTTTGAAACCCATCTTATTGAGTATTGCAAAGAAGTACCCAACGGAGAAAGAAACACGCTTAGAAAAAAACGGTACAACACAATTTATTAACAATTTACGCTTGTCAGTCACCTTTTTGGTCTGGATTGCTTATTGAGTATTGTGGGGGGGGGGGGGGGGGCACGGTAGCCAAGACTGGCTTATGGAGTATAGGTGCTTATTTCCCCCAGCCCCGTAAAAGGTCCACTTTAATGGAGTCTGGTTGAAACACTGCTCAGTTGTCAATATCTTTTCGAGTAATTCTCTTCGACTTTAGAGTAAACACGGCAGAAAACAATGGATGCACTGCAGTGCACAGAGGCCTCTTTCACGGCACTCTACTAAAGGGTTTAACGTTGAACTCTAGATGTTGAGAAAGAGGTGGCGGAGTTCGCCAAAATCGAACAGGTTCTCGTTGTCTAATCACCGCCGTGAGATGGCCTTAGTCGCCTGCTCGGCGTTAAACCCAAATAACTAACTCGTCGTCTAATCTCTCAGTGTCAGCAGTCATCCGCACTGATGCCGCTAGTTGTGGTTTGTCCTGACGACCCCTCTCGATATACTTCTTCAGCAGATTAGCATGGTAAGTCTTCACCTTTTTGTTGACATTGACTATGTAGTCGTTGATGCCAACCACCGCGTCAACAACGTAGGGTCCCTTCCACTGCATCAGGAGTTTGTTGTTATCGATAGGAAGAAGAACCAGCACCTGGTCACCTGGCTGGGATCGTCGAGGTTTCGCTTAATGATCATAGTAATTGTTACGATTGTGGTTGTGTTATCCTGTGAGAGCGTACATGTGTTATTCGTAGGTTACGATATGTTGTTTATTTGAGCTATCACGGTTATGATTTCGTGCCTTTTTAGTAAGATTTTCTTTTGTTCGTGAGTAGAGCCGCTTTCGTTTTGTTAAGTTTAGTCCGGAACGTTGTAGACAGGTCGCACTGTCTGGTGGCCTCGTAAGTGTCACGTCGATTAGTTGACATCTGACATCGCTACATTTTCGCTACTTTTAGCGCGTGAAGTGAGCCGCTTTTATTTTTGTTTGGTGAATGTTCTCGTACCTTTTTGAGCTATCATAGATAGGGATACCATACTTTTATGTGTTTTCATTATACGCTAGAATTTAGAGCTGAAGTGAGCAGCCGTGTTTTTGTAGCCTGATATATTGTTTCTGGAAAGTTTATGTTAATGAGCTTCGGCTGCGTGTTTCGTTCTGCCGGTTGTTTAAGTTCATGATTTCCGTAGAAGATTCTACTGAGATTTTGATAGTGTATATAAGGAGGGCGCTGGGAAAGCCCGTGAGTACATTGTCTTGCTTTGTCAGTTGTAGAGATACGCAGTTTATTGCGAGAGACGCTGTGTATGAGAAACTTTGTGTCGTAGTTAGGACATCGCAGAAGAGACTTTGTATTCAGTAGTTTGTGCATTTGAGAGTGCATTACTGTGTGGATATCGCTTCGATGAATTAAATATTGTTGGAACTGTTACTCCAGTATTGTCCTTAAGCCACGTGTGACGGATTGCAGCTGAACGAGGTTTACTTTAAAGAACTCTACGTGCGTGTGTGTCTGGTGTGTTTATCATACTTCGACTACAACTCCACCACGTAACATTTTGGCGACCCCGACGAGACCTCTTCAGTTGGTTCAGTGGAAAGGGTAGCAGGAGAAAACAGCCAGCAGTGAAAATTCAGAGATGGCGACATCGGAATTGGAGACATTCCTGAAAATTGGAAAGGAATGTGGACTCGAAGGAGCTCAACTCCTCGAGTTTGTAATGGAGAGAGAAGAAAAAGAAGAAAAGAGACGAGAGAGAGAAAAAAAAGGAGAGATTGGAGAGAGAAGAGAAAGAAGAAAAGAAACGAGAGAAAGAAGAAAAGGAGATACTTGAAAGAGAAGAAAGAACCAAAGAACGTGAAATCAGGAGACTCGAAATCCAAGCAGAAGAAGCAGAGAAACAGCGAAGAGAAGCAGAGAAACAACGAGAAGAGGAGCGAAAAGAGGCGAAGAGGCAGCGTGAACACGAAATTCATCTAAAGCAGATGGAGATAGAGGCACAGAGCCAGCGAACTAATGAAGCAACAGCATTAGCGAGCAGAGAACAAACAGCCCGTGCACCAAAACTTCCACCTTTCATTGAAAATTCAGATAAGATGGACGCTTATCTGGAGCGATTCGAGCGCTTCGCAAATAGCAACAATTGGAAACAAGAGACTTGGCCTATTAAACTGAGCGCACTTCTAACTGGCAAAGCGCTTGAATTTTACACCCGTTTGCCAAGAGAAGAAGCCGAAGATTATACTCAGTTGAAAGCCGCCCTGTTGAGACAGTACGACTTCACTGAAGAAGGTTACAGGCGACGATTTCGGAACTGCAAGCCTGAAGAAGGAGAAACACCCGACCTATTCATTGAGAGAATTAGAAGCTACCTGGAGAAATGGATAGAGCTTGCTGGTCTAAACAGAGAGTACCAAGACCTGTGCGACCTCATCATCAAAGAACAAGTTTTCAGCGCATGTTCTAAGGACCTGGCCGCCCATCTCAGAGAGCAAAAAGACCAGTCACTAAAGGCCCTGGCCGACTTCGCTCAAAGATACCTTGACGCTCACAACATGAAGTTCGGGTCCAGTAAACCACAGCGTGTGTCTACACCAGCAGAGGAAATCCACAATGTCATAGACACCCCGAGATACAAGCCGGTGGAGAACCTGACATGTTTTCTCTGTGGAAAGCAAGGTCACAAAGCGATACGGTGTCCTTCTAAAGATGTTCCCCGAGGCGACAACATCAGAAGATCCAACCAAGATCGTGGGATAGCAGGCAGAAGCAGTACCACGTCTCAACACAGAGCTGCCGCTGTATTAGCCAATGATGTGACGTCAACCAGTGACTTTGAGTTTAGAGAAAAGCGAGTGACACCAGAACTGATCGAATCTTTCAGAAAGAATGGACGCATCCCAGTAAGAGATGGGACTACATTTTTACCGTCTCAAACATCGCGCTGCCTGAGAATGAAGTGCCGAACATGCCGGTGGTGTCAGGATTCGTCGGCGACACACCAGTGAGAGTGTTGAGAGACACTGGTTGTAGCTGCATCATCGTGAGAGAGGACCTAGTAGCTGAAGACCAGAAGCTACAGGAGTGGACCACCATCATTTTAGCTGACGGAACTGTAAGGATTATCCCCCTTGCCAAAGTCAGTGTCGACACCCCATACTTGACAGGAGAGGTGAAGGCGTTGTGCGTGAAGACACCAGTCTACGACCTCATCATCGGAAACATTAATGGTGCCAGAAACGCAGACGATCCAAATCCAGAGTGGAGACCTGAAATATGTTCTGTTACCACGAGAAATCAAGCAAAGAAGAGTCACCAGACCATCCCTCTAAAAGTGGCGGACAACACGGAAGCAGCAGTGGTGAATAAAGAAAGGCTGGTGGAGCTACAGAGAGCCGACACCACGCTTGACAAGTTCCGAGGTCAGACCGAGCCCGTAACGCGAAAGGGAAAAGAGATAACCTTCGAGACCAGAAAAGATATCCTGTACCGGATATTCGACAGCAGTAGAGATAAACCTGTACGTCAAGTAGTAGTTCCTGAACCTTTGAGAATGCAGGTGATAAAATTGGCACATGATTCCATATTAGGAGGACATTTGGGAATCAACAAGACGCTCGATAGAATCCGAGCCGTCTTCTACTGGCCTGATATGGGAGGAGACGTCACCCGATTCTGCAGATCGTGCGACATATGCCAGAAGACAATCTACAAGGGAAAGGTGCCCAAGGTTCCTCTAGAGAAAATGCCATTGATCGATATGCCTTTCAAGCGGGTAGCTGTTGACCTTGTGGGGCCAATATCTCCTCCGAGTGAAGATGGTTATCGATACATTTTGACCCTGGTGGACTACGCTACACATTATCCTGAAGCCATACCATTGAAAAAGATCGATACTCCAACAGTAGCAGAGGCGCTCGTCGACATGTTCAGCCGTTTAGGAATTCCTGAAGAGATCCTGGGTGACCTAGGAACTCAGTTCGTCTCAGACTGCATGGAGGAAGTCAACCGGCTATTGAGCATCCGACACCTTACTACCTTATCACCCCATGTGTAATGGGCTGGTTGAAAAGTTTAATGGAACTTTAAAGGCTATGTTGAAGAAACTGTGCGCTGAGCAGCCAAGGTTGTGGCATATATACATCAATGCCTTGCTCTTCGCATACCGTGAAGTTCCTCAGGATTCGACAGGGTTTTCCCCTTTTGAATTACTGTACGGTAGGACTGTAAGGGGGCCCATGCACATCCTGAAGGAGCTGTGGACCAAGGATATCGACGCACCTGAGGTGAAAATCAGCTACCAGTACGTCTTCGACCTAAGAGAGAAGCTGGAAGATACCCTCAGGATGGCTCGAGAAGAACTACGGAAGGCGCAGAACAAGGGGAAGTATTACTATGATCGTAAGGCAAAACCTCGACGATTCCAGCCAGGTGACCAAGTGTTGGTTCTTCTTCCTACCGACAACAACAAACTTCTGATGCAGTGGAAGGGACCATACGCTGTCGACACGGTGGTTGGCATCAACGACTACAGAGTCAAAGTCAACAACAAGGTGAAAACGTACCATGCTAATTTGCTGAAGAAGTATATTGCGAGAGGTCGTCAAGACAAAACACAAATGGCCGCATCGGTGCGTCTTGCTGATGACGAAAGACTAGACGACGAGAACCTTTTTGACATTAAACTACAGTCTATCAAGGGTTCGCAGAACTTCGGAGCAGATTATCTGAGCAGAGCAGTTTGAATGAACATTTCTGTGTCAAGAACATTTGTATGAAACATTTCCATGCTCAGGACTGTTTACAGGAACTGTGAGACGTTTATTTTAAATTGATTTTGATGTGAAGTTATATTTGTGTAGGGTTTTGTGTAGGTTTACACAGCCACAACCGTATTTTTTTTTAATTTGAGAAGAAATTTTTGTGAAATTTCATTCTTAAGAGGGGGGTAATGTTACGATTGTGGTTGTGTTATCCTGTGAGAGCGTACATGTGTTATTCGTAGGTTACGATATGTTGTTTATTTGAGCTATCACGGTTATGATTTCGTGCCTTTTTAGTAAGATGTTCTTTTGTACGTGAGTAGAGCCGTTTTCGTTTTGTTAAGTTTAGTCCGGAACGTTGTAGACAGGTCGCACTGTCTGGTGGCCTCGTAAGTGTCACGTCGATTAGTTGACATCTGACATCGCTACATTTTCGCTACTTTTAGCGCGTGAAGTGAGCCTTTATTTTTGTTTGGTGAATGTTCTCGTACCTTTTTGAGCTATCATAGATAGGGATACCACACTTTTATGTGTTTTCATTATACGCTAGAATTTAGAGCTGAAGTGAGCAGCCGTGTTTTTGTAGCCTGATATATTGTTTCTGGAAAGTTTATGTTAATGAGCTTCGGCTGCGTGTTTCGTTCTGCCGGTTGTTTGAGTTCATGATTTCCGTAGAAGATTCTAGATTTTAATAGTGTATATAAGGAGGGCGCTGGGAAAGCCCGTGAGTACATTGTCTTGCTTTGTCAGTTGTAGAGATACGCAGTTTATTGCGAGAGACGCTGTGTATGAGAAACTTTGTGTCGTAGTTAGGACATCGCAGAAGAGACTTTGTATTCAGTAGTTTGTGCATTTGAGAGTGCATTACTGTGTGGATATCGCATCGCTGAATTAAATATTGCTGGAACTGTTACTCCAGTATTGTCTACATCCTTAAGCCACGTGTGACGGATTGCAGCTGAACGAGGTTCACTTTAAAGAACTCTACGTGCGTGTGTGTCTGGTGTGTTTATCATACTTCGACTACAACTCCACCACGTAACAGTAATGCTTTTCCTTGTTCTGTGCTTTCTCCAGTTCTCTCTCGCAGGTCAAAGACATACTGGTAGCTGATCTTCATCTCGGGCGCGTCGATATCTTTGGTCCACAGCAACTTCAGGATGTGCATGGGTCCCCTTACAGTCCTGCCGTATAGTAATTCAAAAGGGGAAAACCCTGTCAAATCTTGAGGAATTTCACGGTATGCGAAGAGCAAGGCATTAATGTATCTATGCCACAACCTTGGCTGCTCAGCACACAGTCTCTTCAGCACAGCCTTCAATGTTCCGTTAAACTTTTCAACCAACCCGTTACACATGGGGTGCTAAGGAGTGGTAGTAAGGTGTTGGATACTCAACAGCCGGTTGACTTCCTCCATGCAATCCGAGACGAACTGGGTCCCTAGATCACTTAGGATCTCTTGAGGAATCCCCAAACGGCTGAACATGTCGACGCGCGCCTCTGCCACTGTTGGAGTGTCGATCCTCTTCAATGGTATGGCCTCAGGATAACATGTAGCGTTGTCCACCAAGGTCAAAATGTATCGATGACTATCTTCACTTGGAGGAGATATTGGCCCCGCTAGGTCCACAGCTACCCGCTTGAAAGGCATATCGATCAGTGGCATTTTCTCTAGAGGAACCTTGGACACCTTGGAGATTGTCTTCTGGCATATGTCGCACGACCTGCAAAATCGGGTGACGTCGCTTCCCATATCAGGCCAGTAGAAGACGGCTCCGATTCTGTCGAGGGTCTTGCTGATTCCCAGGTGTCGTCCCAATATGGAATCATGGGCCAATCTCATCACCTGCATCCTCAGCGGTTCAGGAACTACTACTTGACGTACAGGTTTGCCCCATTGCTGTTGAATATCTGGTACATGATATTTTTCCTGGTCTCAAAGGTTATCTCCTTTCCCCTTCATGGGCTCGACCTGACCTCGGAACTTGTCAAGCGTGAGGTCGGCTCTCTGTAGCTCCACCAGCCTGTCCCTATTCACCACGGCTGCTTTCGTGTTGTCGGCCACTTTTAGAGGGATGGTTTGGTGACTCCTTTTTGCCTGACCTCTCGTAGTGACAACACAGGTTTCAGGTTTCCACTCTGGATCTAGATCCACTGCGTTTCCGGCACCGTCAACGTTTCCGATGATGAGGTCGTAGACTGGGGTCTTCACGCATAACGCCTTCACCTCTCCTGTCAGGTACGGGGTGTTAACACTGACCTTGGCAAGGGGGATAATTCTCACAGTTCCATCGGCCAAGATGAGGGTTGTCTAATCCTGTAGCTTCTGGTCTTCAGCTACTAAGTCCTCTCTCACGATGACGCAGCTAAAACCGGTGTCTCTCAGCACTCTCACTGATGCGTTGCCGACGAATCCTGACACCACCGGTATTTTCGGCACTTCATTCTTAGGCAGAGCGATGTTTGAGACTGGTAAGAATGTAGCCCCATCACCAACTGGAATACGTTCACTTCTTCTGAAAGACTCGATTAGCTCCGATGTCGCCCGCCTTTCTCCAGACTCAAAGTTACTGGATGACGTCACATCATTGGCAAGTACAGCGGCGGCGGCTCTGTGTTGAGACATGATACTACTTCTGCCTGCTATCCAGCGGTCTTGGTTGGGTCTTCTGGTGTTATCGCCTCGGGGAACATCCTTGGAAGGACACCGTATCGCTTTGTGTCCCCTCTTTCAACAAAGGAAACGATGTCAGGCTGTCCACCGGCATGTGTTTCGGGGTGTCTGTGACGTCGTGGATTTCCTCTGCTGGCGCAGACACACACTGCAGCTTACCGGGCCCAAATTTCATGTTGTGGGCGTCCAGGTATCTTTGAAAGAAGTCTGCAAGGACCTTCATGGACTGGTCCTTTTGCTCCCTGAGGTGGGCTGCCAGGTCCTTAGAACATGCGTTGGGGACTTTTTCTTTGATGATGAGGTCACACAGGTCCTGGTACACCTTGCTTAGACCAGCCAGCTCTATCCGTTTCTCCAGGTAGTTCCTGGTTGTTTTAATGAACAGGCCGGGTGTTTCTCCTTCGGCCTCAGGTTTGCAGTTCCGAAATCGTCGTCTGTAACCTTCTTCGGTGAAGTCGTACTGTCTCAGCAGGGCGGCTCTCAACTGCGTATAATCTTCAGCTTCTTCTCTTGGCAAGCGGGTGTAAAATTCAAGCGCTTTGCAGGTTAAAAGTGCGCTCAATTTGATGGCCCAAGTCTCTCGATTCCAGTTGTTGCTGCTTGTGAAGCGCTCGAATCGTTCCAGGTAAGTGTCCATCTTATCTGAATTTTCTACTAAAGGCGGTAGTTTTGGCGCACGGGCTGCTGTTTGCTATCTGCTGGCTAAGGCTGTTGCTTCAGTTGCCCTCTGGCTCTGTGCCTCTATCTTTCTCTGCTTTAGATGAATTTCGTGTTTTCGCTGCCCATCCGCCTCTTCTCGCTGTCCTTCTGTCTCTTCTCGCTGTTTCTCTGCCACTGCTGCTTGAATTTCGAGTTTCTTGATTTCGAGCTTATTAGCTTTTACTTCTCTCTCCAGTCTCTTTTCCTCTTTCTCTTATTTTTTAAATCTCCAGTCTCTCCTTCCTTTACAAACTCGAGGAGTTGAGCTCCTTCGAGTCCACATTCCTTTCCAATGTTTAGGAATGTCTCCATTTCCGATATCGCCATCTCTGCGTTTCACTGCTGGCTGTTGTCCCCGGCTACCCTTTCCACTGAGCCAACTGAAGAAGCCCCGTTGTAGGTGTCAAAATGTTACGTGGTAGTCGTAGTCGTAGTATGATAAACACACAAGTCGCACGCACGTAAGGTTCTTTTAAAGAAACTTCACTCAGCTGCAACCCGCCACACGTGGCTTAAGGATGTAAACCACACTGGAGTAACAGTTGGAACAATTATTGCAGCGATGCGATCTCCACACAATGCATTCACAAATGCACCAAAACTGATTCACTCTCTCCTCTACAATGCATCAACACTTTTGACACACGGCGCCTCTCATACAATGTACAACACTGTTACACGGCATAATTCCGTCACTGACAATGTACCACGATACCTTGCGTATCTCTCTCAATGTCAATGTACCAACGATACGCTGCAGTTCTCTACAACTGACAATGTACAAACTCGCTTCCTAGCACAGTCTTTTATAGTATATGCTTTCCAGAATAAACTAGCAAATTCATACAACACAACAAATTGAAACAGAACACGTAACTGGAACTCATAAATATTGATGAAAAAGAATTTACTAGAATGAACTACAAAAATTCGACTACTATTTTAAGCGCCTTTTATACAGTGTTGCAAACTGTTGCCGACACTTTGACGTCACATGTGAGGTCACTCGACAGAGCGCGACTTCAGTCGAACGTTCTGGTCTATTCTCATCGAATCTACGCATCACAAAAATCGACCGCTATTCTCCGTGCGGTTTTTCTAAAATCTTCCGGTCTAATATCCGCGTACCACAACACAGTCAATTCCGCTCTTCGCACGAACGAGAATGAATCCTACTGAAAAGGTACGTGATTCGTATTCAAAATAGCTCAAATAAATATCGGATCGTTTCCTACGATTAATACACACATGCTCTCACAGCATGACACAACCACAAACGTAACACTATCATCGGACCCCTTTGGTCAGAAGTACTTCTAAATATTTATTATTGGCAGTGTCTTCATCTCGTTTACATAAAATGTTTCTGAGAAAAAGTGTGTGAAAAGATTCTGTCAAGACATTAAAATTTGTCAGAAACTTTTACTTTTCTATTTAGATCTCTGTGGAAGTTTGATGTTGCGAGTTTCATTTTCCCCCCTTTACCCAGTGATTAGAACCAGTCAGCTCTCTGTTCTTTCCTCAAGTTTCTCAGGATTTGGGTACTAACTGGTGAAGCGAAGGCTATCCAATTCTTCTGGGAGATCAACTTCGGACCTCGTTGTGACACACATGTCAGCGACCCTGTTGATTCCCTGGCACTGGCTCTCTTTTCAGTCTCCTGGTCTGTGGACAAGTATTGAGTGCAGCATTGGAAATACGTTTGACGTTTTAACTAAATCGTACACATATATACTATTTATATTTTTTGTAATTTCTCTTTTAGGGATTTCACCATTAAACTACCTGGCCATGGCTGCAGAGTGCAAAGTCTGAAATAGCAAGCTAGAATATAAAAATAGACCTGCTGGAGGAGGAGATCAGATCACTAATTTGACAAATATAAATGATCATCTCAAGGCTGCAAAGAACTAAAGGTGTGCATACGCAACCAGCAGAAGAAGAAGTATTTGGAGTGGAGTTTGTGATAAAAAAGCAGAGACAGCTAAACAACCTGTTCCAGTTCTGCACTGAGTTAACATATGTTTGGTTTTGGCTTTGTTGTCATTTCTGTTGCCAAATGGTCAATCTTTTAAGCACAAGTATAGTGAAAAAGGACAGACTTTCAGCACCTACAGGCACACGATAGATTGTTTCTCACTCTTTGGTGATTGAGAAATTTTGAAGACATCATAATAAAGCGAAGATGAGTTTTGAATCTATTATTCCTGTGCTATCAAATTGTGTCACTGTAAATTAGCCATTTATGAGCTGAACCATTATTTCTCCGTGGGTTGTGTTTTGGCATGTAAACCACTCACATTCCAGAATAAACGATAGTTTACCAGTTAATAATAGTTTTGATTTTATTTTAGTTGATGCTTACTTCTTGCTTGTGTTGATGTGGCATGTTATGGGCCTTTTCGTCCGCTGCTCCGATGGCCTGGCTAGCACACAATGGTTTAATTATTGGGACAGATGCGATCTTGGTGTCTCTTGATATTGCGGCTCCCCAGGCTTGTGGAATGACGCTGCAGCTCAGTCGGTTAGGCGCATGGGTCGAACAGTTTAGCTGCCTTGAAATACTAAAGAGTTTTCTGAAACCCAGTGACATGAGCACTGTGACCATTCAATCTGAAATACAAATCATACATGCATGGTTATTTATCAATTTCTCTCTCTCTCTCTCTCTCTCTCTCTCTCTCTCTCTCTCTCTCTCTCTCTCTCTCTCTCTCTCTCTCTCTCTCTCTCTCTCTCTCTCTCTCTCTCTCTCTCACACACACACACACACACTTCAATTTTATTTGGGAGTGAAAGTAATCAGCTCAGCCTGACACTGTAAACACAGCCGGAAAAAGAGAGCGCTGAGCAGCACTGCCATTTTGCTACGACGAGACGAGGTGGACTAAAATGGCTCTGATAAGCGTCCTAAGTTTTTTTTTTAAGCAACACCAATAACAAAAACACTTACTCGGCTCAGCAGGCACATAGCTTCTGTGACTGTGCTGGGTGATGATCATGTCCACGTACATTTGTTTGTGGATCGGCGCGTTCTTCAGTGAAGATCTGCGACCGGTGATACACGGATGCAACTTGAAGGGCATGCCAGTTGTGTGATAAATACGAACGGTATCATTGAAACTTGACGCAAACTTGCTTTGCCTCGATCAGGGCCGTTTTTGACAAAGCAGAAAAATGCAGGTTTGTAGAATTTGCAAGGCATTCAATCGAATTACGCGCGCTAACATCCGCCATATTGTCCAAGGGACAGGATAGCTTGTGGGACCCAGCAACAATTACTAGGGGGCATGGCTTGTGATGCGCGCGCTCGGTGAGGTCTATTGGTGCGCTGGCACCTAAGACTCATGTCGCTTTTTATTGAATTTAGTGGCTGCAGTGTCATCTAAGACGTACGAATACGTGCAGTGTCAATATAGGTGGGAGACACCCGACACATTCAGATGATGATCGCTGTGCAGTCTCGCAGTAACCGTTTGACTGCCACCAAAAATACGACACCGAAGGGAGACCTCTACTGACATTTAAGTTAACCCCTTTGCGTGTCGGTAGCGGTTTTAGTCGCGATGATTCCAACAGGGATCATCGCGACTAAAATCGCTACCGACACGCAAAGGGTCACTGTTTGAGTGGAAAGGGTTGGATCGTAACTCATGCGCTAGTATGCTTCAACTTCTCTACTTGCAACAATGCTGGAAGGAACGCCGCCGCGTGGTCAGTTGTATATGATTAATGACAGTGTAGGCAGTGTACATAGTAAAAGTCTCAAGTCGAGTTTAAAGACCCACTACCGCCGTAACTGTTAAAATATACACTTTTGTAACAAATAGTTATGAAACACTACACACAGGTCTAGTTATGTTTTATTTAGACACAGGAAAATCTTAATATCAAGTAATCTGACAATGACTCCACTCCGTTCTATAAATGCAATGGTATCAGAACAAAAAACAACTAAAATAGATTGACACGCGAACGACTGCGCAAAATAAATAAGTGCTATTACGCATGTGTGTTTGCTCATGCATGTTCAACCTGCGGTTTTAGTTCGTTAGGTGTGTCGACAAGGCATAATGAACTCAAATGGTGCTGAAATGTGTCTTCAGATTTACGAGCAATGGTACTTTAACCCATATCATACTGAGGCTAAAAGGTTCAAATTTGTACTCTGCCATATGCAAGCTACATTATAGTACTTACAGATAAGGATATAGACCAATGGCTTTAGTTCAAGGGTTGTGCCTGAATAGCTTGGCGCCTAAAGGCGCCAAGCTATTCTGACACTACCCTTGAACTATTTTAGTCAAACTTATTTCACCCACTGGTGTATTCCGAATGATAAGGGTTCAGTGCATTCTTTGATTTTGTTTTACTTGCTGCAACGGAGCGCCGTTGGAAACAATGCTAACTGCTGCATTGACTCATTCGAGACGAACGACATCAGAGTGTACGCTGTTCATCTCGAATGAGTCAATATTGTAATTGTAGTGTAGAATCAATGTTTCGTGTGTTACAGTGCATTCTGCTAGCCCCTTTTTTACGAGTTGTAACGAATACACCACGGAGAACGAAACCGCCTCCTGTAACTGTCGCTCTATGGACTGTCCCAGTGCGAATTTCTCACTGCGCTGGCTGAACGCAGGAACGCTAACGCACACCCTGTCCCTTATCAGAGTTACGAAAGAGGACAACGGAAGACAGTTTGTATGTCAGCTGAACTGTGCAGGAGAAATCAGTAATGCTACATACACAGTGAAGGTTGCATGTGAGTCTTGATCATTGGAGCTCATTGTATGTCATATTTTATACGGGAGCGGGGGGGGGGGGGGGGGGGGGGGGGTCCGTGGCGCAGTGGTAGAGGCGGCTGCCACCAAAGTGATAGAACAACAGAGATTTGAAAAGCACCAAAATCGATATTGCCGCATTGATCACAAAATTACGCCATTTTTGACACTGACCCACCACCACTGCCTCGTCTCCCCAATACACCCTGTTAATTTTAAGTAAAACGCACGTTTGACAATGCGGCAATATCGATTTTGATGCTTTGTAAATATCTATTGTTCTATCTATATAAGAAGAGAGAATTCAAGAGAATTTCTTTTGTCTTCATTTGTCTTGATTAAACAACCTCTATTTTACTATAAAAGGGGGGGGGGGGGGGGGCGGTCCGTGGCGCAGTGGTAGAGGCGGCTACCACCAAAGAGATAGAACAATAGAGATTTGAAAAGCACCAAAATCAATATTGCCGCATTGATCACAAAATCACACCATTTTTGACACTGACCCACCACCACTGCCTCGTCTCCCCAATACTCACTGTTAATTTTAAATAAAACGCACGTTTGACAATGCGGCAATATCGATTTTGATGCTTTTTAAATAACTATTGTTCTATCTCTATAAGAAGAGAGAATACAAGAGAATTTCTTTTGTCTTCATTTGTCTTAAATAAACAACCTTTATTTTACTATAAAGGGGGAGGGGGGGGGGGGCGGTCCGTGGCGCAGTGATAGAGGCGGCTGCCACCAAAGAGATAGAACAATAGAGATTTGAAAAGCACCAAAATCGATATTGCCACATTGATCACAAAATCACACCATTTTTGACACTGACCCACCACCACTGCCTCGTCTCCCCAATACACCCTGTTAATTTTAAATAAAACGCACGTTTGACAATGCGGCAATATCGATTTTGATGCTTTTTAAATATCTATTGTTCTATCTCTATAAGAAGAGAGAATACTAGAGAATTTCTTTTGTCTTCATTTGTCTTAATTAAACAACCTTTATTTTACTATTTTTGCTAACAAAACTCATAATGACCACATCGCTCACATTTCCCCAAATCCCCTGTATTGCACTCTGCAAAAAATAAAGATTTTCAGAATCAATGCAATTGATGCCTAAAGCAAAATTATCTCCTGAGCTAATTAGACTATCAACGATGTAAGTCTGAACATACCCAAATGCACGTGGCAAATCGTCAGTGAATACTAGTCTAGCCGCTGTTATTGATTGTCGCTAACACGGCACACGTGCGCGCCACTGACGTCAATATCACTGGAGGCAACAGTCATGTGACATTCTGTAAACACACTTCGACCGGTCGCTTTATTTCATTTGCGACTCTGTGTGGAATGGTTGTGTGTTTTAGTGACGGACTAAATCTCAGACTTAATATTCAGTGTTATCACTAAATCGTGCAAAATATATACTACGGAAAGATTGGTAGTTTGTCTGTTAAAATTTGTGGTATTTTGAAACAACAAAAAGGCTTCACGATTGGCCTGCGGTGCGCCGAGAAAAAAATCTTTATGTTAGATCATTAGCCAGGCTAGTCTAGTGTAATTTGTCTGCACTAAACACTAACACTGCCCAGCTGCAGGTTATTACAGGATACTGAATGGGAAAAAACGGCGGCCTCTATTCATTATGGACAATTATTCTCAGCAATTGTGCGAATTTAGCCTGGCTAGGCTGTGTCAGTTGCACAGGGAAAATACGCCTATCGATCTCGCTGCATAGTAATGGCATGATGTGTTGAGGGTATAAACAGAAGATTGAGACTTTTCAAAACAGTCATTTGCTAAAACTTCCGTGCCATGGACAACTAAGAAATGAGAGACAGAACACAGAGTTAAATGACTTTGTTTATAAGGGCCATAGAAACCACGCTACCGCATGAGCGCCGTTACTGAGGCAGAACTGTGAAATACGATAAGGTTTAATTAGAAGATTGAGCCTTCTCAAAACAGAGTAATTTGTTAACACTTCCGTGTCGTGGACAACTAAGAAATGTGAGACAGATCACAGAGATAAATGACTCTTAACTCAAAGTCCTCGATCTAGTGTTTACACCCAAGCCTGGTTTTTACCGTAAACAAAAAGACTGCCAATGACAACCACGCTCCAGCGCGAGCGCGGTTTCTATCGTAAACAACAGAGACTGTCAGTGACAACCATATTGATTGCGTGCATGCGGTCTTGGTGGTTTTTTTTTTTCAGCCTCAGCGTGTTATATGCTAACTCTAAAACTAATTTTGCAGACTGGAGTCTACAATAAATATTTATGCATGCTGAATAAAGATTGCGTGTGTGTGTGTCTGTGTGTGTATGTGAGTGAATGTTGTATGTGTGTTTGTCTGTCTGTGTGTATGTATATGTGTGTGCATGCTTGTGTGTGTGTGTTTGTATATGCATGTGTATACATGCATGTGCATGCGTGTACGTGTGTGTGTGTGTATATGGATCAATTTGTGTATATGTGTGTTAGAGATATGAAAAAAGACATTTTAAGACCATTTATACCATTATCACTGAGCCAATACCCAAAAACACAGTCATTCTAATAAAAACAACACATACACACACACACACACATTGTTATCAAGTACCTACATGCACTTGATAACATTTTTTTTTAAAGTTACCTACAGATATTTGATAACAAATTTTCAAAGTCACCTACAACTGCCAACTAACTTTACAGGTACACGCCTTTACCACAGCTGACACTTAGTTCACTTCCAGCTGCCAGAGAGATAAGGCGCCGCGAGGTCACATTCCACTCTCGCCCGCTCATTCTATTTATATCACACTTGGTACTGTGCAGTACACACGGCTCTACAGCGTGACCGGCATTCTGCCGCTATAACAACTACCTACTGGTTTGTATTCATAACACATCTCTGCCTAAAGTGACTGTTGTGGAAGCAACATCGTTCAAAAATTGAAATTCTCACCTACACAGTGATACCAAACATGACAACATTATGACTTACACTTGTGTAGCAGGTTATGATGAAAATAAAGGGAACACGAATTTGTTGATGTATGATGTCGGTGTTTGTTGTAAAATTGACAGTTCCCACAGCCATAACACAAAGACGTAACTTTTCCCAATGATACACACTTGCATGCATAAGGGTCAGCATGCCTACAGTAAGTATCACTTACCGGATTTTCGTTCCATGGTGGAGGACGGAAGCAGGAGGGTAATTAATGAGGTCACTGACAGGTGTCAACAGACAAGTTCCAGACATCCGCCTTGGTGTACACTCCCGGAATTGGGGAAAGAGAGGGCTTAGTTACACGGATACTATTGGAGAAGATAGCCACGTTTCTTTCTTGGGAAATAGTGTAACACTAACAGTCAACCTTGTAAATGTACTTTTGATTTAACTTTTGATCATGATGGAGTCTGATGAAACGCGTACAGTCTGTGTACACACAGGTGTGTTCCATGCAATGAGAGTAAATGCATTGTGCAGAATATGTGGCGAGAGATCACAAAAGAAACACAGTGATAAAAAGTCATTTCTTTGTATCAATTATGAACACTTACTCCACAAGTGTTATGGAATTAATATCCAGGAAGACAAAGACTTGATGCACTCCAAAACAATGTGTAGGAGTTGCTATGGTCGGATGAAACGGATAGACTCGACTGAAACACGCGTGTCCGAGGAGACAACGCGAAATGCGGCGTCTGATATTGCCTCATCACAACACATTTGGACCATGTTCGATCCAAATATGAGTGTTGAAGAATGTGTCGCGTGTGTTCACTTCATGCAGCTAGGTAAAGGAGGACGACCAGCGAAGCGGGGTTCGCGGCATGGAAAGAAACGATCGTTTCAATCCGTGGAATTTGACACTCATAACACTGACACTAATAACAGCACTAATGAAGGTGATAGTGGTATACAAGTTTTCATTCTGCCGACGTCTAATCCCCGTAAAATGCCATGCACAGTCGATGCTCAAACGTCGCCGTTACAAAGAGTGTGGACCCCATCTCTACCAGCAAAGTGGACGCATGAAATAGCCATTTCACCCATTGAAAAAAATGGGTGTCGATATAGCCACATCTCCACATATCAAACGACCCAGCCTTCGACCTATCCAGGAACTGCAGATGCCACTGAAGAGCAGAAATGAATCAATGCAAGACATCAATGACAAGATTGCAAACTACATGCGTTTTTTTCAAAGTACTTTTCCAGCCAGTAGCATAATTCCGAAACAACATATCCTGGAATGTCACTGCGTTGAATTTATGACAAAGTGGGGATTTGGTTTGGCGCTTCATGGTGAGCAGGGAGGTGAAGAGAGTCATGCTACCATTAACATTCTAAAGAGCAGGACATATGGCTTGCAGACAGAGGAGGAAAAACTCAGACTGCTCATGACCGAGCACATGACACTCTCGTGTCACCCGTCCTCCACTCCATCATTCCTCCAGTAGTCAAACAGAAAAAAATTCTCGCATAGACGGCGCCGGAGTTGTGTATCTGTGAACAGAAACTCGGTATTCGGTTCTTATGCCTAGTGTGTCAGAAAATGTGTTAAACCTAATGGTATGTTTAAAAACACTGTTGAATATTGTGACCTGTTATGGACTGATCGGATTTCGGGATGGCAATAGCAGTCTATGGAGTACCGAGACGGCTGCGGGCTAGAAATGCCAGAACACGCGACCTGTCAGTGACCTCATTAACCACCCTCCTGCTTCCGTCCCCCACCATGGAACGAAAATCCGGTAAGTGATACTTACTGTAGGCATGCTGACCCTTATGCATGCAAGTGTGTTTCGTTGGGAAAAGTTACGTCTTCGTGTTATGGCTGTGGGAACTTTGTCAATTTCACAACAAACACCAACATCATACATCAACAAATTCGCGTTCCCTTTATTTTCATCATAACCTGCTACACAAGTGTAAGTCGTAATGTTGTCATGTTTGGTATCACTGTGTAGGTGAGAATTTCAACTTTTGAATGATGTTTCTTCCACAACAGTCACTTTAGGCAGAGATGTGTTATGAATACAAACCAGTAGGTAGTTGTTATAGCGGCAGAACGCTGGTCACGCTGTAGAGCCGTGTGTACCGCACAGTACCAAGTGTGATATAAATAGAATGAGTGGGCGAGAGTGGAATGTGACCTCGTGGCGCCTTATCTCTCTGGCAGCTGGAAGTGAACTAAGTGCTAGGCGCCAGCACTGGCTGGTAAAGCCGTGGGTAACTTTTTAAGTTCTTATAAGTTAGTTGGCTTAAGTTTTTATAAGTTAGTTGACATAAGAACTTATAAGTGACTTAAAATAAGAACTTATAATGACTTTAAAAAGAAATTATAAGAACCTAAACATAACAACTTGTAAGTTCTTGACTTAAGTCAACAACTTACTCGGAGAGCTTTGACAAGATACAAAGACAAAAAGATAACGTTTTTTCCCTCAGTAATAGTCTGGTGGTGGAGCTGATGGGATTAAATAGTTAGGCACAAGCGGCATGACCTCTCTTTGCGAAGAGTATTTCAGAAATAATGTACAATTATCAAAACTGATTTTTATTTGTTTAAACGATTTTGAAGTTTTTCCTTGGTTTCCTGTACACCAAGCTGTTTTCCTTTCTCTAAAAAAATAGCCTTCAGTTCTTCAACATTCATGGGAGATTGACTACGCATTTTATTCTGAATTTCAGACTTCTGTTGTTTGTAATTGCCCAAATCATCCTGCACTCTCATAAATTCATCGTCATTAATAAAATTGTCTTCCAAAGATTTACTGATAATAAGTTTCATACTACTCAACTTCGCACCAGCAAGAGTACTCAATGCTTCATGCTTCTGCAACTTTGTATGAAATCTTTTGTTAAGGCCTTCCAAACCAAAGCATACCAGACCTGTGGCAATGCTAGCTCCTTCAAGACCAACTCCAATTAAACTACCAATTCCAGTTGTTATCAAAACAATACCCCCTACAGAACATCCAGCTGAAACTGCACCCACAGCCATTGATGTGTTTTGTACAGAATTGAAAACCATCTTGTACCGTCTTTTGCACCTAGAGTATTTTGCCTCTTTACTCTCCAAATACTTCAACACATCTGTAATATTTGTTAATCGGAATGAGACGCTTGCGCTGTCTGCCTGTAATGTTTTATCAGGTGCAATTGGATCAGTCGTCACAAGTGTCTCAGTTGGCACAGGCGCAAGCGTCAGTATTTGTGGATACAAGTTCACCATTTTTTGTGACAAATATATTTTTTATTTAATCAGTGATTACATTTTGCAACTCGTCAAAATTGTATAATTTGCTGGCATAATACAATGAAACAAGATCTATGTGTTTAAGTTTTATGTAACTTAGATGAACGAAAGTTATTTTATCGACCACTATTTTTACAGCTGGAATACTGCTCGAAACGTCTATATCAACACCATTTCTAATAACAATAAAGACCTTTGTTGACTCTGTTACTGAGTCATCCCATGTAAGTTTGATTCCCTGTGCAACATCTGCCTCTTTGACAGAAGCTACAGACCTCATGATAATTTCAAATACTATTGTCGCTTCTCTAGCCTTGGCAACGTTTGCTGGCATAAACACAACAGAAGTATCCGATCTACCCTTTCTATGTGTAAGAAGATACTGTCGTTTCTCAAACTCTTGCACTTTTAGTTTTTCTCTGCTATTGTTATCTGGGCAAAAACTTGGAGGCTCACAATCAATGGCCCAGAGTTCACAACTTTCCTAAACACTAAGGCTCCTTCATCATCAGTGTATACATAAAGACTAATAAATTCAAACTTTATGTCCCAGTCAATTGTGGGTGCAATTACAGGCGTAGGATCTGGAACAACTACCCACTTATTACTTACATTTTTTAAGATGTAGAGTGCATTATTTATAGGAATTGGTACAGTAACATCATGCAGCTGACCAAGTTTAGGAATCGGTCTCTCGGTGCCGTCTTTTATGTCATCGATTACTTTCCACTTGTAGTGCCAAAAGAATCAAGTTCAAAACCATACACTTCTCCAATTTCACCTTCTTTATCAAAATCATGTACATCAGCCAAATCTTTCAACTCTGTTACTGGACACGCAACTGGTATAATTCTCGACTTTGGACCAACACTCATTTTTTATAAACAAAAATAAAATTATTTAACTTCTAACACAACACTAAAATCATGCATCAGAACTGGTTTACCATTTTGATTAGTTACAGATATATACACAGTGACTCAAAGAATCTAGAACCTAATTTCTTAAACTGTAAAGGAAATCTAACAGCCACACTTTCACAATAGGGTGCATTTCCAGTTGGCAAGCATCTTAACAAAGTTGATGGCTTTCCATTGTGTACATTTTCAGTCGTGTTTAGTTCAATTCATTTAAATGAACATTTAGTACTGTATGTACTGCCAAATGAACAGGATATCTTCCAGTTATTTTTTTGTTTTTGGGGCTTTATATATCTATTATCTAATGTCCAATCTTCATCATTTAAATATAAAGGTTCTATGTCAAATTTACTTAAAAAACCAAGTAGTATTATAAGTCTATCTGATAATACATACTCACTATCTTTTAGAAATTCAAAGGTAACAAGTAAGTTAGCCGGATTTAAAGTTGCTTTAATTTTATATTTTGTAAAACTTCAGCTACAGTACAAAAGTCGTAATATCCAGGCTGTAAATGAACAGGGTTATAAACCATATCACCTATACTTCCTCGTATAGAATATTGACCATCATCTGTTACTTTAAACCACTTTACAGTGTAAAACATTTCATGGGTAGCTACAGCCTTGTTTCCATCATGATTATCAATCCCATTAGTTAACCAAACTGGTTTGCTTGTATCAAGATTTCTTAAGGTAATAAACATTTTTATTATCTCATAAAAAAACGATGGAATTTAAATCACCAACAATTGTTACTACAAACGCATTTCAATTTAACGTAGATGCCATGTACAATGTCGCCCCAACTTATAAACAGAAAATAATTCAACTAAATCCGCTCAATATAGCTGTGTCTGACGCAAGCATACAAGATTTATTTCAAGTGAAAGTTCCCAACCCCTTTGACCATTACCTAAACCCTCCAATAACAGATGATTCAACTGCAAGAAAGTGGTCATCAAGCCCACTACAGATGTTTCAAAACCAGCTTAACTTTGCTGTATTATGTTCAACTACAGGCTGTGGTGTTTCATTTACAGAGCACTTGAATCACTCAAACAAACTGATAAGGTCTGTCTATCGTTTCCACACGTACTACCAGCTTAGAAGAATACTGTCAGAACTCCATGTCCCATTGCCCACTGAATCTAGTTTTAACAGGTATAACAACCCAATGGATATGAAAGCATTTGAACAGATTTGTAATGAATTTAACATCAGCCCTGGCTCCAAGTATGACTTCACACAAAAACTTGATGATCACCACGGCATGGGTACATTGTATTACGCTATAAGTCACAGACAATACCCTCAAGATTACTACCCTGGTTACACGTCATTCTCATCAAAATCTGAAGTCTGGTTAGGTTCAATTTCAATTGAACAGAAACAGTCCAATGCCTGGACCACATTTGTCTTAGATAAAACTGACGGGTTTACTCAAGCGGGAGTCAAACGCATAAATGAATCTATCAGTATGTATGTGTGGTGTATACTAGGAGCACAATCACTAACAAAATCAAACATTTTAAATGGGAGTGGAAAATTTGAAGCACAAAAACAATTTCTTGCAAACCTAGAAGATTCGGTAAATTCAGTTGTTGATCTCCCATCAAGCATACAACGCTATCAAGACGTTCTCAGATATGCTAGATCAAAAGTTGACTTTGTAGTTGGCATCTGGTTATACATGTTACCATCTGACCGTCCACTTCAAATGGGGACAATAACAAATTATAATAATAAGATAATAGTTGCAGGTGTTGGTCAAAAATTAGGACTCAATAAATCAGTAAACTTGGGGGAAACAACCACACATCGCTTGCACTTTCAGTCATTAAAACCAATAGTCAGCCCCGGCCCTGGTCCTGGCTCCGGTACAGACAGTAACTGTCCCAACATCATCACCCGTATAGACAGTAACGTCAGCCCCGGCCCTGGCTCCGGTAACAGCCTCGGCCCTGGCTCCAACCCCTACACCATCACCAAACACACATGAGTCAGAGAAAACTGCATTGGTAATAGGTCTAACTGGATTAGGAATATTACTTCTTTACCTGTTTCATTAAATAACCCGTTATTAATCCTCCTACTGTTACCAAAAAGACCCACACATGCTCCGCCATAACTCTACTATCTTCCCTGCAGTATTGTTCAGCCAACTAACTACACTTCCTATTATGCCAGGCAAAGCATCCATTGCTTTCACAGCCAATTTTTTAAGCGAGTCTGAAATATGTGTTAGTTGTTTCTTTACCCATGACTGCAAGTCTTTTGGGTCTGATGGAGCCGGAGCTGGACTTGGAGCTGGGGCTGAGCCACCACCCCCACCACCCCCAGAGACAGCCATTACAACAGTACTGATAATAAATCCAAGAGCAGTAATTAAACTTGCAATACTGATACCCTGCTCTCTGAAAAGTGTTTTCAATCTCTTAGCCAATGTTGTGTCTTTGTGAAGTATTTTTTGAATAGTTTCTCTAATCCTGTTGACCTGTGTTTTCAGTTTTTCTTTTCCAATACTAATTACTTCTAATTGCCCTGATCTTTCTATCTGCAAATCATTTAATCTGTGTTGTATTCTTTGTTTTTATTTCTGTGTCATAATTCTCCTCATCTGTTGTAGCTAGTTTTTCCTTTTCTCTTTCTATTTGATTATCAAGCTCACCTATTTTGGCTACATTGTTTACCATCTCACCTCTGATTTTCTGCAATGTTTTATTTATATAACCCCATTAAATCTTGCATGGGTAAAGGAGGGTCATCTATTGTTTTCATTACTTCACCAGTAAATGAGGTTTCTCCTTCTACATTGCTTGCTATTTCTGGTAGTCTTTTTACTTCTGTCATTTCAATTTCTTGTCCCGTTGGTAACCTTGTTTGCATGTCATGAAGATCACTAGCAAGACGAGGTGGTGACTTTTTATCTCCTATACCAAGTTGATGCAAGGTGCCAACACCACCTTCACCTTTAATTGTACTTAAAGCTCTAAACTTGCCAGGGTCTCTTTTGTTAGTCAATTGTACTTTTCCTCTGTCAGTATTTAAATATAAATGGCCCTTGTTATCAAGTTCAAACTAATTAGGATCTATGTTGTCTGGGCAGTCACCAACATGATCATAAAACGAGTTCACTTTGCTTTCTAAAAGTTTGTGGCATAAACTGTAAGTATTTCTCACTCCAGTCATATCTGTCATATCTGTGGTAGTATCATAGTCATCCATGACATTCATTTCAAAATCATCATGGTTAAATCCTCCAGCTGCCATTGTTTTTATTAATTAATTTTTTGTTATTTTTGCATAATAAAATGACACAGTCCTATGGATCAAAGTTAGACTCATATAGAAAACTGTATGAACCTCTTGGTGTTAAGGGTATAAGGCAATCAATTGTCATAACAAACAATCCAAGTACTATTGATCAAAACCAAACTCTTACCGTTAAGTTTCCGAACCTAGGACCCAGCGATGTTATTGTTCCTGGTACTGCTCATCTTGCTTTTAATATTGAACTTTCATCAGACACAGATGTGAACAGAACACTAGTTAACAACCTAGTTAGAGCAATTATAAAGACTATTAAAGTTAAACTTGAAGGACAGGAAGTGTTTAGTCTTGATGACGCTGATGTGTTCTACTGTTACAAAGACCTTTGGCTTACAAGAGAAGAACGGGAAGACAGTGTTTACCAAGGCATACAGTCAGATAATGTTGCTAAACTTCGAATCAATTCAGGCAATAAATCAATGACAGTAGTCAAAGACGTTATTGTGGCTGAAACATATGGAACCAGATTTTTCATTCCACTTGAATTTGAAATCCTAACAGCACATTTACCTTATTATCAAGGAGCACTAAATGACCGTCTGAGCTTTGAACTAATCTTCAATTACTACTCCAAAGTTATTAAATCAACTGACACAGTCACAACATATAAGATCTCCAACATTTCCTTGGATTATGAAATTGTCACACATACTCATCTAGCTACCCTCATTCAAAATCAGTACCAGTCAAGACTGCCGATTTATTATGACCGTGTGATAAGGCACAGTTTAATGCATAAAAACAAAATGATCCAATGTGGAACATCAATTTGATCACGCCTGCTAGGTCACTAAAAGGCATTCTTAAGTTGTTTGTTAAAGCCAGTAGTCCATACAAAAGGGATTCAGAAAAATTCTATAATCCAAAGATTACACATTTTTCCTGTACAATCGAAGGGCATCCTAATCAGGTGTATGCATCAGGAAAGCAACCTTATCAGCACTACGACGAGATCACAATTTTGCAGGTGGGAGACTTAGAGAAAAACCCGCAAACATGGCATGCTAAGATCCTGCATCTGTATGATGTAAGAATCGGTCAATACCTGACAAACAAATATGCACTGTGGCTAGACCTGCGTAGTACAGATGACGACTACCTACAAGGGTCAGGTCGAACTGTTGAAAACGGCAGTGATGGGATTACAATTCAGATACAAGAAAAGACTGAAACCACTGGAGCAATAAATATATATTTGTATCTAATTTATGATGCTCAACTCAATATCAAAGTAAGCAGACTAAAGCATGTATTGTATTAAAATTATATTGTGTTTTAAAATGAACTTGATGACACTCGACCCACACTGTGGTTTGTTTTGCGGTGCCACAGGCTGTGGTAAAACTGAATTTGTTCTTAACATCTTACAAACAAGGTACATCCACCATTTTGAAAACATTGTGATATTCTGTCCTACGATCAAACACAACAAAGCTGTTCACAACCGTTTATTAATTTGGTCTGACAGCAACATTTACTTAGTCGACCCTGAGAAAAAACTGAACGACTACCTGCAGTATTTTTACAAGCAATTTGAAGGGCAGTCAACCCTGTTCATAGCTGATGACTGCTCAGCAGAAAATGATATTGTTAAAAAGAGAAACACACTGGCAGAACTTGCCTTCAGTGGTGGACATGCAAATGTCAGTGTATGGATTCTCACTCAAAAATATAATGCTGTACTAAAAGATTTTCGAGAGCAACTAAAGTTTATCTGTTTGTTTTACTGTAAAGATCGTGACAGCATTGAAGACTGTCTCAGAGAGAACGATGTAATACCAAATAAGCATGAACGAGACATTGTAAAAAACAAACTGAAATCGACTAAACATCTAAAGCTTATCTTAAAGACAGATCAGCCCACAGGGTATGGATTAGTAAATTAATTTATACTTTTGTTTGTCCATAAAAAATGATGGACAGACAAATGACGCAAAATTGGCCTATTGGTAAAATCATAGATATTACATACTACTTTAAAGACGTTAAATATGTAAACAATCTTAATAAAAAAGAGACACCTGAAAATGTATTTATGACATCAACAACACTGTACATGACAGATAATATAACTTTGGGTGTCGATAATCCATTTAGACCATCAATAATACAAAAAAAAAACTGTTAATATTAAGACACAAACTTTTACTGTTAATGAATATTACAGTGACTGGTTTAAGACAGTGTGAAATGATATAGTAAAAGAACTATACCAAATAAATTTGTATTTTTCCAGTGTTACAGTTAATAAAATGGTAATACACATACAGAGCCGGCGTTAATGTTTTTTATTTATTATTTTGTCGGACAAATAAAACTGACATACAATGATCAAAGCCTGTCAGGCCCTGTCTTAAGAAGCATGTTTCACACAACAGATTTGCCTATATCAAACACTTACAATGTCTATGAATCGATAGAAAACTCTTTTCCTGTCATACAACATAATCTTCTTACAGAAGGTAGTGTAAAAATTCAGGTTGTTGCTAAAATAGAATTTAACAGAGTAGATGGTGAAGTAATTGTATCGTATATCTCGACAAGACAACACACAGTTAATTCAAGAAGAGAATCAGAGCTAGAAAACGTGTTTAGACACAGACTGTTGCCAGACTTCCTTGAAGCAATTGACAAAGCAAAAATGAAGGGGTCTGGTTGGCATGATGGATATGTTCATGAACTACAATTAAAGCAGTCAAGGTATCATCCCATTTTAGGTAAATCATGGTTGCCACTGCCAACTGAGGTGGCAAACAAAAAGGCTGTCATCAATATTCAGAACAATGATAAGTTTTGTTTCATGTGGTGTGTGCTTGCCAAACTACACTTTGTAAAAACAGGACCTGATCGCATATCTAACTACACCAACTGTTAAGGTAAAGGATATAGACTTGTTTGAAGAATCAAATCCTGGCATATCTGTGAATGTGTTTGTATGGGATACTGACTCTGTTAAGAAGTTACAACCCATTAGAGTATCACCACTTGCTCCAACCTACGGACAGCCAGAAGATAAGCATGTTGACCTGTTATTAATAAGCTCTGGTGATGGTGATAACTTTCACTACACAATTATCAGAAATATGTCACGACTAATTCATGGGCATGTATCAAAACACAATGGCAAACAGGAATTTTGTAAAAGATGTTTACAAAGGTTTTCTTCCATTAAAGTAGCACATGATCATGTCCAGCACTGTAGGTCAGCTGATGACATACAAACAATATTTAAGTACCCATATCCTGGTAGTCAGGTATATTTTAAGAACTGTGGGAATCAGCAAAAGCTGCCGTTTGTAGTGTATGCTGATTTTGAATCACTGTTTGTACCATATGACGGTCCTGTTCCAGAATCATTACCAAAGACTGTAAAGTTGAGTGACCAAGTGGTGTGTTCTTTTGGGATAAGTTCTTGTTAGGTCAGAAGGTGTGCATACAGAACCTGTTATCTACAGAGGGGAAAATGCAGCATGTCTGTTTTTAACAGAAATGAGACAACTTCATAGTCAGGTAGTAAAGTATCTGGAAAAGTGTCAGATACCTTGGTGATGACAGAAGAAGACCATGATAATTACAGGGTGAAGGTTGCTGCCTTGCCCCGGACAAAAATGTCAGAAACATGCAGTCCCTCTGTACAATGGTTCCTGCATGTCCCCATGCATTAACTCGTTTTAAGTGCCGACCCTATCCACGCTTTCCCAAACCCATTATTGTCGTGCAAACAACATAGATGCACAGAAGGCCATCGGGCCGACGTCGGCTGCCGTTGGCCCGCGCACGGCTGTGCGCGGGCCAACGGCGACCGACGTCGGCCCAGTGACCTTTTGGCACTGGATATAGGCTCTAAAAAAAGTCTTTCAGGCTCTCTTTCATCTTTTCTGACTCCATTAAAGCAAGCGTTTTTGTCTACAGTCTTGAAAATACGGTAGACTTTGAGGTGGGGCTGGTCGGAGCACGTTCCGTTGCATACAACTGACGAACATAGGCTGGCACACATCAGACTCTGACAGTGAAGTAACACGATAAAAATTACGTCATGCCTAGCTACGCTAACCGCGCTGTTGAACGTACATATGGCGAGAAACGCCGTGTGTGTGTGTGTGTGTGTGTGTGTGTGTGTGTGTGTGTGTGTGTGTGTGTGTGTGTGTGCGTGCGTGCGTGCGTGCGTGCGTGTGTGCGTGTGTGTGTGTGTGTGTGTGTGTGTGTGCGTGTGTGTAGACACGGGTATCTGCAGTGTTTGTGTACGTTCAGGCCTGAAACTTCAGAACATGCTTTGGTCGAGATGTATTTCGGAGAGCCTCCAAGCATATTTTAAATGGTAGACTTGTTTTAAGAGAAAAATTGTCAATTGACCCGCATTTGAGTCCGTAATTTTCGTTCTATTTACTCCGAATGTTGGGTACAGCTAGCTTGAAAATAAACATTGGATGAGTTCGTTAGCTAGCTTTGTACCTTTTCAACTTTTTCTTAAAAAGTAATTAATTGCAGAAAAAAGTAAGAATTCTCGACTCTGGAGAAGGATCAGACAGTGACGATGACGTAAACGCGCCAAAGACGTTAGTGTTACACAATGTTCCTAGATGTCACAAAGCACCAGATTTTGGTGTTATACAATGTCTTTGACTTGACATCAAATTTCTCAATGTGTACACGGCGTCATGGGACTATCAATTCCACGACGTGAAGCTTATAATGACGTCATTTTGCTGCTCGTGTTATTCTTCCTCTTCAGAATTCCTGTCGCTATACCAGCAGACAAAACGTACTAATGGCGGGTAGCGCCGTGTGTCCTTCTTTATGTGCGGCGGTTTTTGATCAGATGTTGGTTTAGAGAGGAGGAAAATGGATCAGAAATATAAGCTTTAAAATGTTAACATGAACTTTGAATGTTCCTAAAGGAAAACGCATGTGAGCTCCAAACAATACGTAGACTTTGGGATGAAATCCTAATCCTGTTTGTAATGGTGACAAAAAGACTCTGAATTCAAAGGTCACCCAATGTGCACAAGGTTATCGGGCCGACATCGGCCGCCAATGGTCCGTGCGTGGGTCAACGGCGGCCGACGTCGGCCCATTGACCGTTTGCGCATTGGGCAGGCATTTTTGTTACCAGGCAGTCAAATCATGATAGGTGTCACAAAATATGTAGCCCTGTTCCATGATTTCTCTTCAGAATACCATATATGTTACCGTCAACAGCACTCAGAGCAAAAATGCAATGCTGAAGCTTTCATAATGTTACTAGAGTAACGTCATTGTATGTGAACAAACACAAACAAGTCTGAAAAAACACCTTACTGACTGTTCTTGAAAAATGGCGCTACCTGACTTTATTCAATCACCTCGAAAGCACCGAGAGTCTTTAACATCACAAAAAAGTTTACTAAATCAAAAGTGAAAGTCACAAAATCAGTAGAAAAAGTTTACTAAATAAAGAGAAACGGTCTATGAAATCAGGAGAGAATGTATACTAAATCAGGAAAAAAAAAGTGTATCAAATCAAGAAGAAAAAAAAAAAGGTGAAACAAAATCGGGACAGAAAGATTACCAAATCAGGACAGAAAGATTTCCAAATCAGGACAGAGATTGCCAAATCAGGACAGAAAGATTACCAAATCAGGACAGAACGATTTCCCAATTAGCTCAGCTACCAATACGTGAGATAGCACTAGTTGTCCTCGTTGCCTATACGTTAAACACAATTACCTAACTAATAATTATAATATTGTTGACAGATCTCAGGTCGTGTGATACAATCGCTAGGAAAAACAGTGTTATGCCAGTTTGTCTTTGGATTCAAGAGAGAGTCAAGAAACTTTATTCTTCCAAATACATGTTGCCACGTACAGGAAAATTTGTTTCGCCATCTCAGGTGCAATTCGCAATCACCCAAACTCACACAACATTTACAACAACAAATGGACAATGGCTCGGGACGGGTGAAGCCCGTCGCCAAGGCGTCTCATGGCCGGCGCCAGCGGCCCCAACCCGACCTGAACCTCCCTAACACAAAGCAAACTAAGGACAGCCCTATCATAGTATCTCTTAAACACGTAATATAATGTTTTTTACACTTCCTGCTTGGCTGAGACTAGTTTCACAAATAAAAGTGAAAGAAAAAAAACGCATAAACAACAAAAAGACAAATTATACTTCCACAGTTGCTACCTGGGGGCCCGTCGCTATAGATCAGCGCCGGCTGTTAGACAGACATTCGCTCCGGCATAAACAGTCACCACACCTTAACTATAACTTAACTTGCGTAGCATATAATTACACACCTACTCATTTTGAAGCAATAATAATAAAACTACAACATTAAGGTGAAAATCACGTTGTTCCTAATCCACAGTACACACATGCACACGCTGTTAAGTGTTGTAAAAAACACAGTCACTGTTTCGGGGAAGTGTCCGTCATCACATCACTCGGCTGGAATGTGGGGGCCCGAAGCCTGCCGGCACTCGCCTCGATGCACGCACGCCACTCCTCTGGTGTTGAGCGTGGCGTGGGAAGAGCCACTCCTGAGATGATTAAAAGGGGAGAAAAGCACGTGGGTTCATTGCCACAGCATAATGCGCGCTGTTCTTCTGAGATCCGATTTCTATGGTACTGCCTATCAAACTATCAGCCGGCGTGTATAAACTACCAGCATTGCACTGACGGCGGAGGAAACTACCGTTGAAAATCCAATTAAAAGCTGCAGCACAACAAATTCACAAAAGTCATCAAACAGAAACACCAGTCATGATGCAGCATTGCAGGGCCCTACATCATAATTATATCAACGAAGGCACAATGACTGCTAAAATACTGCGGGTGGCGACTATTTCTGCCGGAGCGGGCGGCCGGGAGGTGTTGCATGGCCGCCATCTTGTCTGTCGATACGCTACACGGTGCCCATTTGAGACTTTTAATAAACATGTGTTTGTCTTTTGTAGATGGACCTTACACTGACAAGATGTCAATTACGGGAAATATGCCCTTCATCACGGACGGAACAAGGGTGCTAAACCTCACCTGCCAGGCGACAGACGTCAGCCCTACCACAGAGTACTCGTGGACTGACTCTCTGTGTAAGAACAATTCCAGCACGTGCAGCTTTGTCCCTAAACAACCAGGGGACGACGGGAAGACTGTCACATGTAGGGCGTTTAACAAACACACTTTAATAGCAGCGGAGAAAGAACTCGTCTTGGATTTAAGATGTAAGCATACACAGTTACATTATAAGTGTTGTGTAAAGAGGCATGAAAAATAAAATACACAGTTAGAATATAAGTGCTGTTTACAGAGTCCTGTGCACATTAGACACTGACATTATACTGTCACCTTCTGGTAGCACCACCAGCGCTTTTGGGCTCACGTGCGACAGCAAAAGTGAGTGGACCAGTAGTCGTCCGTCCATCGTCGTCGGTGCTAAACTTTAACTTTAGCATTTTCTCGGAGACTATGCAAGAAACAGTTTTCAGACTGCAAGACCTTTTTTTAATATACAGACTTCAGTGACCTCTCTCAAGGGTAAGGACACATGCACAAGGGGTTAAAAAATTGTTTTTCTCAAAATACTCTCGAAGAGCTGAAAGGAATATAATTATTCAAAATGTGTATATTCCATCAGATACGCCAGCAGTGCGACTCGTGTCACAAATCTCAGTACCCAATGCGCAAAAGGCCAGCGGGCCGACGTCGGCCGACGTCGGTGGGCCAACGGCGGTAAACACCGGCCTGATGGCCTTTGCGCACTGGCTAGAAGAACGAATTGTCAGAGATAATCTAAATCTTTCTTTGCTGCTCAAATTGTTGTTGTTTTGATACAAATCTATAAATATGCGTGATTATGTGTGTGACTTTGTTTTAACATTGTTCTTGTTGCTGTTTGTTTGACAACACACATGAAACTTACGATAAATGTACCGAGATACAAGACTTAACAGACCGACCCATTCCGGGCCTTTATCACGACTAGCATACACGAAAGAATGGATAAAGGCTTGCGGGCGGTCACATGGTCAACTGAACCTTGAGAGAATCACTGACAATTCATCATTACGAATGCTCGAAAGTAAAATTGCGGCTTTTCCGTGCTCCACCATAGTATTCACAGACCGACTCGATCGCTTGTACTTACATTTGGTCTGCTAACTTGGATCGTATGATGATGATTATGACGTCCACTTGTAATGCGCATCCACTCCATGCTAGCAGCATACTCAGGGCAGAAACAACAATCTGGTGCACAGTAGTCCTAGAATTAAAAGTCAAGAAACAGTTGGGTCTTGAGGTGCCTCCTAAAGGTGCCAATATAGTCAATGTCCCTCAAGGATTGTGGTAGTCCATTCCACAAAGTAGGTCCGCAGTGTGAAAATGCCCGGAAACCAAGTCGCTTTTTTGTGTGGCTTTCAACACTTGGGGTGCAGAGTTTGGACAGGACAGCAGAACGGAGCTGCCTCGGAGGGTTATGGCGTGGGACTATTTCCCGGAGGTACTCTGGTGAGTCTGGGTCATTTATAGACTTGTGACACAGAGTGAGAATCTTGTGATCAATTCTTTGCTTGACTTGAATCAGTGCAACTGCTTAAGGACTTGTGTGATGTGCTCCCTTCTTTTGGTTCTTGTGACAATTCTGGCAGCAGTGTTTTGAACCAGTTGAAGACGTCTGAGTTGTTGCTTTGGCAGACCCCAAAGACAGCTGTTACAGTAGTCCAGTCTGGATAGGACAAGGGCAACCGCGATAGCATTTGCAGCTGTGGCTGTCAGGAAAGGTCGTAGTTTCCCAAGGGAGTGAAGATGAAAGTAGCATCCCCTGACAACAGCACTGATATGGTCTTCCATGGTAAGACTGGTATCGACAAAGACACGAAGATCTCTGACAGTCTTAGAGCTCACCAACACGGATGGCATCAAGAGATTCCACACCCCGTTTGTTCTTGGGTCTACACAGAATTGCCTCAGTCTTATCATCATTTAACTTCAGAATGTTGGTTGACATCCAGGACTTGATTTCTTGGCAGCACGACTCGATTTTTCTGCACTGTCTGAGAAGCGGCTCTAAAGGCCCCGCCACACGTGCCGATTGTGCCCTGATTTTGAAACCGATTCCGATCCGATTGCGATCGGTTGACGTAGTATATACGATCCGATCCCAATCGGCTGGGAATCGGGTGTTTAGAACATGCTCTATTTTTTCCGATCCGAATCGGCCCCGATTGTAAGATTCAACCAATCAGAGCGCGTCTCGCAAAGCACGTCGTTTCAGTTTGAAAATGGCGGAAGATCAGTACCACCTTCGTTGCCGATGTTTCGCCCGCCTCAGTCTTCCCGAATATGATGCAAAACTGCTGATAATGCAAGCACATCATCATCACTGTCAAAACTAGCAGCCATTTCGCTGAACAGGTACGACCTTGATCTTTGATTCAAACCGGTCGGCTAAAAAAAAAGTCGGGGAATGTGTGGCAGTGCACACGTTTTTGTAGTCCGGTCCGATCTCACTCCGATTCGAAACTGCTCGAGAATCGGCCTCAAAATCGGCATGTGTGGCGGGACCTTAAGACACAGTGATACCCCAAACTCAAGCTGAAGTTTCTGCAGCAGCAGCACCAGGAGTGAGCGGTCACCACGATCAGCTGCACAGAGAATGTCGTTTAAGACACGCAGCACTGCGGTCTCTGTAGAATGACCTGGCCTGTATGCAGACTGATATTTATCCAGTAGCTGGTACCTAGACACCTGATCAGCAAGTCTATCGGCCACCACACGTTCTAAGAGCTTGGCATCGGCCACCACACGTTCTAAGAGCTTGGACAACATATGGAAGCTTTGATACTGGCCTATAGTTCTTAGGAGCATCAGGGTCCAAGTTTGACTTCTTCAACAGAGGACGAATCACAGCAGTCTTAAAGGTTCCTGGAACAACACTGGTGAAGAGACTGCGGTTGATGATGTGAAGAATAACTGGCAGAAGAATGTCCAAATTCTCCAAGACCATTTTGGTGGGGATCGGGTCAACACTAGAGAACGTGGACTTGGATTTAGCAATGACTTTGTGCAGTTGATCAGCAGAGACTAGCACAAACACTCAGAAAAGATTACCAGCAAAATCGGATGCATTTTCCTGGCTATCAGGTTTACCACTTGTGTTCTCTTTTAACAGCTGCTCTCTGATGGCACCAATCTTATCGTTAAAGAACTGGGACAGAGAGGCAGCAGCCAAGTCACTGCTCATGTCAGGAAGAATAGGAGATTTGGCCTCCTTGCCAAGCAGTCTGCTCACAATCCTGAACATTTTCATAGGGTCTGAAGCGGCAGCAGCAAGTTCAGACTGAACATGTGTACTCTTTGCCTGACGAACCACCTGTGTGCAGTGATTGCGTGCCTTTCTATACAAGTCTTTGTGCACTTCTAGACCGGTTTTACGGTGCTGACACTCTGCACGATGACGCGCCTGCTTTGCAGCAGTAAGAAAGCAAGACCGGTCCCACCCAGGTATGCATCCTGTCACTCTGGTCCCGACGCCTGTTTATTCTCCGAGTTGTTGGTGGTCGCTGCTGTCGCATGCGTTGTGTTATGTGAAGCACTCGGGAGGCGTTTCGATCGGTATTCGTAGTCTGTGACTACAGGCTCCGATATACTCGTCAGGGAACCGGCCTATTGTTGTAGAGGGCTGTCGTTTAAGTGGGTGGGTGCGTTGTTAATGTCGTAGAGGGTTGTCGTTTAAGTTGGTGGGTGCGTTGTTAGTGTCGTGATGTTGGAGTTAACCTACGTGTTTCTCCTTATCCGTTCGTGGGATTCCGTCTCTTGAAGTCTGGTGGGGTGTGTAGAAGAGGAATCGCGGATTGGGCAGTGTAGTGGGCTGTGCTTAAGGGTTACGTAGTTTCCTGGTCCGATGAGTTTATGGTGACAGGCAGTTGTTGGTTGTGAAATGTGGCCGTTTTTTCTTTGACGCGGTAGTAGATCCTTGTTAATCCGGCTTGATCGTCCGGTTGGAGTATGGTCGTGGGTTAAACCGCTTTCTTTCCATCCGTCTCGTTGTCTTTAGGGCTGACGCGGGGAGAGGAGATAAGCTTGTATCGTTGCTCCGGGCTGTCTGTGCAATGTTGCTTGCTTTCTTCATGGCAGCGGGTCTGATTCTCGTTGGGTCCATGGGGCAAACTGGATTACGTGGAGTACTGTATGCTTCTTACATCCTTTTCTTTCCCTAGTTGGGGTGGGTGGCTGAGAGTCCCCTACGGGGTTTGAGCTTCATGCTGTGTGTGTGGTTGGTTTCCCTGTCGTTGAGAGCGAGAGTGTGAAGGGGGATTAAACGTGATGAGCTTTGTCGTTGGTTGGTGGATGGGGTGCCCTGTTTAGGGTCGATGGTTTCTAATCCTTGCTTGGAGGGCCGTTGTTGCCGTGGTGGTTAGTTGTTGTTTGCGGCGTCGTCTTCTAGTGTTTTGTTTATGTCCGTGGCTGACACGGCTGTGTCTCTCTTTGTGTTGAGTTTCGCTGATATAATCAAGTCCTTTATGTTTTTATGTCGCTTATAGGCGATCAGCGGTGGATTGGGGAAGAGTGTTTTACACTCTGGGTCTCTCGTCATGTGGTGCCAGTGTGTTTGAATTTTCCTTTGTAGGTGCTTGATACTGGGGTAGTATGGGGTGACCATGACCAGAGGTGTTTTTCCTGCTTTCTTCGGTCTTTCCGCTAGGAGTTGTTTTCTGTCTTTCGCGAGTACTGTGTCAGTTTCTTGCGTGAGTTCCGTCTGTTTGTATCCCCGGTCCGTCATTTTGTCGTGGAACAGATGGATCTGTTCGTGTAGGTCTGTTCTGTTGCTATTAGTCCTCATATATCTTGTTGTTTCCCCCCGAATCAGAGCTTTGAAGACGTGTTGAGGGTGAGCTGAATCCCTTTGTAGGTATTGATAAGTTTCTGTCGGGTTTCTGTATGAACATCGAAATTATACCATGAGGTATCAGGGCAAAAAGGAATTTGCTTGACAGTTTCTGGTGCATACTTGTAGAGAAGGGAAGTCAGTGTATCATTGTACAGTTGCACACACTCTGACACATCTGACGGTGGGGTCTTGATCAATGGTGTGTAATTGGTGTTCCCGCCTCGTCCTCAGAAAGAAAAAATCCGACCACATCACTCCCCTGCTCAAACTCCTTCACTGGCTTCCCATCCCCCAACGCATCCAATATAAGTTTCTGTCTCTCTGCTACAAATCCCTGAACAACTGCGCTCCTGCCTATCTCTCAAACTTACTTCACCCCCTACACTCCTCCCCGCTCCCTCCGCTCCGCCTCCGACCCTCTCCGCCTCCACATCCCCCGCACCAAACTCAGCACTTTCGGCCCCCGCTCCTTCTCAGTATATGGTCCATCCACCTGGAACACTCTCCCACTCTCTCTCCGTAAGAAACACTCTCTCTCTCCTCCTTCCAGTCCGCCCTCAAAACTCGCCTCTTTCAACAGTTCTAGCACCATACCATCACACTCCCCACCCCAAGCTGACTGTCGTAATGTATTTCACTATTTGTGTACGTGAGTCGTTGTCTACAGCGTGCGCATGCGTGCGCGAGTTGTGAGTGCGCGCTTAGAGTTATAATTATTATAAGATAAGCGCATTATAAATGCCGTAATTATTTATTATTTATTATTATAAGTTCACAACGAAAAGCTTCCACATTCATTCCTTTAATGTTTTTACACCTGACTTTCAGCTTTGAATAAAAAATAAGAATAAGAGTACTTTATTATCTCGAAGAGAGAAATTCATTTGTGGTACATTTATAACAAGTAGTACAAACAAGACAGACAAATTCTAAATGAACAAGGTATACACTACAAAATCTTTACACATAGCTCTTACACGTCTCACACATAAACATCATTTATGCACTGAGCGGCACTTACACATTCACACCCACCTAGACAAAATTATACATAATACTGATTGCACAGGTAAAGGGTTAGTTAGTTAGTTAGTTATTTGGGTTTAACGCCTAGCAGGCGACTAAGGCCATCTCACACAGGGATGGGTAAAACTCTGGTCAGCCAGACTAAAAGCAAGGTCTTAAGACAAGATGTACATAGATCTTAAAAATATGTCAGGCTAAAATGTCGCACGAGTCTTTACACAGGTAAAGGGGGGATAGGGGGAGGAGTTAGGTTTGGGTATACGTGGATGTACCTAAAGATTGCTTAGAGTGATGGATTTGGAGATGAAACTGTGCTGTAGTCTGAGTGTCCTAGCTTTGTGCGTGCGGCCAGAGGGAAGGAGTTCATAGAGGTGGGCAAGGACATGGGATCTGTCTGAAGCTATCCGCCTACCCTTTCTCACCACATGATGTTCATACAGTGATTCCACACTTGCTTGCATACTGCCGATCACCTTCCTGCAGACGTTTATCATTTGTGACAGGACGTTCTTGTTCTTCACACTCAGACCTCCATACCAGGACACAGAACCGAAAGTGATGACAGACTCGATAAAAGAGCAGTAGAAAGTTTGAAAGACAGAGGGGGTTGCTTCCTGAGTTGCTGAAGGCAGTAGATGCGTGACTGACATTTCTTGTGTATGAGGGTGGTGTTTGCATTAAAGGACAACTTATCATCTATAACTGTTCAAAGGTACTTATACACGCTCACACGCTCAACAGACACACCATCAATCTTCAGAACTGGGACAGGGGCGGGGTTTCTTCGAAAATCTATCAGTAGTTCCCTGGTCTTACTCACATTTAGGTCTAGGAAATTATCTTTACACCAGACACTAAACCGTTCTACTTCTGCAAAGTAAGTTGCATCACTATTGGAGAGATCTTCTAAGGCAGTGTCGTCCGAGTATTTTATAAGAAGGGTAGAGTCGGTGCCATTACAATCGTTAGTGTAGAGTGTGAACAGCACACGGGAGAGAACTGTACCTCGAGGGGCGCCTATGGAATTGGACCTAAGAGATGAGAGAGCTGTTTGAAAGTGGACTGACTGGGTCCTGTTTACAAGGAAGTTGACAATCCATAAAATAAGCCTTGTAGTTACATTGTAACAGAGAAGTTGTTGAGCAATGAGATAGGGTTGTATAGTGTTGAATGCTGAAGAAAAGTCTATGAAAAGAATGCGTACAAATTAGCCAGGTTTTTCAAAATGTGTGTAATCATGGTGCTGGAGTGCGAGTGTGGCGTCGTCTGTACATCTGTTCTGCTTGTATGCAAACAGGAAAGGATCTTGATAGGGTTTGACCTGATAGAGCAGTCTAGAAAGGACAATATCCTCAAAGCACTTCATTACTATAAAGGTGAGAGCTACGGGGCGACAGTCATTGAGTGTCTTGGTCTTGTTGTTCTTGGGGACGCGGCAGACAGTAGATGTTTTCCAGAGTCTAGGCACAGTGCAATCCTTCAGAGACCAACTAAACAAACGGCTAAAAACAACAGACAACTGACTGGCACATGATCTAAAAACTCTTCCACATATATTATCAGGGCCCACTGCTTTCTTAACATATCACTAGTCTTCTTGCTGGCTGACTGACATTCCAATAATACAGTCATAGATATCACTAGTCTTCTTGCTGGCTGACTGACATTCCAATAATACAGTCATAGATATCACTAGTCTTCTTGCTGGCTGACTGACATTACAATAATACAGTCATAGATATCACTAGTCTTCTTGCTGGCTGACTGTACATTCCAATAATACAGTCATAGATATCATTAGGCTTCTTGCTGGCTGACTGTACATTCCAATAATACAGTCATAGATATCACTAGTCTTCTTGCTGGCTGACTGTACATTCCAATAATACAGTCATAGATATCACTAGTCTTCTTGCTGGCTGACTGACATTCCAATAATACAGTCATAGATATCACTGGTCTTCTTGTCCACAGTACAGTCATAGATATCACTAGTCTTCTTGCTGACTGACATTCCAATAATACAGTCATAGATATCACTAGTCTTCTTGTCCACAATACAGTCATAGATATCACTAGTCTTCTTGTCCACAATACAGTCATAGATATCACTAGTCTTCTTGGTGGCTGACTGACATTCCAATAATACAGTCATAGATATCACTAGTCTTCTTGCTGGTTGACTGACATTCCAATAATACAGTCATACATATCACTAGTCTTCTTGCTGGCTGACTGTACATTCCAATAATACAGTCATATATATCACTAGTCTTCTTGTCCACAATACAGTCATAGATATCACTAGTCTTCTTGTCCACAATACAGTCATAGATATCACTAGTCTTCTTGCTGGCTGACTGACATTCCAATAATACAGTCATAGATATCACTAGTCTTCTTGCTGGCTGACTGACATTCCAATAATACAGTCACAGATATCACTAGTCTTCTTGCTGGCTGACTGACATTCCAATAATACAGTCATAGATATCACTAGTCTTCTTGCTGGCTGACTGAAATTCCAATAATACAGTCATAGATATCACTAGTCTTCTTGCTGGTTGACTGACATTCCAATAATACAGTCATAGATATCACTAGTCTTCTTGCTGGTTGACTGACATTCCAACAATACAGCCATAGATATCACTAGTCTTCTTGCTGGCTGACTGACATTCCAATAATACAGTCATAGATATCACTAGTCTTCTTGCTGGCTGACTGACATTTCAATAATACAGTCATAGATATCACTAGTCTTCTTGCTGGCTGACTGACATTCCAATAATACAGTCATAGATATCACTAGTCTTCTTGCTGGCTGCCTGACATTCCAATAATACAGTCATAGATATCACTAGTCTTCTTGCTGGCTGACTGACATTCCAATAATACAGTCATAGATATCACTAGTCTTCTTGCTGGCTGACTGACATTCCAATAATACAGTCATAGATATCACTAGTCTTCTTGCTGGCTGACTGTACATTTCAAAGATTAACATGCAGTCCTCTATTGCGAGCAGTTCGTTCTTCCCCCTCTAATACCTCTATGTGATTTGTTCTTGATAATTCCCAAGTCACTGCATCTAGTAAGTGCACAGGTGTCTAGTACACATTTACTAGTTGAACAAATCTGTCTAAGAGCTACTGAAGTGTAGTTTAACTATGACTTCATGTCATCATGAGAACACATCAACACTGGGTCTGTTCTGTCACTGTACACCAGAAATGGAAAATGTCCACCAAAAGTCAAAAACCATACACCATCTTGTAGGAAATTTTCTGAGGAACAACCGTGCACCAAAAATAAATCAGAAAATTAAATGTAGAAAACAAAAGAAGACTATGAATGTGAGAGATGTGAACTGCTGCTCCTTTTCAGCGCATGAACACTACTCACACTCACGTAGATCTGTCAGTTGTGTGTGGCGCATTCGAGCTAAAATGGATCATAGATCCGTCAGCTGTGTGTGAATTTCATAAAGTGCCAAGTTCAGGGTCGCATAACTACACAATCTCTTGACTGAAAATATCCCCACTTGCTGTACTGATGAAACCCAATACCTAGTTTGTACCGATTATTTTACAGCTTCAATAATGGCATACTTTAGAAGACATGCCATCCTAAAAATGTCTTTTAATTAAAAAGTCAACGTCAAATAGCGCGCTTTACTATGCTAGCAGACCACACTTGCGCTCTTTCCGTTAAGCACGCTTAGCATTCCGTTTGCCGGACCGGGACTGAAGGGGCGGATCCAAATGAAAACTGGGTCGGTATATTGCTATTGATACACAGGTTGTGGCTCCGAGGCTTTGCCGAGTCCAGACGTGTGTGTTAAAAGCAAGCCGAGGCTCGTCATTCACCACCATCTGTAGCTCAACGTATTTATCCCACATTTGTATGCTCCCTGTTTCATGTCATGTTAGTCTGGTTAGATAGACTCAGTAAAGCATACGTTTTGGTTCACGTGCGAAGCAAAAGTGAGTCTATGTTCTGGACTAGTGGTCGTCCGTCCGTCGTCCGTCCGCCGTCGTCCATGGTAAACTTTAACGTTGGCATTTTCTCGTCTGTCCTCTGCCCTTTTCACTTTCAAAACGTCCCTTTACCATGCAGCCTGCAAGTCTTTTTTATATTAGCAATAACAAAAGTGATTGAATTGATTGATTATTGGTGTTTAACGCCGAGCAGGCGACCAAGGCCATCTCACGGCGGGATGGGTAAAAATCTGGTCAGACAGACTAAAAGCAAGGTCTTAAAACAAAATGTAAATATACCTTAAAAATATGGCAGGCTAAAATGTCGCACGAGTCTTGAAAAGAAACGTCTACAGACTCTCAAAAAGGGCAAAATAGTGAAATTCACATAGTCTATGAATGCTCAGACCTTGTTAAAAATATTGCACTCTCTCAAGAAAATTAAGATTTTGTCCGGGGGAACATCCCGGAACAAAACCTTCAAGGAGTCTGCTGTGAAGTGTTTATATCTGGTGTCAATGAGATCGGCACAATACAGCAAAAAGTGTCGAACAGAAAACTGCTCGTCACAGGCAAAACACCATGGACGCTCATCTTGCTTTAGTAAGTAAGAGTGCGTAACATACGTGTGCCCGATGTGGAGCCGAGTAAAGACAGTCTCCTCACGGCGGCTGCCGCAGCAATGAGGTAGACTGTCGGACACTGTAGAAAGAGCCTCATGCAGCTTGTTCCCTTGCTCTTTGTCCCGCTCGGACTGCCACTTGCACTGCACTAATCACAGGTTTAAAATCACTATGAACAGTCTGTGTGTCAGGGACAGGGTCTTTGGGGGCACTGTTGGCAGCAGAATCTGCGATCCTGTTGCCTTCGATGCCCACATGGCCCGAGACCCAATTAAAAATGATGTCATAATATTCCTTCATCAAGTCTGCGTAGAGCTCTTTAATCTGTACTGAAGGGCCTGCAGGGCAGAAAGAGAGTCAGACAAAATCAGGAAGTTCCTTTCCCGAGACTGATAGGCATGCTTGAGTGCCAGCAGAATTGCCTGCAGTTCTGCACTAAATACAGAGGAATGGTCAGGGAGGCGGAGCTTAAATGGGTGTCTAGGATGGCGAGAAGACACTGCAGCCACAACCACTCTCCCATCCTCAGACTTGGACCCATCCATATAAATACGACAATAGCCAGGAAAACTTGAAATGAGTTCATTGAGGCTCTGTTGGTAAAATGGCTGGTGGAGTAAGTCCTTCTTGTGGGCGGTCAAGTCCAGTAAGATGTCAGGAACTGGTAATAACCAGGGTGGAAAGATGTGTTGCAGAGATTCCGAAACTTTGTCCAGGTGCACTCTGGCCGCCTGCAAATGAGGTCGGACACGGAAGGAAGTGGACGGACAGCTCCCGAATGGGCATCGTCAATCTCTGAAAACGACAGGTTAAAACACAATCATAGGCAGGATTGTCTGGATGGGCCTTCAGCTTCAGAACGTAGCTAGGCATGAGGCGGATGCGGCGGAGCTTGAGAGAAGGCTCCCCTGCCTCGGCGTACAGACTAGGAACTGGAGATGTCCTGAAGGCCCCCGAACATATGCGCAGACCTTGATGGTGAATTGTGTTCAGACGCTGTAGAATAGACTTAGTAGCCGAGCCATATACCACAGAGCCGTAATCCAGTTTGGACCGAACAAGGGCCCAGTACAGTCGAAGTAAGACAATGCGGTCTGCACCCCAGTCAGTACGACCAACGACACGAAGAACGTCGAGGGCCTTCAAACAAGAGGTTCTAAGGTAATTAATATGTTTGCAGAAGGTCAGTCGTTTGTCAAAGATGAACCCCAGAAACTTTGCCTCCTCGGCCAACTTAATTGGCACTCCAGCAATGCTCAGGCTAGGTTCTGGAAAAAAATTCGTCTGGTTAGTAAAATGCACACAGACTGTATTGGAGGGCGAGAACCTGAATCTGTTGAGAGACATCTACCCCTGGATGCGATAAACGCACAGCTGCAAGCGCCTCTCAAGGGACGCAAACCCTCAAACTCGTGCACACAAAGCAAAGTCGTCCACAAACAAAGAAGCATTCAGAATCATCCTTGACGGCCTTTACAAAGTTATTAATTTTAATGCTAAATAAAACAAGAGATAAAATGCTGCCCTGCGGGACACCCATCTCCTGTTAGAAGGAGTCGGAGAGGGTGGAGCCCACACGGACATGGAACGACCGGTTAGACAAAACATTGTGAATAAAAATGGGCAGGTGCCCTTTAAAACCCGTATCCGACAAATCAGACAATATACCATACTTCCTGGTACTGTCATATGCCTTCTCAAGATCGAAGAAAATTGCATAGATATGCTGCTTGTTGACAAAAGCATCTCGGATAAACGACTCAAAGCGGACTAGATGGTCAGTTGTACTACGGAAGCGCCGGAAACCGCATTGGAGGTCTGTGATGAGACCCTGTGACTCCAGATGCCACACCAGGCGGGCGTTGACCAAGCGTTCCATATTTTTGCATAAACATGATGTCAACGCGATTGGCCGGTAGTTGCCCGGGTCGGAAGGATCCTTACCCGGCTTGGGGATTGGCACAGCCACATCCTGACGCCAAGATGGCGGAAAATGACCGGTTATCCAGATATGGCTAAAGGCCTTGAGAAGCACAAGGAGTGAATCCTCAGGCAGATGTGTTAGGAGCTGATAGTGGATAGTGTCTAATCCAGCAGCAGAGTCAGTACATTTCTGCATGGCTTGCTGCAATTCTGAAAACGTAAAAGGGGTATTATAGTCTTCCGAATTATCCGATAGAAAATCACAAATACAAGACTCTCGCATCTCCTTCTCCTTCTCTCGCTGGAAGAAAGGTGAATAATGCTCTGTTGAAGAATTATGGGCAATGGTGGAGGCAAGCAAATTGGCCACAGTCTATTTATCTGTGACCAAACTGGCACCATCTCTAAGATGGCCAACAGAAGCCGGGCCACCCCTGCCCCAAATTCTTCGAACAGCGTTCCAGACTTTTTGGGATGGAGTCCTAGAAGATAAAGATGAGACGAAGCTCTCCAGGAAACACGGCGTTCACGTTTAAAAATGTCACGGGCTTTGCCCGCTGTGTTTTAAATGTTAAAATATTCGCTTGCGACGGATTGCGAAAAGCACGTCGCTGAGCAGATTTGCGCCTTTTTTGGGCCTTGCGGCACTCTTCATTGAACCATGGTACTCTCGGCTTCCCAGGGAGTGATGTGGAAGTTCTAGGGATGGTTTCACCTCCTACGTCCAACAAGATAAAAGTAAAACAAGAAACAGGTTCTTCAGCTGACATGACCACCTCCTCTGTAAGACGAGACTGACAGGGAGGCGAACAGAGGACAGTTAGCTTTATTGAGATTCCAGCGCCCCACTGGCGAATCCTCCTCACAGCTGACCGATGACAGGATTACTGGGAAGTGGTCACTACCACACAGGTCGTCGTGAACCTTTCAGTCAAAGTCCAGCATGAGAGAAGGATCACACACAGTGAGGTCTAGAACAAAACTAGATCCTGAACCTGGGTTAGAGTACGTAGGTGAGCCATCGTTACAGACACATAGGTTAAGTTGAGAAAAAACATCTTCTAACATCTGACCTCTGCCATCATAGTGGTCACTACCCCAAAGGTGAGCGTGACCGTTAAAATCCCCCATGATAATAAAGGGAGGGGGCAGCTGATCAACCAAGTTAAAAATATCAGTACTACAGACCCGCAGCGATGGTGGCAGGTAAACACTGCATATGGTTATGGTCTTTTTCAAGGTAACCTGAGCTGCGACAGCCTGAAGACAGGTGTCGATGCTAACGGGGCTACATAAAATTTGGCTACTAATGAAAAGAGCCACTCCACCCGAGCGCCTCTCTGAATCAGAGCCTTTATGTATAGCGTAAAAACCAATAAAGGACACAGGGTCAGAAGTCTTCAGGTATGTTTCCTGAAGAGATATTACTGAGGGTTTATAGAACTTGACTAAAGACGTAATTCCTCAAAATTAGCTTGAAAACCACGACAATTACACTAAAGCAGTACATGATTATGTCTTATCTGGGGGTGAAGAGTTCCCCCCCCCCCCTTTTTTTTCTTTGCCTTGGAAGGAGTTGAAGAAACAGAGGGGGTCCGGCTCTCGGGCCTCCTCTGGTTCTTCGGCGATGAAGGGGGTGGAGCTGCCGCAGCATCAGCAACGACAACTTCCATTCCCTCCATCCGCTCCTCCAATCCAGCATATTTGTTTTGAAGCTGGACATCAGTGTTCCCCTTCTGGGCCCGTGCGCACAGCGGTCCCATAGATTTCTTAGACTTCTGGTCCTGCGCAGCATTCCTGCCGCTAGAGTTAGTGGCCTTAGAAGGACCAGAGCCAGAAGCCTTTGGAGTTGATAGACTAATAGGTTTGCGTGGGGGCTGAGGCTTAGAGGCAACAGAAGGCGGCACTACCGGACCGGCAGTGTCCGCCTTCTGCGTTCCCTGGCTCCTCGTCACCACCGGAGGAGGGTTACTCTCCAGGGGCGAGAGCAGCTGAGGCTCCGCCCCCAACCAAGAAGTTGGGATTTGACATGAGAAGTTTTTGGTGGAGCGCTTGCCTGCCACCGCTGCACTGAATGTATACACAGAGGTGTTAGAGGTTGGGACAGCCGCAGCTCCACTAGGGCCTTTAACCATTTTTGGGGCGTCCAAAAAGGACAGCCCCTTCTCCACACGCACTTGCTGATCCTGCACTCGGATATCCAACGAGGGCACTTCTTGTCCGAAGCCATATGCGCCCCCTGGCAATTCACACACAGGGGGGATGGCTGTGCAGGACTCAGCAGAGTGTCTGGGCTTAGTGCAACGGGCGCATGAAGCCTCTGCCTGGCGGCATGTCTTCTGCCCATGACCATACTTTTGACACTTAAAGCACCGGATGGGGAGAGGGACGTACTTTTTCACTTTCAAGGAGTAGTAACCTCCCAGATGGTAGTAGGATGGATGGGGGTGCCAAACATCAGGATGATGGTAGGGAGACGGATCACCCCACCACCTCGCCTGGAAGCGAAGCGCCTGACGTAAGTCACGCCCTGAGACTTAAGGTTCCGTACAAGTTCATCTTCTGACAGTTCTGCCAAAGCTTGATCTTTGATTACGCCTTCTTGACGAATTCATAGTTTTGTGGGGTGTGACTTCCACTGGAGTGTCTCCGATGGAAGAGAGCCTCAGTAGCCCGCTAGAGTGTGCCCGGGTGCGGCACTCCACCAGCAAGTCACCAGACCTGAGGCGCTGGGCATCAGGCCTGCCAACACGGCTCCTGAGGGTCTCCCCCACCAGAAAAGGATGTAGCTTGGAAACAGGTTTGTCTTTGACCTTGCTGTGGACAATGAGGAAGCGAGGCCATACGTCCGACGCCTGAGGCGTCGCCTCCTCACAGTCCGAGTCACTGTCATGTTTAATGTCGGTGGCTATGTGCCGCTTCTGTGCCGCTTTTTTTTTTCTTTCTTTTTTTCTCCATATTATAATAGTAGAGATATTCACCGCCGACGCGAGAAACTACACGCCTAGACGTGGAAAAACAGAACGTTACAGAACGATAACACCAGTGAAACAGGTTGGATTGTGAGGACAATTACCTTCCCTGGCATTTACGTTGCTGTGTATGTGTATGCGGTGTTGACGTGCTTGAAGTGAGAAGTGTATGGTGTAAAAAATCTTTTGAGTCTATGCTATTTAAAGAGTAAAAGGGCCTAGAATAAAGAGAAATGGTGTTTAAGTTGTATGGCGTGAATGCGCCCGTCTGAGTCAGTAACGGTGCATGCGTCTGTTGCGTTTTGAGTCTGTGCGTGCGACTGGGGAGAGTCTGCGTAAGTTACAACGATATAGGACGGCTGATGAAAACACATGTGAGTACATGTCCACATCAAGTTGGTGTGGTGCCTGTCCAGCACATTCATTTAGTTATTAAAGAAAGCGCATTGCTTTTTCGGCATTACCTTGTATTTGCCAAACTGTACCAAAATTCGCAGTGACCCTTGTATTATTTTGACTAGTATATAGAACAGAATGATAGCACCAGTTGAACAGGTTGAATAGTGAGGACAGCTTACCTAGTCTGGCTTTTATTATATTGTGTGGAAGTGAGTGTGACGTGCTAGTGTTGAGAATTGTGTACTTTGTGTAGAGTATTTTTTGTTAGTTAGGATTATATACATTGGGCACAGAAAAATTATTTTTGCATTTATACTGCAAGAATGCGTCCGAACGAAAATTAGGGGTTGTTTGTGCCAGTTGCGCTTGTGAGTCTGCACGTGCGACCGTTGAAAGTTTGCGCGCGCTACACTCAGGGCAGGGGCAGTGGGTAGGTTTTATCTCACAGCTGATTCCAGATTGTGAAATTGAGGGACATGATCTATTTGAAGCAAAATCAAATGGGAAGCGCCACTCAGGCCTACAGGAGTCAACATTTAAGAAAACGAGCCCACTCTTCAATAGATGAAAGCATCAAACTGGTTGAATTTCTGTGAAAGTAGCATGGTCCTCATCATCGTTTCAACAGGCACTGCTGCTCCATCTGATGTTGCTGGGGATTACACGCTTTACAATAGGATAAAGTGCATACATGTATCTTTAAAGAAACAACGCCTAAAGTCAAGGTCTCCAACAAACGAACCATAGATATATCTCAGTTGAAGACCTTTGGAACTGTGCTGAAAAAGAAAACAACCATTTGCACTGGAAGAATGTCTGTCATTTTGGAAGCTGACAGGTCGCTATGTAGGGCACATGAATATCAAAGGCCAGTGAATAAATATGAGCTTGAGAGTACTTTTTCATCCCCTCGGGGCCGCGTTCATGGGTTTTTGCTTCAGACGATGTTTGCCTGAGAAAAAGCAAAAAACGCTGTTCGCACACATAAATAAGGCTGCTTGATGCATTGCTTCCCCATACAGCAGCTAGCACGGCTTACTCATCTTTTTTTTTTTTTAAAAATTGACTGTCTGTGGTCTGGGTCTGGGTGGTCATATTCATTCTTGTTCAGATAGGTCCTGTCCCTCAGTCTCATGAGAAATTCATATCTGGATTCAGCCTTGAGGTAGAACTTAGATTCAGCCATGAGGCTACATTTGGTTGTATCACACACGATCTGAGTGCACTTGTTTATGGCCATCTCGATGGTCTGGTCTACGGGAGCGCCAGTCAGTTATTTGAGTTTAACGTCGCGAGGGCAACTAAGACCATCTCACGGCGGGGGAACGAGAACCAAATGGGTCCCCGCCTGCTGGCTAAGCAGAATAGCCTCCTTCTCTAAAGACTTGATAAATCTCTGGTTGGTCTAACGAAAGGCTTGTCATTCAGCGAAATATGCAGGAAGGTAGCGAGAATAGTTAGGTTTGCCATACGCAAAGCACCATGGAATCTGTATACGAAGGGCATGAAGATGTTGACACCAGCTGACTACATGTGATGATCCCAGAGTACACAGAGTATGTTTTGGACAAGACTGACACAGCTCATCCAAATGGGGACAGCTAGCCATTGTCATATCAAATTTATAAAATGGTCTCTTTGTAAGGTCTGTTTTCTTTGTAGTGTGCCAAGAACGGAGAAATGGAATCACTCATGTTTCCATCCTGTCCAGACTTACTCCTGAAAAGTGCTAAAAAAAAAAGCCAACTGCCACACAGCACTTTCGAATAGTAGCCTGGAAATGACCACGAAGTTGCGGATAATTATACTAGCATAGATGGAGGATGGAAACAAAAGACAAAAAAAAGAACATCCTTGCTGTTGCCTGGACGTGTGTGGTGTGTGTGTATGTGTGTGTGTGTGGAGGGGGGGGGGATTCTTGTCAGATCTGGTCGTAAAATGTACCCCCACTCGGTCCCTCAGCCGACCCACTCACCACCTTTCCGTATCACCATAGTCATTGAGCATAGCATGTAAATCTGTGGTAAAAAAAAAAAAAAAAGCAAGACCGGTCCCACCCAGGTATGCATCCTGCCACTCTGGTCTTGACGCCTCAAAATATCCGAGCAGAAGAATGTGAAGCACTCGGGGGCGTTTCGATCGGTATTCGTAGTTAGTAACTACAGGCTCCGATTTACTCATCAGGGATTCGGCCTACAATTCTCAGTCCAATCCTTGGTGTATTCCTCTCAGTGTGTCGCATTTTATTCCTTATATTAGGACATGTTGTCAGTGTAGTCCGTGCATGTAACTGTAGTCCTGACGCGGCATTATTGATGTCCAGTATGATCGCTTTCAAATCCGTGCATTATTCCTGACGCAGTGTTATTGATGTCCAGTATGATCGCTTTCAAATCCGTGCAGTATTCCTGACGCGGTGTTATTGATGTCCAATATAATCGCTTTCAAATCCTTGCAGTATTCCTAACGCGGTGTTATTTGATGTCCAGTATGATCGCTTTCAAATCCTTGCAGGGTCCAGTCTTATGTCGGGATACGATTGTATCAGTCGCCGCGTCTTCTGTTCTCTCGGCGCTTGTGCCTGTCAGGTCCAAGGTCATTTCCTGCTCAGCGGGGCTTGGCCGCGATAAGACACAAGGAAGCGTTGGGAGTCTGCGTGTACTGATGGACGTTGGAGTCACATTCTTTGTTTATTAATCCGTCCGTTTTGACGGATCAATTCCAGATTTAGCGTCGTTGTTGTTGTTGATTCCCAGTGTATTCGTGTTTGTAGATGATGCCGGTTGTTTGTGTGGCTGTGTTGCCCTACATTCGTAGTATTGCCCTCTGTGTAGATGGTACGCAGTGTTGCCGTGGTGCATATTTCACAGTTGATGTTTTAAAATCAGCTTAATGTTGTAGCCGTTGCTGATGTTTTGGTATGGCTGTCGTTTCGTTGATGGCTGTTGTTGCCGTTGGCTTGTTGGGCCGCCTGAATTGTATACCGTTTAGGTGGTAAGTGCCGGGTTTTGTCGTTGTAGAAGGGCCTTCAATTCTTCGAGTGCTTCACAGAATAGTTGGCCTCGCTTGTTGCGAGTGTTTCAATCCTCCTTTTACTTTTGTGCGCTTTAAAATGAGTTCTTTGTGACCAGTGTTGCCTGGTGTTGTGGATTAAAGTTGGTGCTGCGTTGTTTTGTGGTCGATGCAAAGTAGGCAGTGTCCGTTTCCTCTATTCTTAGTCTGTGTTGTACACATGGTCGGCTTGTCTTTCTCATTGGCGGGAGGTAAGTCTTTTCGCAAACAGTATGACGTCATGGCGTGTAGCGGATAATTATACTAGCATAGATGGAGGATGGAAACAAAAGACAAGAAGAGCATCCTTGCTGTTGCCTGGACGTGTGTGGTGTGTGTGTATGTGTGTGTGTGTGTGGAGGGGGGGGGGATTCTTGTCAGATCTGGTCGTAAAATGTACCCCCACTCGGTCCATCAGCCGACCCACTCACCACCTTTCCGTATCACCATAGTCATTGAGCATAACATGTAAATCTCCCAGACACAGAAAGACCCCCTAACCCTGTCCCACCCCATCCTCCACTCCCACCCCTCCCTCCCCCTCCCTCCCATTCCCCCACCCCCACCAACTGGACCTTTTCCCCAAAAAAATGAAACAGAAAAAAAAAAAACACCAAACACACTAATCACGACCCGAGGTGGAGACATCACACCCGTATCAGAGGCAATTCTTCAGCTTCTATCATGCATATGTGTCGGGTCATGAAATTACCAGGATGCTTCTGTGTAATAAATACCCTCATATGTACAGACATGTGAAGGCTTTAAGGCTGTGAGAATCAAAGCTCGAAGAAAGATCTAATAAACAGCAGGAGATGATGATTAAGACGATGGTGATGTTGAACAGGAATTGATTTTACATTTTTTGCTGAAAACATTCAATGGTAGTAGATCTTCATGCACTTCTGTTCTCGCTGATGTACACAGATGTTGAAAGCTGCATGGTAGAGGAACATTTTGAAAGCGGAGAGGACAGAAACTCATTTTGTTTCTACAAAGCTGAAGACTTTATTTGTTGTTGTTTTGTTTGTTTGTTTGTTGTTGTTTTTTTATTTATTTATTTCTTTTAAATATTTTTTTAATATATTTATTAATATTTTTTATTTTTTTATTCTATTTTTGTTATTTATTTATTTATTTATTTATTTATTTAATTAATTAATTTATTTATTTATTTATTTATTTATTTTTATTTTGTTATTATTATTTTATTTTATTTTATTTATTTATTTATTTATTTATTTTTTTTTTTTTTTTGGGGGGGGGGGTCCGTGCTGGCCAGAACATCTAAGCAGATTATAAACCTTAATTTTTGTAGGTTTTAAATGATTGATATTACTTGTTAAAATTGTTTCTGTCTGCTGACTGTCTATTTAGAATTAATAATGCACCATATATTGGCACACTTTGTCTCAACAATAGTGTATGTAACTTACAAGCAGAATGAGAGGTCCGTTCATAAGAGAAGAAAGACAGATGTCAGTTTGGTTAAATTTTAACTTTTCAATCTTTGCATACATATTTTCTTAATCTGCTCCAAAGTGTACATTTAATGTGCTTAATATATATATTAAAGGAACCACAAATGCAAAGGAGAAAGTGTAATTACAAATGTGCAAAATTTCTGCTCAGACCATGTCATACTGTGCGAAAGGGTGCATATTTTACCATATAACATTTTATCCTTCCTTAATTAACCTCTATGACCTTAACCTTCACACAAGGTCATCGAAAAATACTTTGTACAGTTTGCACAATCAACTACACATATGCCAAGTTTGACATTATTAAAATGCACAGTTTGAAAGAAATATTATTGTATGTATTTCCTATAAACATAACAGAATGACAAGGAGTGACGGACACATGGACGGACAGATAGACTGACAGACAAAAAAACACATAGCGTTTTACGTAGATGTACTGTCGCACCACATATTAAACACCCCAAAATCAAAGCAAAAGAGTATGCACAATGATGAAATTAAAATGATAAATTTTGTTTTGAGTTACATCATTTTGGAGGGTGGGGGAGTGGGTGGGAGTTCACTGGCAGGATATAGAACTAAACACAGACTTAGTCATATTGTTTAGATTCAGCGATACATATTCATGTCGTTTTAATAGGAAATTTGCACTGGCATTATTATATTTATATCATTGTCAATGATAAAAGATGATAGTGGACTTGAAATCGGCGTCTGTGCACATGTGTAAACAGATAAAAAGCTACCAGAAGTCTCCCGTGATTTTTCTACCCATAGGGATATTGAGCATACCAAAAATCTATATGAGAATTTGCCCGTCTGAATGGTACCGGTTGGCCAATATTGGAGCCTTGGCTCACGGACTATTACAAACGCCGACTGAATTACCGTGTACTAGGTGACAGTTAGAATGGAGCTAAAATAAATATAATGTTCAAAGATGAGAAAGGGATATCAGCATACACGTTTGAGTATGGGTCACTTAGCTCATTCGAGACGTGCCGCCTCCGAATACGCGGCATAAGCCGCGTACACGGAGGCGGCACGTCTTGAATGAGTTAACGCCAAGAAGTACCGAGATGGTTTAGCGGTGCTGAATGCCATGGTCCTTATCTGACACTTTGATAAATATGTGTTTGTCTTGTGTAGACAATGTGTCAATTACGGGAGATGTGCCCTTCATCACGAACGGAACAAGGGTGCTAAACCTCACCTGTCGGACGACATACGTCAGCTATACCCCAGAGTACGCCTGGACGGACTCTCTGTGTCGGAACAGTTCCAGCACGTGCAGCATTGTCCCTAAACCACCAGGGGACGACGGGAAGACGGTCAGGTGCAGGGCGTTTAACAAACACACTTTAGGTGTATCAGAGAAAGACCTCGTCTTGAGATTGACTTGTAAGCCTACACAGTTACACAGTTATGTTTTCAGTGTTCCTTAAAGCTGAGATTCAGTTTCAATGCGCAAAAGGCCATTGGTCCGACGTCGGCCCTATGGCCTATTGTGCATTGGGGTCTTTTTTTCCGTCACGCGCGTGTTTTTAAACTACCCAGCTATGGCCCTGTTACGTTTGTGGTTGTGTTATTCGTTAGAGAGCATGTGTATGTTGATCATAGGAAAGGTCCGATATTTATTTGAGTTATTTTGATATGAATTACGTACCGTTTTAGTAGGATACATTGTCTTTTGCACGGAGAATTGGGATCGATTTTTCTTGTGACGCGTATTAGTTTCGCTATAATGTTGTAAAGTTTGACCTACATTAGAATGTGCGTGAGCTGCAGCAGGCACGAGTGAATGCGAATGTATGCAGTGACGTGTATGTATACAGACGTAAGTTTTGTGCTACGTGTTTTTTGCATGTGTTTTTGCGTCATTATGTGTGTGTGGTGTTTTTTTACGTCATTCTAAATTCTCTCTATACCAGATGACGTCTTTTCTTTCTGTCGTGTTCTTTTCTGTTCTACGTTTGTTTCCATGTCACCTGAAGAAGGACCTTTGATCCGAAACGTCGTTATTTGTTTCTATTTTAAAGGGTTTTCTACCACTATCTTCTGTTTTTCTTCTACATTAGAATGGAAGGTTCGAGCAGTGTAGCGATATGACGTCAAAGCTGTCGGCTACATTTCGTAACTGTCTAACTGTTGAAGTTGATGTCTTGGCACCAAGTCTCTCGCGTTCCTCCAGCGGCAGCCTTTGCTGGCTGTGACGTCTCGGCGTCACGTCGCTCCGCTCAGTACAAGAACTCTGTACAATAAAGTCCTAATATCATAACACTTGGTAAACACACTCATATTGGATGATATGATATAACCTGACTGATACAACTAAATCTACACATTCTTTCATACACTCATGCTTCATAAAGCAGACTAAATTCACAACACCCATAACTCGGTCTCGACATTGAAACAGACTATAACATGACGCACGCGCCATATCTTGGTTCGTTCATAGGAAAAGACTATTCTTAACACAAACACGTACTACTTTCATAAAGGACTTAGGCATACACACATCACATTCCTTAATTATCCATTTCTGTACATAACTACATAGAACAATCATCGGTTATCTCAACGAATTACAAGCCGACATAACTGAACAAAATCAAAGCTACACAACCGAACTAACTCTTACTAATGCATAATTATTACCTTTAATTCAGTAGCTGTCGATAATACATATAACAACATACCTGAAATCTAGGTCTCAGAGTCTTGGAATACGGCTAGCATATCTACACACGTCCGTCCCCACTGACAGAATAGCCCGTACTAAATAATCTAAAGCTATGTTAGACTGAGCTGCGTCCGTCCTCACTGACAGCATAGCCCGTACTAAATAATCTAAAGCTATGTTAGACTGAGCTGCGTCCGTCCCCACTGACAGCATAGCCCGTACTGAATAATCTAAAGCTATGTTAGACTGAGCTGCGTCCGTCCCCACTGACAGAATAGCCCGTACTAAATAATCTAAAGCTATGTTAGACTGAGCTGCGTCCGTCCTCACTGACAGCATAGCCCGTACTAAATAATCTAAAGCTATGTTAGACTGAGCTGCGTCCGTCCCCACTGACAGAATAGCCCGTACTAAATAATCTAAAGCTATGTTAGACTGAGCTGCGTCCGTCCTCACTGACAGCATAGCCCGTACTAAATAATCTAAAGCTATGTTAGACTGAGCTGCGTCCGTCCTCACTGACAGAATAGCCCGTACTAAATAATCTAAAGCTATGTTAGACTGAGCTGCGTCCGTCCTCACTGACAGCATAGCCCGTACTAAATAATCTAAAGCTATGTTAGACTGAGCTGCGTCCGTCCTCACTGACAGAATAGCCCGTACTAAATAATCTAAAGCTATGTTAGACTGAGCTGCGTCCGTCCTCACTGACAGCATAGCCCGTACTGAATAATCTAAAGCTATGTTAGACTGAGCTGCGTCCGTCCTCACTGACAGCATAGCCCGTACTGAATAATCTAAAGCTATGTTAGACTGAGCTGCGTCCGTCCTCACTGACAGCATAGCCCGTACTGAATAATCTAAAGCTATGTTAGACTGAGCTGCGTCCGTCCTCACTGACAGCATAGCCCGTACTGAATAATCTAAAGCTATGTTAGACTGAGCTGCGTCCGTCCTCACTGACAGCATAGCCCGTACTGAATAATCTAAAGCTATGTTAGACTGAGCTGCGTCCGTCCTCACTGACAGCATAGCCCGTACTGAATAATCTAAAGCTATGTTAGACTGAGCTGCGTCCGTCCTCACTGACAGCATAGCCCGTACTGAATAATCTAAAGCTATGTTAGACTGAGCTGCGTCCGTCCTCACTGACAGCATAGCCCGTACTGAATAATCTAAAGCTATGTTAGACTGAGCTGCGGCCTAAAACTCCGTGCCGACCGATATCCTCACGATTGCACGTAACCTCGTGCATACACAGAATATATGTTACACAAAATACCTTAGTTATTATTAGGGTTTAACGCCGAGCAGGCGACTAAGGTCATCTCACGGCGGGATGGGTAAAAATCTGGTCAGCCAGACTAAAAGAAAGCTCTTAAAACAGGATGTAAATATATCTTTAAAATGTCATGCTAAAATGTCGCACTAGTCTTTAAAAGAAACGTCTACAGACTCTCAAAAAGGCAAAATAATGAAATTCACATAGACTATAAATGCTCGGATCTTGTTAAAAATATTTCATTGTCTCAAGAAATTAAACATTTTGTCCGGGGAAACATCCCAGAACAAAACCTTCAAGGAGTCTGCTGTAAAGTGTTTATATCTTGTGTCAATTAAATCGGCACATGACAGCAAAAAGTGTCGAACAGAAAACTGCTCATCACAGCATAACACCATGGACGCTCATCCTATTTTAGTAAGTAAGAGGGAGTAACATATGTGTGTCCGATACGGAGTCAAGTACGGACAGTCTCCTCACGGCGGCTGCCGCAGCGATAAGGTAGACTGTCGGACACCATAGGAAGAGCTTCATGCAGCTTGTTCGCTTCCTCTTTGTCCCACTCGGACTGTCACTCTCGGGCTATGTATGCACTAATCACAGGTTAAAAATCACTTTGAACAGTCTGTGTGTCAGGGACAGGGTCATTGCGGGCATCGTTGGCAGCAGAATCTGCGATCCTGTTGGCTTCGTCGCCCACATGCCCTGGGAATTCCCCCCCCCCCCCCCCCCCCCCCCCCGATCCCAAAATGAAGTCATAATATTTCTTCATCAAGTCCGCATAAAGCTCTCGAATCTGCACCAGCAGGGGGTGGTCTGTTCCTGCGCCCTGAAGGGCCTGCAGGGCAGAAAGAGAGTCAGATAGAATCAGGAAGTTCCTTTCCCGAGACTGATAGGCATGCTTGAGTGCCAGCAGAATTGCCTGCAGTTCTGCACTAAATACAGAGGAATGGTCAGGGAGGCCCACAGGAGAAAGAGAGCTAGTGTTTGTGTTATACCGCGTGAATGCGCCCGAATGAGTCAGCGGCATTGTGTGCGCTTGTTGTGCCCAGTCTGTACGTGAGACTGGGGAGAGTCTGCGTGCGTTACATGCATCTTCTCACCCGCCGTGAGATGGCCTTAGTCGCCTGCTCGGCGTTTTACCTCAATAACTAACTAATAACTAAGTCTTCTCACAAGCCACTAAAACTCTGGCCTGCTCCTTTGTCATGTCACGACTCGATTACGGCAATGCACTTCTCTGTACCTTCTGGATCGGCTCTAGAGGGTGCATAACTCAGCAGCACGGCTTGTTGTCAAGGCAATGAAGTCAGACAACATCACACCCATCTTGCGTTCACTCCATTGGTTGCCTATCACATCTATAGTACAATACAAAGTTCTGTACATTTGTCACACCCGTCTGTCTCCTTCTACTGGCCCTGACTCCCCACCTGGGTCTGCCCTGGGGGACTTGGGTGGGGCTAACTACTTTTTAGTTCCCAGGGTCACCTGGTCAGCCCAGCAGGGTGTGTTTTCCCCTCTATTTTGGGGCATGTGTTTCTGTCTACCCATGGTCAATTCATCTGTATTTTCCTTTTTCAAACTCTCTCTTCTGTCTGCGCTGTCTGTAGCTCCTGATACTGAATGTGTGTTGCTAAATGATCTTACTCTTAGGTTTATTTAGCGTATTAGACCGGCTGGCGACATACATTCAATATTCTGTTTAGGATTTTTTTTCGCATGCAGTGCAGGCACGTCCTGAGAAAGTCTTGTTGCTGTCGAGACGTTAAGCGACGTACAACCAAACTCAGCAGAGCTTTTCTATCGAAATGAGGACCAGGAACTGTGTGACCTCATCATCAAAGAACAAGCTCTCAGCGCATGTTCTAAGGACCTTGCTGCCCACCTCAGGGTGCAAAAGGCCCTAGCAGACTTCGCTCAAAGATATCTGGACGCCCACAGCATGAAGTTCGGGCCCGGAAAGCCGCAGCGAGTGTCTGCTCCAGCAGAGGAAAACTTCGACGTCAGAGACACCCCGAAACGCATGTCGACGGAGATACATCTTTCTTTGTGGAAAGATGCGACATATGGCGATACGGTGTCCTTTCAAGAGTGTTCCCCGAGGCGACAACCCCAGAAGGCTCAACCAAGACCACGGGACAGCAGGCAGAAGTGATAGCACGTCTCAACATACAGCCGCCGCTTTATTGGCCAATGATGTGACATCATCTGGTGACTTTAAGTCTGGAGAAAGGCGTGCAACATCCGAGCTGATCGAGTCTTTCAGAAGAAGTGGACGCATTCCAGTTGGCGATGGGGCAACATTCTTACCAGTTTCCAACATAGCGCTGCCTGAGAAGAAAGTGCCCAACATGCCGGTGGTGTCAGGATTCGTCGGCAATACATCAGTAAGGGTACAGCGATACACGGGTTGTAGCGGTGTCATCGTTAGAGAAGACCTAGTAGCTAAAGACCAGAAGCTACAGGAGTGGACAATCCTCATACTGGCAGACGGAACTGTGAGAATTATCCCCCTTGTCAAGGTCAGTGTCAACACCCCGTACCTGACAGGAGAGGTGAAGGTGTTATGCGTCAAGACTCCAGTCTACCGCCTTATAATCGGAAACGTTGACGGTGCCAGAAATGCAGAGAATCCAGATCCGGAGAGGGGACCTGAAACCTGTGCCGTTACCACGAAAAATCAAGCAAAGAAGAGTCACCAGACCATCCCTCTAAACGCTGACAAGACGGAAGCAGCCGTGATGAATAAGGACAAGCTGGTGGAACTGCAGAGAGCCGACCCTACGCTAAGGGGTCCATGCACATCTTAAAGGAGCTGTGGACCAAGGACATCGACGCGCCTGAAGTGAAGATCAGCTACCAGTATGTCTTCGACCTGAGGGAAAACCTGGCGGATACCCTCCGGACAGCTGGAGATGACCTGGAGAAAGCGCAGAACTAGGGGAAACACTACTATGACTGCAAAGCCAAACCTCGACGGTCACAACCAGGTGTTGGTTCTTCTCCCCACCGACAACAAGCTCCTGGTGCAGTGGAAGGGACGTACATAGTTGACACAGTGGTTGGCATCAACGACTACAGAGTCAAAGTCAACAACAAGATGAAGACTTACCACGTGAATCTGCTGAAGAAGTGCATCGAGACAGGTCGTCAGGACAAACCACAACAAGCGGCGTCGGTGCGTCTCGTTGCTGACGAAAGATTGATTGATTGTACATTGCTTAACGTCCCGACAGCAACAAGACTTTCTCAGGACGTGCCTGCACTGCTTGTGAAAAATAAAATAAACAGAATATTGAATGTATTTCGCCAGCCGGTCCAATACGTTAAATAAACCTACAACATGGGGCCTAAATAAAGCTAAGACCATTTAGTAACACACATACAATATCAAGAGCTACAGGCAGCGCAGACAGTAGGGAGAGTTTAAAAAAGGCAAATACAGGTAAAAGGACCAAGGGTAGACAGAAACACATGCCCCAGAGTAGAAGAGAAACCCACCCTGTGGGGCTGACCAGGGTGACCCTGGGAACTAAAACGTAGTTAACCCCACCCAAGTCCCCCAGGACAGACCCGGGTGGGGGTGCTGACGAAAGACTAGACGACGAAAACCTGTTTGATGTTAATGAACTCCGCCACAAGGAGGGTGTTGAAGGCATCCATTTCGGACAAAACTTCACCCAGACACAACAAGAGGAACTGAGCGCCCTAACTACGGAATTCAAGCATCGGTTTACGCCTGACCCGGGGACAACAGACACCATCCAGCATGAAGTTAATCTGACGTCCTACGAGCCGGTTCTTAACAAGCGGTATTGTCTACCTTACAACACGAGGGATGAACTGAAGAAGGATATCAAGGAGATGCTGGACCTGGGAGTCATCAGGGAGTACAAGTCGCCATATCCCAGTGGTAATAATAATAATAATTACGGTATTTATAATGCGTTTATCATATAATAATTATAACTCTAAGCGCGCACTCACAACTCACGCACGCATGCGCACGCTTTAGACAACGACTCACCTACCACAAATAGTGAAATACATTACGACAGTCAGCTTGTGGTGGGGAGTGTGGTGGTATAGTGCTAGAACTGTTGAAAGAAGTGAGTTTTGAGGGCGGACTGGAAGGAGATTGTTTTTGACGGAGAGAGAGAGTGGGAGAGTGTTCCAGGCGGATGGACCGTATACTGAGAAGGAGCGGGGGCCAAAAGTGCTGAGTTTGGTGCGGGGGATGTGGAGGCGGAGAGGGTCGGAGGCGGAGCGGAGGGAGCGGGGAGGAGTGTAGGGGTGAAATAAGTTTGAGAGATAGGCAGGAGCGCAGTTGTTAAGGGATTTGTACCAGATAGACAGAATCTTGTATTGAATGCGTTGGGGGATGGGAAGCCAGTGAAGGAGTTTGAGCAGGGGAGTGATGTGGTCGGATGTTTTCTTTCTGAGGGCGAGGCGGGCAGCATTGTTCTGGACGCGCTGGAGAGTGAAAGTGGTGGAGTGAGGGAGGCCGAAAAGGAGAGAGTTGCAGTAGTCGATGCGAGATAGGATGAGAGAGACAGTAAGTTTGTGGCAGCTTCGGTAGTGAGGTATTTTTTTATCTGACATGCGGCGGAGGTGGAAGTAGCATGCTTGGGCGGTGGCGGAGACGAAGCTGGTCATGGAAAGAGAGGAATCGAGGATAATGCCGAGGTTTTTGGCCGAGTCAGAGAGGGAGATGGGGGTGCTGTCGAGTTGAAGGTGGAGAGAGGGAGAGCTGGGAACGTTTCTGGCGAGTGCCTACCAGCATGGCTTCCGTTTTGTCATCATTCAGTTTGGTCATCGTAAAGAAACCAGATGGATCCAACCGAGTGTGTGTGGACTACAGTAAACTCAATAGACTGACAGTCTTCGACCCAGAGCCAATGCCCACAGCAGAAAAAAAAAACTGCTTCTTCAGGTCAGCGGAGACCGATTCTTCTCCAAAGTAACTTAAGCAAAGCAAAGGGTACTGGCAAATCAAGGTTGCAGAGAAAAATAGCTACAAGACAGCGTTCGTTACACCCGACGGTCATTGGGAGTTCCTGACGATGCCTTTTGTAATAGTAAACAATGGTGCCACTTTGAAGACAGGACTGAAGAAGATCCTAGAAGATATGCAGAATGTTGTCATTTACTGGGACGACATCTTGATACAAACTATGACCTCAAGAGATCACCTCAAAGCCATCTGATGTTCCAGCATCTGTCCGATGCGAATTTCACCATCCGATCATGCAAGTGTATTTTTGGGGCCGACCAAGTAGACTTCATCGGGCACGGGTTAAGCGAATGCTTGAAAGGGCTACATGACGACAACGTGAGAAGGATCAGGAATGCCCCACGATCTACTACGAAGACCAGATTCGCTCAATAATGGGCCTGGCAAACTTTTACCGAGAGTAAATCTCGAACTTCGCAGGTGTCACAGCACCCCTGACTGACTTGCTGAAGAAAGGACAACCTAACAAGGTTAAATAGGAGGAGGCCCAAGAGCGAGCATTCCAGGCAGTTCGTGACATCTTGTCCGAGAAGCCCGTTCTACACCTCCTCGACCCATCGAAAACCTTCGTCCTGAAGTCCGACGCCTCCAACGACGGAGTGGGTGTCATCCTAACGCAGGAGGGTGACCGGAAACTCCACCATTGAGCTACGCCAGCAAAAACGTTGACACGAGCCAAGCAGAACTACTCTACCATCAAGAAGGAGTGCATAGCCATCATCAAGGGAGTGAGGAGGTTTGAACTGTACCATTTGTGCTGCAGACGGACCATAAACCCCTGAACTATCTGAATTCTGCCAAGTTCACAAACTCACGTATCATGAGATGGGCGATGTTCTTGCAGAACGTTGACATTTAGTTACAGTCTATCAAGTGTTCACAGAACTGGAGCGGATTACCTGAGCAGAGCAGTTTAATTGAACATTTCTTTGTTCAGGACAGTTAAAGGAAATATGAGACAATCCTAGTACAGTTTATTTAAGTTTTGATGTGATATTGTTAGTGTTTATTATTCTGTGAAGTTTGACACGGTCACAACTGTGATTTGAGAAGAAATTTTGGGAAACTTCGTTCTAAAAAGGGGGTAATGTTACGTTTGCGGTTGTGCTATTGTTTTGAGAGGATGTGTGCGTTGATTATAGGAAAGATCCGATATTTATTTGAGTTGTTTTGGATAAGAATTACGTACCTTTTTAGTAGGATTCGGGATTTTTTTTTTTTTTTGGCACGGAGAATTGCGATTGATTTTGTTTGTGACGCTTAGTTTCCCTACAAATGTGCAATGTTGTAAAGTTTGAACTACATTAGACTGGAAGGTTCGAGCAGGGTCGCAATCTTTCTAGTGACCTCAGATATGACGTAAAGGTTGTCGACTACATTTCGTAACATTGTATCAAATGCGCTTAGATGGTAGCGGAAATTTCTAGAGTTTTTTTTTAATGAATATTAATGAGTTTTGGTTACGTGTTCTTTTTTTATTTGTTCTGTTGTGCGAATTTTCTGGATTAATCTGGAAATCTGTAACTGTATAAAAGACGGTGTTAGGAAGTATGTGTGTACATTTTATGAGAGACGCAGTGCTTCAAAAGTGTTCATGCATTGTAAAAGGGACAGTGTATCAGTATTAGTGCATTTGTGGATGCATTGTGCCTAGATCGCATCGCTGCATTTCATATTTGGAAAATGTTACTCTAGTGTGGTCTATAAACTTGTGCCACCTGTGACGAGTTGCAGCTTGAGTGAATGTTTTTATAAGAACCTTACGTTACGTGCGTCTGGTGTGATTGCGACTACCACGTAAAAGGCCCCGCCCTCACTGAGTTTGCGGAGTTAGAACTCCGTCAGCCAGGGGCCTATATAAGGCACGCAGCAGCCGTGGAGTCCAATTAGTCAACGATCACTTTTGTGCCAGAGGGACAATAAACTGGAGGTAATGAATGAATGTAGAGTCCAGTCCAGTGCACATCGTGAACCGAGCAAGCGATACACTGAAGTCACCAGGGAACTCCTATCAGCTTTACATACGCGCACAAAAGGAACTATTCCTGTAGCAGACGATACTGACAAATAACCAGCCGGAACATCTAAGAAACCACATTGCCTGCATCTGTACTCCCTAACAGCATTTGTCACAGTCCTATTCCACAGGTGCACGTGACAGAAGTGTGGATGTCATATGTATCGTCCAGTTATTTGTCATCAGCATCTGCTACAGAGTAAGTTTGTGTGTAGGTCTACGTAAAGCTGATAGAGGTTCACTTGTGACTGCAGTGTCATCTCATGTGCTGTGTGCACTGGACATGACTCTGTGTGCCTTACATAGGCCCTGAGCAGACGGACTTCAAAATGCGTCAACTCAGTTAGTGAGTGGTTTGATGGACTTGGCGGCAAAGCATATTAAAGCTGGGTCCTGGAACGTTTTTCAGAAACAAGGGAATGCAATGACCACCTATAACAATGTGATCATTACTTCAGACGTATGTGCTAGCACGAGTACCAACAATCGTAACTTCTGTTTTGTTATCATTTAGCATGAATCTGTTGCAAGTCATCCAGTCTTTGACTTCACGTACGTGGGGCTTTCGATAAGTTTCTGGCTGCGCTTTTCTGGTGAGGTTTGGCCACATGTGTGTGCTGTCAGCTTGTACTGCAACGTCTCTTGAGATGTTACACTCGGCTTGCTCAGCCGCTCAAACCCTGTGGCCCACACTACAGCTGGCGCTAAATCATGTAAGATGAAAACAGCCCCCGTGAACGCTCGATGTAACTCTGACATTTTTCTCAAAAATATAAAGTTAACAGATATCAGACATGCGTTGATTAGACTTGCACAAGTGAAAGACATCGTGCATGCTGATGCTTGCCAGGAATAAAGTTATTCCCTCATACGTTGCACGCTAGAAGTGTCATGTAAAAATGTCCAATGCAGCTTGCCCTCAGGGCAGAGCGTCTATGAAAACAGGAGTACATTTGCCCCTCGGTTGTTTTTTTTTTATCATCCATTGAGCTTAGTTACGAAGTGGTGAGATTACAGGAAGTCCCGCTCTATATAGCACAGAAGTGGAGTGTTTAATCAATCCAGACCAAAAAGGTGACTGCCAATGGTGTAAAATGCAAAGAAGTACCATACGGATAAAGAAATACGCTTAGAAAAGCTGGGTACAACACAATTTATTAATATTTCGGGTAAGTAACCTTTGTCAAAATAGACAAAGAAACAGAGATATTAGCGGCTACTTATCTTCATTCGCAGAAGGAATGTGGCAACTGAAGGAGGTGACGTAAAATAAAAGAAAAGGAAGAACAAAAGTGCGGAAAAAGTAAAAAAGACGTCAACGAAAACCTCATAAGAGAGAGACTCGGAGAGAAACTGAACACGAGAGACAAGAGTGTGTGTAAGCGCGCGCAGGAGCGAGCAAACGTAAATACGTGTAGTGAGGCCAGAGAGAGAGAGAGTTAGAGACAGCGATAGAGAGAGAGAGAGAGAGAGAGAGAGAGAGAGAGAGAGAGAGAGAGAGAGAGAGAGAGAGAGAGAGAGAGAGAGAGAGAGAACGAACGGGGAGTACCATTGGGCACGAAGTAGGCTGAGTGTCTAATACACAAAGCCTGCTAAACACCAACCCGAAGTCAAACTTTATATCACCTTCAAGTTGAGGACTACCTCGGGGAAAAACGGAAGGACCCCGGGGGAAAAAAACAGCATTTAGCACTGTACACAAGTAATAAGTCATTGAAACAAAGCAGATAATCAAATTCAGTACGAGAATATTGGTAAGTGGAGAGTAGGTAGTTGTGAAACCGTCTTCAAGGGTAACTCAAAACAAAACAAAATTTAAAAAAAACGGGGCGGGGGGGGGGGGGGGGGGGTGGGGGGTGTTACGTGGTTGAGTCGTAGTCGTCGTATGATAAACACACCAGACGCACGCACGTAAGGTTCTTTTAAATAAACTTCATTCAGATGCAACCCGTCACACGTGGCTTAATGATGTAGACAATACTGGAGTAACAGTTCCAACAATATTTTAACTCAGCGATGCGATCAACCCACAATGCAGTTCCAAATGCACAAACACTGATACAAAGTCTCTTCTGCAAATGTCCACACTGGCGACACAAAGTTTCTCATACAACGTACACCACCGTTACGCTGCGTCTCTCACAATGTACACCCTATACGGGCCATGAACCTACGATAAACTGCGTGTCTCTACAACTGACAATGCAAGACTCCCGTGTTTCCCAGCACCAATCTTTTATAGTACACTAATTTCCAGAATAATCCAAGAAAATCATACAACGCAACCAATCAGAACGAAACACATAACTGAAACTTATAAATATTAATAAAGAAAGAATTTTCTAGAATAACTACAATAGGCTACAAAAATTCAGCTGCTCATTTCAGCCCCAAATCCTAATATGTAAAGATGTCACATAATAGTATGGCAGACCGTTCGCGACCTTGCCCACACTCTCTGGAAGATTCACGATCTTTCACAAAACACAAAGAACGGCTGCTAAATTCACGCGCACAAAAAAACAATATGTCGCAAATTGTTGCCTACTCCCCGACGTCACACATACGAGGTCACTAGACAGTACGACCTTTCTCGAACGTTCTGGTTTATACTCGGCGAAACTACGCAAAACAAAAATCGACCCCTCTTCTCCGTGCAATTTTACTACAAGCTTCCGGACTAAACTTAGCATATCATAACAAAGCGAAATCCGCCCTACGCGCGAACGAAAGAAAATCTTACTGAAAAGGTACGTGATTCGTAACCCTAATAGCTCAAATAAATATCGGATCGTTTCCTACGATCAACACATGTATGCTCTCACAGGACAACACAACCACAAACGTAACAGGGGAGAGTGAGAGAGAGACGGGGGCGGGAGGGGGGCGGGGGTGGGGGGAGGAAGTGGAAGGTTAAGGGAAAAAGCGTAAAGAGAGAAAGAGGGAGACAGATAGGGGTTAGGAGGGGGGGGAGAGAGAGAGAGAGAGAGAGAGAGAGAGAGAGAGAGAGAGAGAGAGAGAGAGAGAGAGAGAGAGAATGAATGAATGAATGAATGAATGAATGAATGAATGAATGAATGAATGAATGAATGATACTTTATTTCTCAAGGATGGAAACAATAGGCGCACAGGCCTCTTTTCATGTTTGTCCTTGCTAAACTACAAGAGAGAGAGAGAGAGAGAGAGAGAGAGAGAGAGAGAGAGAGACAGACAGACAGACAGAGAGAGAGAGACAGAGAGAGAGAGAGACAGAGAGAGAGAGAGAGAGAGAGAGAGAGAGAGAGAGAGAGAAAGGGAAGAAAAAGGAGAAAGGGGGGGGGGGGGGGGTAAGACAACCAGCCAGAGCCACCAGCCCCACCCAACAGGCACCCAACAGCCCACAGAAAAACACACAGGCACGCAACAAGATGACCACATACATCACCAAGGGATGCACAAGATCGCCCCAACCCACAACCGCGCATCACCCCGCGGGCCGGCGACCGGGCGCCCGACAGGCAAGGGTAAGGGATCCAACTGATCGTTCGGCCATGCCAGGGCTGAGAAAGTCCCCATGGGATGTGTACATATCAACAAACGCCAGCCTCACCTATCTGGTTAGTGAGTAGTCAAACAGAAGCGACACAGTAAGGTAAAGGTACAGTTAGTAGATAAGAATGACACAGGTAAGGTAAAAAATGTTAATCTTTCATATTCATCCCGAGTGGCCCAGTTTATTAATCACGAATTTTTCTCGGTCTTTCCTGGCCCAAACATTACTGGCTTACATAAGCCAGAGGCCTTTAACCCGAATGTCCGAGACGGTCGTTGACTATGGATAAAACAGTTGCAGAAGTGTCAGCCGCGAGGTCTGTCTAGAAATGATAGTATATGAATACTCCACAGCCATGTTTTATAAAGCATTTCACAACTGCCAAATAGCAAAAGAAAAAATCCGAAAACATCACTCTCCTGCTCAAACTACTTCACTGGCTTCACATCCCCCAACGCATCCAATTCAAAGATTCTGTCTCTCTGCTACAAATCCCTGAACAACTGCGCTCCTGTCTATCTCTCCAACATACTTCACCCCAACACTCCTCCCCGCTCCCTCCGCTCCGCCTCCGACCCTCTCCGCCTCTACATCCCCCGCACCAAACTCAGCACTTTCGGCCCCTGCTCCTTCTCTGTATACTGCCCATCCACCTGGAATACTCTCCCACTCTCTCTCCGTCAGAAACACTGTCTCTCCTCCTTCCAGTCCGCCCTCAAAACTCACTTCTTTTAACAGTTCTAGCACTATATCACCACACACCCCACCCCAAGCTGACTGTCGTAATGTATTTCACTATTTGTGGTACGTGAGTCGTTGTCTAAAGCGTGCGCATGCGTGTGCGAGTTGTGAGTGCGCACTTAGAGTTATAATTATTATAAGATAAGCGCATTATAAATACCGTTATTATTATTATTATTATTATTATTATTATTATTATTATTATTATTATTATTATGTAGGACCGAAGCCATCTTTTTAACAGGAGTAACGCTTTTCTTTCGTAAATAGTGCACAATAACACCAACTCTACAGTTGAATCAACAGATAAAATTCGTAACAAATGTCCATTTTGCACAACACAAAATAGGGATAAATTTTAACTTGCAACATATGAAACAACAAAGTGTAATATGAAACGATTTCAACTCAATATCTATAAACCGAAATCTGCATCATCATCATCATCATCATCAGTCCCTTGCCCGAACTGGGCGTTGGGGGGACTGAAAGGCAGCAGCAACAGACAGTGCTCTCCACTGAGTTCTATTTTGGGCGGTGGCAAGCAAGTCTGACATCTCGAGTTCGGTCCATTCTTTTATGTTTGCGACCCAACTCTTTCTCTGACGACCTCGCCGACGACTTCCTTCGAGAGTGCCTTGGAGGATAGTCTTGGACAAGGTGTTGTGTCGGGTCACGTGGCCAAACCAAGCAAGCTTGCGCCGTTTCACGGTTGCCAGAAGGGGTTCATGTGGGCCCACCAGGGAAGTGACGATGCTCCGTACATATTCGTTGGTCTTGTGCTCGCGGTACGAGATGCGGAGCAACTTCCTCAGGCACTTGTTCTCAAAGGCCTGGATTTTCTTTTCTGAGTCTGCAAGCAGTGTCCAAGTCTCACAGCCGTAGAGTAGAATAGACACTATGAGGGACTTGTAAAGCCTGTACTTGATGGTGAAGCTGATGGAGTTACTTCGCCATATCCTGTCCAGCCTGGCCATTGCGGATGTTGCTGTACCTATCCTGATACGGATCTCTGCTATGCAACTACCGTCTTTGGACAGGGTGGCTCCCAAGTACTTGAAGCTATTGACCTCTTCTAGCTTTTGGCCATTCATGTGAATGTTGCTGCTGCTGTCGCTTGTGGTGTTGATCATCACTTTGCTTTTATCCGTACTGATCTCCATGCCATAAGACCCTGCGCTACTTGAAAGTTTGTCTGTCAGGTTTTGGAGCTCACTATTGCTGCCTGCCATGAGGTCAATGTCGTCTGCGAATCGAAGATTGCACAGGGATCTGCCACCAATAGAGATTGAAGTATGGTGGTCGTGGAGGGTTTCCTGCATGATCTTCTCCAGGAATATGTTGAAAAGGACAGGAGAGAGCAGGCATCCTTGACGGACACCGATCGTCGTCCTGAAGAACTCGCCTGACTGATTGTTAAGTAGAACCGCGCTGCAGGCGTTCTTGTAAAGCGCTTCTATCATTTGGATCAGTCCCTCCTCTATGTTGAACGATCTCATGACTTGCCAGAGTCCGTCGCGCCAGACGCGATCAAATGCTTTCCTGAAATCTGCAGTATAGTGCAAATGTGAAGTCGTTTCCCTTGTTACTAACTACTCCCATTCTTTGGGTATTTCGGTATGTAAACCTCTTACGTACTCTGCGCGATCGAAACTTCTTATTTCGAAATAAATAATGGAAAAAATGTGTATATTTTTGGCCTGCGCGTGGCCTTTCTATGTGCAGGAAGTGAGCATTACCCATTAAAATGTGGAATATGTGTTTTGGGGGTGAACAGTCACACGCTCTAGTTTGCGAAGTGGCTGCGGGTTTACAGTGATATCCCAGAAAGCTTAGCGTTGTAAGACTAGGACATAAGGCGTGGGGTTGTTTCCTATGTAAAAGTGGTCATGAAAGGTTCCATTGTCAGATGGAACTTCACAATGAAAGGTAAAGTAACAAAGCATGATTAGTTTGTGTCTGCTGCTGGCGGCACCGTCCACATTATCTTGGAATTCAATCAAAAAGACGTTTGGGGTTAGTTTATCAGTCCTACGGGAACCATTGCGACTTAAACGTCGCGCGTTTCGGTCAACAACAACCAAATGCACAAAAGGTCATGGGGCCAAGGCCAAGTCGCAGACATTAGTACTGAAAATAAAAACATAAATCAAATTACCTGAGTCCCTTGACCGTTCACAATGTGTGCGAGCCTTTCATGACTAATTTTTTCCTTGATCCAGATCCTCCATTGGCTCCACCAGATATAACGGCAAGCACGCTTGGAATCCTGTCCTGTACAGTCACTGGAGGCAACCCACTGGTGCAGTCTGTTCAATTTCGCTGCATGAACCAACAACATATTGACCGAGCGGATACAGTGACCAGGACATCAGTGACAAGCAGTCTGACCGTCGACACATCCCAGGCCAGCAATACTGACAATATGACGTGTTACTGTTCAGCCTACTGGTCGCCCGAGCCTGATCTCTACAGTGAGAGGAGCGTTGTAACTTTTCAGTTCGACGGTGAGTTCAGCATTTCACTCCCTTGTACGTACGTGCTGTCCCGTTTTAGATCGATTGATTGATTGTACATTGCTTAACGTCCCGATAGCAACAAGACTTTCGCAGGTCGTGCCTGCACTGCTTGTGAAAAAAAAAAAAAAAAACGAAACAGAATATTGAATGTATGTCGCCAGCCGGTCCAATAGGTTAAATAAACCTACGACATGGGGCCAAAATAAAGCTAAGACCATTTAGCAACACACATCCAATATCAAGAGCTACAGGCAGCGCAGACAGTAGGGAGAGTTTAAAAAAGGAAAATACAGGTGAATGGACCAATGGTAGACAGAAAGATGTGCCCCAGAATAGAGGGGAAAACCCACCCTGTGGAGCTGACCAAGGTGACCCTGGGTACTAAAAAGTAGTTAACTCCACCCAAGTCCCCCAGGGCAGACCAGGGTGGGGGCCCGTTTTGGAGGACCTAGTGTGGGCAAGCCAGAGACTTGTTTGGTAGGAGTCAAGGTCGTATAATAGCCAGTTTCGTGTTCGAATCGATGCCTTAAAAGAAGTTGATTGTACCATTTTGGCTCACGTGGGAAGCAAAAGTGAGTCCTTGTTCTGGGCCAGTGGTCGTTCGTCCGTCGTCTGTCGTCCGTGGTAAACTTTAACGTTGGCATTTTTTTTTTCTTCTCGAAAACTATTCAAACCACAGTCTTCAACTTGGCCCAAGGATACATTTGGCAGGACCTTTCTAAACACACAGATTTGAGTGAGCACTCACAAATGTCAAGGTCAGAGGGAATCAGGAAATCGGTCAAAAATAGCCATATTTTGACACAATTTATTTTTTCTCAAATACTATTCAAAATACAAACCCAAACTTGGTACAAAGATAACTGATGGTAAGACTTTTCTGTTCATACTAATTTGGTTGATCCCTCTGAAATGTCAAAGTCATATGGGTCACAAGAGCTTGGGAAATAGGTCCGAAATAGCCATATGTTGACAAAAGATGTTTTTTTTTTTCAAATACTTTTTACAACTTCAAACCCACACTTGCTACAGAGATACCTACTGGTAAGACCAATCTATGCATACTAATTTGGATGACCCTTTAAAAGGGCAATGGTCACAAGAGCAAAGTCACAAGAGCTCAGGAAATAGGTCCAAAATAGCCATATTCTGACAAAAGATGTTTTTTTCTCAAATACTGTTTACAACTTTGCTACAGAAATACCTGATAGGAATGCCTTTCTGCGCATACTAATTTGGTTGGTCCCTTGGAAAGGTCAAGGGTCAGAAGACCTCAGGAAATAGGCCCGAAATAGTCATATTCTGACAAAAGATGCTTCGTTCTCACATACTATTCAAACCCAAATGTGGTACAGAGATACCTAATGGTAAGACCTATCTATGCATACTAATTTGAATTAGCCCTCGGAAAGGTCAAGGGTCACAAGGGGCCGGCAAATGTGTGTAAAATGACAATGTTTGATAAAATTGTTGGTATTGTCAACATTTTAGCAAATTTTTTAATCACATTTGGCACAGAGTTTACTGATAATAAGACCTTCTTATGCATACTAATTAAGTCGACTCATTTATTCAAAGGGGGCTGAAAGATGTGTGAAAAATGCTTACATTCTGAGAAAACACGGATTTTACTGGTGCAGAAGCCAGACCTTTACTTATCGTCACGAA